>JAQPPZ010010789.1:0-38232 GCA_028583015.1 Wollemia nobilis
TCTATAAAATTTATATTTATATTTATAATATATATGCATTTATTATAAATTTTATAGTTTGTAATATATATATATATATATATATATATATATATGAATATAGCTTAATTAAATTTGGCAACAAATATATGCTTAAAACAAAATGGAGGCAACCAACATTCTTATGCAAAATATTATCACAAACAGACATGCAAACCACATGCAATATATGCTCCTATATGAAGTTACCTCCATGAGCTTCCATGTACTCGCAACTGTGGTGCTATCAAGAACTAACATCATATACCAACATACCTAAAGTGGTCAATCCTTATCCTTCTGCTTGGAGGTGGGCAACAGGGACATTGAACCTTCCTCTACTCCTACACTCACATATGGTCGTCAGTAGTACCATATTCTAAATAAAACTAGCAGGCATATAGGAAAAATAGTGGGGATGTTATAGGAATGTGTTCTTCCAACACTAGATATGTTCTACAACTAATGCAAAAATCTTCATGATCAATCTACTTTGACTAGATTTGATTTCTATTGCTTCATTTGTGGCTCAAATTACATTCCTTGCTTTCTTGTTGGCTCCTCACGTTCTTTTGAGAATGTCTTTCATAATATAAATTTTCCATCCTCACTACAAGCTTTAGCTAAATATCTTAGGGTTTCTAACTAAATTATTTGCCCATCATAATAATGATTAAGTCTTGTTTCACCTCGATATTTCACGGGATACACCCATCCGTACATATTACATAAGTCTATCTATGTATGTGCACTAGGTGTGGTATCAATTTCCAAGCTATTATTCTCATTTATTTGTAAATGAGTGAGCTCATTCCTTTCATTTTGTTGAAAGATTCACGCTAATCACTACACCTTACATAATTCTAGCTATATAGGTGTACTGATTGTATAGAGTTTAGACCATTCTTCTCATCTTTGCGATGAGCTAGTCTACCCATCATTAGGTTTATTTCTAAAACTTGACCCATGGTAAATAAATCATCCAAATTCATCTCCCAACCACTAGGGTCTTTTATGAAAGATCTTATAACTAGTGTAACAAGTGTTACCTAATATTTCCCTCTACTACCTTTACTGTAGTAGAATATATTAGTATAAATTCTTCCTTAAGTGAATTATCTTCACAAGAGCACATTGTATGACCCTATTGAAACTAGTAACCAAATATTAGTATGGAACAAAACAAGTTCTCTTCTAAACCTAGACACAATTTATTCCAATTTCACTATTAAGGTTTATCATGCAAGATTTATCATTATCCCATGAAATTTGTATCAAGTAAATAATGCATCACTAATGAAAATATGAGTCCATAATGAAATACCCATTCATTTTAAAAGCATAGAAACTTCACTAGCATTTAAATCAATATATACCCATAGATAAAGAGAGTCTACACATGGTCACACAACATCTCATATATCCTGGGAACCCTCATGGGGAATAAACCCAGCCTTAAGTCATTTTCCTTTTATTAATCTTGAAAGAAGGTTGGTTCTATACATTGTAATAAAGGAACTCATAATGCTCATTTTTCTTTAACATAAGAACTCCTCAATACTTATGTCATTACAATATGAATAAATCCTTTAATTCACAAATACAAATAGTCCAAACCACTAATTCAAGACACACCATAGTGCCCATTTTTGTTAGCATATGATATCATGTTATGCATATATTACATTATATATTCAAATTTACTCCTAAGCGCTTCTACAAGGTAGTTGGGTGGGTAGTTCAACAAGTATTGGTTGGTTGGTTCAACTAACCAAACCACCATTGGACTATATATATTCCAAATGTAATATCAATTGACATGCTTCGTGATTTATTTTAATTGGTATCAGAGCAATTGATGATCTTGGACAAGGTGATTAGGTGTTAGGGTAATGTAATTTTAATCAACTATTTTAATCATTCCATCACCTATAGAACCTACCATTAACGTAGGCATCACTCCAATATTGGAGATATAAAATTTGGTTCGTGCATTGGAGATATTCGTAGATCCCTATTTCCAAAAAATATTGTAGAGACGTTTCAAGCAAACCATTGGATATTATAGACAACGAGAAGCCTCTCAGTCAATTAGAGATCATGCATATTGTTGTCTCACACATTTCACGTGTAAGACACAGATGTAATCAGAGACACATCTGAAGGTGTGGAGGCAAAAACCCCAACACTCAAATCTGACATTGAAATCCTATAAGCACAGTATATTGATAGCGAATATAGTAGATAGTTGGGAAGGTATATTACGCAATGTTGATATTAAAGTATTCGTTTTCATATATTGCAAGATCTATGTATTGTTTGGAGTGTTGACGTGGTGCAATAGGTGCACATCCTTTTTTTAAAATAAAATATTGTAGGGTAGAATAATAGGCACTAGGTGCCTTGGTATTTTCATATACCGAAGTGGCGAGACTGGTTGTGCGGTAATTATGAAGCCACTTGCATCGGGGTGGTCTGGGTCAAACCTCTCCCAATGCGAAAGAGGTGCACATCTTTTTTTTAACAAAAAACTGTAAGGCAAAATAATAGGCACTAGGTGCCTTGGTAGTTTCATCCACTAAAGTTACGGGACTGGTTGTATGGTAGTTATGAATTCACTTGCACCAGGGTGGTCTAGGTTCGAATCCCGTAGAGGGATTCAAAAACAAAGTTTTTTTCTGCTACCCCCCATCAAAAGTTGATGCCCAACCATCATAGTTGACTCCCAAAAACATTTTTCTTGATTCCAGCAAGAAAATTTGATGCCTAGCAACATTTTTTGATACCTAGCAATAAAATTTGATGCCCAGCAAAATTTATTGATGCCAACAAGAATTTGAAATTTTTTTGAAAATTTTCTGTCAATTTTTGCAATTTTTTACAACTTTTGCAATTTTTTACAACTTTTGCCTAACCTATTTTTGACCAAGGAGGGTCATTTTTTTGTAATCAAGGGCATTTTTTGTCAAAGTAGGGTACATGTGCATTTTTTTTCTGACACAAGCCGAGGAGATGCACTTTTTTTGAGGTATTTTTTCATACTTTGATTTTTTTCTTTCAAAGCATTTTTGGAGGGATAAGTTATTTTTTTTTCTGGAATTAGAAAGGGTCCACATACAATTTTTTCATCCTTGTTTATTTTGCAACACAAATGGGGGATATCCAACATTTCTTTTTGTAAAATTCTAAGACAAAGGGGGGAACAAAAATTGTTGATTTGTGAAAAGTGAATATTTTTCATTGTAAAACTAGCATTGTAATTGGTACATTTTCGGTGGAAATCGACACCTAGAGTATTTAAATTTGTGGGCATTTGTGGTTGTATTTTGCATTTAAATTTTCTATTTTCTTGCATTATCAATAATAAAATAAAGCAAAAGAAAAGACCCCAAATTTATACACCTATTTGTGCAATTTATTGCACAGCAAGGTTCAGTATATACGGTACCTCTGGTCCACACTTACAGGTTATGTTGTCATGATTGGACTATTGTACTACAAAATGTCTTACAATAGCAAGGGTAGATAAATAAAATTTTGATAATAAGCACAAAATATAACTCATGTTTATTTTTCTTGCTACTACAGATGAGGTCCAACCTCATATTTGTGATGCCAAAACTAGTAATGAAGATTGGGATGCTTTGATTACTATTTATGAAGGTAAGAATCAGTCCACTATTCTACACCTTCAAACTTAATTACATACACTCAGTATGAAATCTGGTGAGACAGTTGACCTATTCCTATGCAAAGTGGCATAATCGAAAGCCAAATTGAATGCTATGGGATAGCCAGTGGACGATGCTCTCTTGACCTCTATCATCTTGAGAGCATTGCCAGAGTCCTATAAAGTGTTGATAACCTCACTTCATGTATTTTTTAGACAAGTTTCATTTATGGAATTAGTGAATTTGTTGCAAATTAAAGAGGTAAACCAGTTTTAGAAGGATGAAGTACTAGATAATACCCTCTACATAAAACAAGGAGGTAATAAACAAGGTCAGTTTCAAAAAGGCAGATCTTGATCAAAGGGAAAATGGAAACAACATTAGGATAAAGACAAACAATATTGTAAGATTTTTGATATGAATAACCATGACACCAACATGTGTTGGTTTAAGAAAAATAACAAAATGACCAAGATCATAAGAAGAAGGGAAAAGGGAAATACAAACCATAGAAAAAGAATAAGCAACCCAAGGGGAATGTTGCTTATGTTGAATCAGACTCAAACTCAGATTTTGAGCAAGCACACAAGGTGCTCATGACTCATACTTCATCCCAACAGAAATATGCAGTGTGGTACATTGATTCAGGTACCAGTAAACACATGACTGGATATAGATCATGATTTGAGATATTTGAGGAAAAGGAAGGTAAGCCAGTAACAATTGCAAATAATCAAAACTACCAAGTTTAGGGTGAAGGTGATGTTTCTATCACTCTTCCAGATGGCATATGTTATATTGAGAAGATGCTCTATATTCCTGGCTTGGATAACAATTTGTTGTCAGTCCCTCAGATCTTTGATCGAGACATGGATGCTATGTTCAGTGTTGAGAAAGTCAAAAAGAGATGTTTTATAACCATAAAATGAAAACATGTAGCAATAGTATTATACAAGAATGACTTGTTTATTTTAGATGTCATTTCAATGCCTCATGTTGACCTGGTAGCAACTACAAAGGAGGCTACTTATCTATGGCACAAGAGATATGGGCATCTAATTTCAAGATATTTGCTAAAGTTGAGAAAATATGAGATGGTGAGAGGACTTCCCAACCTTTCATACACATTGTTAGTCTACCCAGATTGCTTAGCAGGGAAGCAACATCAAGTATCATTTGAAGTTAGCTCTTCACGAGCTAAGAAACCTTTGGAGTTGGTACACACTTATCTATGCGGTCCTATGCCAACCAACTATGGTAGAAAGAAGTATTTTTAATTGTTTGTTGATGATTACTCATAGAAGATGTGGGTTTTCTTTCTTCAATTGAATTCAAAAGTATTTTTATACTTTCAACAGTTCAAGAAGCTTGTTGAGGAGTCAGGATGTTCCATCAAAACCCTTCACTTAGATCAACGAGGGGAATAAACTTCCAAGGAATTTTCATCATTTCTAAAAGAACATGGTATTAAGAGATAAACGACTACATCCTATACTCCACAACAAAATGAAGTTGTAGAGAGGAGAAATCATTCCGTTGTGAAAATTGTTTGATCTATGCTAAAGGGAGCACATCTTGAGCATGAGTATTGGGAATGTTGGTCCGGCTTTCATACACACCCTGCGAAGGATGAGCAGGAAGCTCCGGAGACACCCACGGGACGAATCCCACTCACTTTAGGATCTAGCTGGTTATCCAAGGTGCGAGTTACAGAGTCGGGTCGAATGTCTATTCACTCTTTTCCGCTTCTGGAATAGATTTCAATATGGATTGTCTGTTACCTTACAGGGGGTTCCTGAACTTGTTCGATAGTTGCGAAGTTGTTGCTTGTTAACAATCAGATTTAACTTGATTCTTGATCTAGCTCTCATGGGTCAGCAGATTCAAATAAAAGACAAATAAAGAAAGTAAAAATGGATCATTTCACCGAAAACAAAGAGAGGGTAGGGTAGGGCAGAAAGAGAAGTTTATCAGACTTTAAACTGTAAAACTTAAAACTACCAATTTTATCTATGCTACTAGCTTCACAACAGAACAAATCCAAGAAGAAAGTGTCCAGATTTCTAAGATCACTTTCAACTAGGAGCACAAGGCAAAGTGGAACAGATCTAGCAAAAAATTATAAATCCAAGGGCAGCTGGTTAAAACTGGTATCTTTCACCGGTAGCCTAGCTCACACAGTGAAGACAGAGCAATTAGAACAAACTTAACCTCAAATCTGTAATTTCCCCTAGCAGACAATGGAACAACTGAAGCCTAACAACATATTTAAACTTGATAATGGCAGATTTACAACATATATCTAACAAACTTTAATGGAACGGATAACAGAAGAAGATACACTTATCACAGATCTGTAAAATATTAGGCTCCTGGCCATGCTACCACAGAAAACAGCAAAAGCACATCAACTCCCAGTCCAGAAAACAAAGGATTTCACAAAATTTGCAAGAAATTGCTTATAAGCCTTTTATTTCTAAGTCTCCGCCTCCTGCGATTACATTTAGAATCTGTATTTATAGACTCAGGACAAACCCTGATCTTTTTCAAAATATCTTGCTCAAACCCTAAATCTTATCACACCTAAACCCTAGGACCGGGTTTTACAATATAAAGCCATTAAAACAAAGTTGTGGATAGAACTTAACCATTCTGCAAATCTGTGTAGTCAGCTGCCATAAATGGAGAAGATAGAGTTGAATGCCACTTGCATTCATCCGCAACTGCAAATGAATGCTCTCATTAATTTCTGTTGGTGAGCCGGATGAGTCACCACCTCTCTCAGATCTGATCTCCGTAAAGCCATCCCTGTGTTGAAATTGTCTTCATGCTATTAATTCTGCCATAAATTTGTCATTGAATGCCCTCACCGGCATCTTCTCTTCTAGCATGGCGGTCCTTGACTAAATCCGCACTTTAACTTTGCCTTTATGGTCTTTTTCAGTTGTCCCGTAAGTGCCAGATGGATTCCTGCATGAAAGACAAAAGATTAATTAGCTCTTTAATAAAACATAAAATCAAAGCTTAAAGGATAAAACAGATTAAAATCCTGAATTTAAACTTGCATGTCGGCCTCTGTTTGTCTGTTACGCGCTTTGACACGTGTCGCTATCCCAGGAAACCTTCTGTTTACAGCTGGAATGCACTTCTGGCCCTTTGGGGAACTTTCTCTCTCCTGTCGTGATTCTGCGACATGTCGCGATTTCGTGACATGTCACGAAATCGCGACGTCCCCGGCGCTAGCGGCTCTTCTTCTCAACTTGGGTCGCGATTTCGCGACATGTCACGAAATCGCGACATCCTTCCTGCCAACTGCGCTTCCTGTTCCAACAGCCCCGAAAACGCGACATGTCACGATTTCGCGACATGTCGCAAAATCGCGCCTCTCGCTGGCCGCCGTACATCTTCCTTGCTTCCTGTCGCGATTTCGTGACCCTTCCAGCACTTAACATTTTCTCAAATTCTTCTCACCATGCCGCTATTTCGCTGCATACTTGTTTTGCAAGACTTCCTTAAAAAGGTGCAGCGCATCGCTACCACTCTCACCCCTGATTTCGAAACACGCAGCGCGTCGCTGCAGTTTCAACACTTAACCCTTTTTCTTTGACGCCTTAAGTCTTTGAAACATCTCAGCCTTAAAACATTTTGCAACTGGAAAACGTGCAGCGCATCGCTACACTTTTTGGTTTAGAGCCTTCTTCGACAAATGCCCCGCGATTTTGGAACATGTCAGCGCGTCGCTGCAAGTTTCTACTTGAACTCCCTTCTCCAAAACGTGCAGCGCATCGCTGCAGTTTTTAGCACTTAAGCTCTTTTAGTTGATTTTTCTCTTGCACTCAGCGGAAATGCGACATGTCGCGATATCGCGACATGTCGCCAAATCGCGCTCCTCCGTACAACTTTCTTCTCTCTCCTCCGGTCGACAGCGATTTTGCGACACTTTCCAAAAATGGAAATGTCGCGATATCGCGACACTTCCAAAAATGGAAAGTGTCGCGATTTCGCTACACATTTGCGACTTAGCCGATTTTTTGAAAACCTGTCGCGATTTCGTGACATTTCCATAAATGGAAGTGTCGCGATTTCGTGACATTACTAAAAAAGGAAAGATTTGATTTTTCATGTATTTATCTGACTGTTTTCTGGATTTTCTTGGTGCCGGTGCAAGATTTGGCTTAAGCATGAATGATTTCTAGCATGTAAAAGCTAAGTCCAAGAAAACACAAGCTAGAAAGACAGGAAAAGCACAACTTAAAAAGGAGACAAGCAAAATTGGATTAAGACTGAAAAACATCTAGAGGGTCCCTACTGCAAAAATGAAAGTTCAAAATTTTCAGAGGGTGAAATTGATTTTTTCAGTGGGGGTGTGTTGCTTCTCAACAAATGGCGATATCTGCGGGTAAAATAGTAGCACTATTTTAGAACCCAAGACTCTAGTTTCAAAACAAAAAGACCATGCATCATGCCTTGCCACAGACATTCTTCACAATAAATTGACTGTCAATCGCTAGTCGTTAAAATTTCCCAAGGACATACTAGGCTGAATTACTTCAAGGAAGATTTCTGATGTGCAATTACAAAGGGTATAAACTTTCTTCAAGGATGACTGAATCGAATGATGAACTTTGGACTGATCAACTTTTCTAGATTGTAAAAGGGGAAACCGAGTAGAGCTCTGTTTACTAGTTTAGCCTCTTACAGCCTAGACAGAGTTACCCTTTAGATTTACACGACCCAAATTTACAACTGTAAGGAAGGATCTTCAACTTGGTAAAAGAAAAATAGCTTTTGGAATCTGGCTGCCTCTCTCTCATATAACTCTTTTTTTCTTTTTTTCTTCTCTCTCTTTTTTTTAAATATATCAATATCTGAAAGGCATTAGAGAAATCACAATTTTCTTTTATCATTTGATCAATCTGGAACTGTTTCAGTCTAGGCACTGATAGCCTCTATGGATACCCAAATAATTGCATGAACCATAGTCCCCTCTTATAACCAGCTTTTCTTGGATTCCCCGGGAGTTCCTCCAACCAAACAGCATAGCAGTTTTTCTATCATTAAAACAACTGTGGCAAGCAAGACACAAAATCCAATCATCTCTCTACCTTTGTTCTGACTAACAAAATAGTTCCACTGTTCAATTTAAGCAGACTATCTCAATTTTAATAATGAACACTGGGTGGAGACTGGGTTGATCAGCTCAGAATAAAACAATTTTCAGCAGGCTGACTTTTCATTGATTGCTCAGGCAAAGGTTAAAGGACAGATTTCAAAAGTTGAAGGACTTTGGACAGACCTCCAAGGACAGACACAGGCCTCTAAAGCAAAACAAAAATAAAACTGCACAGACTTTTAAAATTAAAACTGAAGCAAATAAATTAAAACTGCACAGACAACAAAATAAAACTAAAACAAAAGACTGCAGTAACATAAAGACAAAGACAAAGAAAGAAATGCAGAAAGAAAATAAAAAGCTACGTACAGAGCAATAAAATAAAACTAAAACAAAAGACTGTACAGACTTTAAAAATTAAAACTAAACTGACAAAGAAATAAAACTGAAAAACTTCAAAGCTTACTTACAATGTATACATATGTTACAACTTCCTTTGATCATTCAAAATATGTAGCAGATGGAAGAGCAGAGAAATGGTGCCTTAAAAATTTTTTGACCATGTGCAAGTAATTTAGAAAAATTACCTTTCAGGTCCTGTTGACGAAATGCACTCCAGACTATGCTTCAAAAATTTGCTATCTGGGAAAGACTTGGGTTTACTGTCTTCCCTGTCCCATTTGAAAAACAAATCTGCAACTCCTTCAAATTAAACAAATCATATAATAACAAATCATATGATAACATGTTTATGCTTCTAATTGAAGGGTTTGCAGAGTTCTTTCAAAAGGACTGAATGCAAAAAACCCCCAGGATCAAATACCTTAAAATCTTGACAGACCCAGACCACCACATCTTCAAAATTATGTGACAACTGAAAGAAATCATGTTTTATCTGTATGCCCTGGTTCTTAACAACTTGAACATTTTGTGGTTGTTGTACTGCTTCAATATCCAGGACTTCAATTTTTATCCCTCTAGCAGAATGCTTACAATTTGCTTTTTCACCTGAGCCTTGCTTAGATTTAACCTCATCAATGTGTAATATCCAACTGTCACTGTTGTGATGGATTAGAGCTGTAACTGTTCTCACTTTCTCAGTTGCCAAATTATAAACTCCAATATTTACATCAACATGATTTACAACCTTTTCTTTGACATTATGTTCAGAAGTTGCAGGCTTATGTTGAGACAGTTCATCAATTCCAAGTTGGCTGACCACATTCATATTTACTATCTTTTCCTCCTTTTCTTGAAATTCAACAGGTGGTCCAGAGTAAGCCTCAATCAAGCTATCCTTCTGTTCAACAATGGGGCAGTTCATAGAGGGTGATGTCGGCTTTAAGTTCCCTCATATCCTCAATGATGTTATCCTCTTTCTCGATTACTTCGCATAGTGACATTGAATCTCACTTTCATCATCCTCCGATGAGGAAGGATCATTGTTAGGTTCCGGACTCCGACATCTCAAATTATAACTCGTCCATTTTGAACTGTTGAAAATCTTGCATTTCATCCACAGGAGTCTGTACAAGACTTTCTGTCTCTTCGAGGAAAAGTGAAAGAATATGAAACCCTGGTTGTACTATTTTTGGGTGAACTAGAAATATCAATATTTCTTTGATCTCTAGGAAAATTTAACTCACCAGGAAAAACTTCAGATTTGGGTAATGCTAGATCACAAGTGTTTACTTCAAGCACTTCCACTTTGAGCTTGTCAGAACTTTTCTCTATATTTTGCACATGCTGAGTGGATGTCACAGTTAACGGAGTCTCCTTGGGTAGAGCATGACATGTTGGCACTAACTCATGATGTGGAATGGGATTCAAAATAGGCATGTTCTGTGTAACATAGGATATCAAAGGACTGCTCAAAATTTGAGGCCCTAACTGTCTTTCAAGAATTAAGGCTTCTTTATAAGCCCCTGCCAGGGTTGTGATATTAATGTCTCTCTTGAGGAAAATAGAGGTCACCGAATCCAATGCATTCTTGTAGATTTCTAAGGCCAGATTTGCATTTGGGATGTAATGGCCAGTCATTCTACCGTAAGCTCTTTGGAACCTCATATTGAAAGACCTGACAGTTTCTCCCGACTCTCTCTTGATGTTGGAAAATTGTTGGTATAACACACTGGGGTCTATCACTTCCCCAAATTGTGATATAAAAGCTTTCTCTAGGTCATCCCGACTAGTAATGGAATTGTTGGTGAGGTTTAAAAACCAGTCATAAGCTCCCTCCTGGAGAGTGAACGGGAACAATCTGCAGGCAACATCTTCATGTTGTATATTCAACAATTTTAAAGCATTTTTGAAAGCTAGCAGATGTTCTTCTGCAGTTCTTGTCCCATCATGTTTATATCTGGGGAGATACCTTTCCGGGCTTCTGGGCAGGTCATGGGCTATACCCGGGATATTCAAAGCAGTGGGGCCCAACCAATTTGCCATTATTACTTGGCTGACAGTGATGTTCTGAGTTGTGATTGGATAACTGCCAGTGGAGATAAAACTGTTCTTAACTTGAGGTCTTCTCTGGCAATTTTAAAAACTGTACTGACAACTTACAATACTGCCCGGATTTCACTGGGCCAGTTTTAAAATGTTGGTGATAAGTGCTGTTGTTCAGGCAAAAACTCTAACCACAAAATTTTAAATCAGCACTCACAAACTTACAATACTTGAACTGAGTTCAACAGGCCCTCCTTCTAGCGCCAATTAGATGTTGGTCCGGCTTTCATACGCACCCTACGAAGGATGAGCAGGAAGCTCCGGAGACACCCACGGGACGAATCCCACTCACTTTAGGATCTAGCTGGTTATCCAAGGTGCGAGTTACAGAGTCGGGTCGAATGTCTATTCACTCTTTTCCGCTTCTGGAATAGATTTCAATATGGACTGTCTGTTACCTTACAGGGGGTTCCTGAACTTGTTCAGTAGTTGCAGAAGTTGTTACTTGTTAACAATCAGATTTAACTTGATTCTTGATCTAGCTCTCATGGGTCAGCAGATTCAAATAAAAGACAAATAAAGAAAGTAAAAATGGATCATTTCACCGAAAACAAAGAGAGGGTAGGGTAGGGCAGAAAGAGAAGTTTATCAGACTTTAAACTGTAAAACTTAAAACTACCAATTTTATCTATGCTACTAGCTTCACAATAGAACAAATCCAAGAAGAAAGTGTCCAGATTTCTAAGATCACTTTCAACTAGGAGCACAAGGCAAAGTGGAACAGATCTAGCAAAAAATTATAAATCCAAGGGCAGTTGGTTAAAACTGGTATCTTTCACCGGCAGCCTAGCTCACACAGTGAAGACAGAGCAATTAGAACAAACTTAACCTCAAATCTGTAATTTCCCCTAGCAGACAATGGAACAACTGAAGCCTAACAGCATATTTAAACTTGATAATGGCAGATTTACAGCATATATCTAACAAACTTTAATGGAACGGATAACAGAAGAAGATACACTTATCACAGATCTATAAAATATTAGGCTCCTGGCCATGCTACCATAGAAAACAGCAAAAGCACATCAACTCCCAGTCCAGAAAACAAAGGATTTCACAAAATTTGCAAGAAATTGCTTATAAGCCTTTTATTTCTAAGTCTCCGCCTCCTGCGATTACATTTAGAATTTGTATTTATAGACTCAGGACAAACCCTGATCTTTTTCAAAATATCTTGCTCAAACCCTAAATCTTATCACACCTAAACCCTAGGACCGGGTTTTACAATATAAAGCCATTAAAACAAAGTTGTGGATAGAACTTAACCATTCTGCAAATCTGTGCAGTCAGCTGCCATAAATGGAGAAGATAGAGTTGAATGCCACTTGCATTCATCCGCAACTACAAATGAATGCTCTCATTAATTTTTGTTGGTGAGCCGGATGAGTCACCACCTCTCTCAGATCTGATCTCCGTAAAGCCATCCCTGTGTTGAAATTGTCTTCATGCTATTAATTCTGCCATAAATTTGTCATTGAATGCCCTCACCGGCATCTTCTCTTCTAGCATGGCGGTCCTTGACTAAATCCGCACTTTAACTTTGCCTTTATGGTCTTTTTCAGTTGTCCCGTAAGTGCCAGATGGATTCCTGCATGAAAGACAAAAGATTAATTAGCTCTTTAATAAAACATAAAATCAAAGCTTAAAGGATAAAACAGATTAAAATCCTGAATTTAAACTTGCATGTCGGCCTCTGTTTGTCTGTTACGCGCTTTGACACGTGTCGCTATCCCAGGAAACCTTCTGTTTACAGCTGGAATGCACTTCAGGCCCTTTGGGGAACTTTCTCTCTCCTATCGCGATTCTGTGACATGTCGCGATTTCGCGACATGTCGCGAAATCGCGACGTCCCTGGCGCTAGCGGCTCTTCTTCTCAACTTGGTCGCGAAAATGCGACATGTCACGATTTCGTGACATGTCGCGAAATCGCGACATCCTTCCTGCCAACTGCGCTTCCTGTTCCAACAGCCGCGAAAACGCGACATGTCGCGATTTCGCGACATGTCGCAAAATCGCGCCTCTCGCTGGCCGTCGTACATCTTCCTTGCTTCCTGTCACGATTTCGCGACCCTTCCGGCACTTAACATTTTCTCAAATTCTTCTCACCATGCCGCTATTTCGCTGCATACTTGTTTTGCAAGACTTCCTTAAAAAGGTGCAGCGCATCGCTACCACTCTCACCCCTGATTTCGAAACACGCAGCGCGTCGCTGCAGTTTCAACACTTAACCCTTTTTCTTTGACGCCTTAAGTCTTTGAAACATCTCAGCCTTAAAACATTTCGCAACTGGAAAACGTGCAGCGCATCGCTACACTTTTTGGTTTAGAGCCTTCTTCGACAAATGCCCCGCGATTTTGGAACATGTCAGCGCGTCGCTGCAAGTTTCTACTTGAACTCCCTTCTCCAAAACGTGCAGCGCATCGCTGCAGTTTTTAGCACTTAAGCTCTTTTAGTTGATTTTTCTCTTGCACTCAGCGGAAATGCGACATGTCGCGATATCGCGACATGTCGCCAAATCGCGCTCCTCCGTACAACTTTCTTCTCTCTCCTCCGATCGACAGCGATTTTGCGACACTTTCCAAAAATGGAAATGTCGCGATATCGCGACACTTCCAAAAATGGAAAGTGTCGCGATTTCGCTACACATTTGCGACTTAGCCGATTTTCTGAAAACCTGTCGCGATTTCGCGACATTTCCATAAATGGAAGTGTCGCGATTTCGTGACATTACTAAAAAAGGAAAGATTTGATTTTTCATGTATTTATCTGACTGTTTTCTGGATTTTCTTGGTGCCGGTGCAGGATTTGGCTTAAGCATGAATGATTTCTAGCATGTAAAAGCTAAGTCCAAGAAAACACAAGCTAGAAAGACAGGAAAAGCACAACTTAAAAAGGAGGCAAGCAAAACTGGATTAAGACTGAAAAACATCTAGAGGGTCCCTACTGCAAAAATGGAAGTTCAGGGCTTTCTAAGGATGGAATCTCATTTTTCAGTTGGGGTGTGTTGCTTCTCAACAGGGAAGAAGTAGTAAACATAGCATCATACCTCCTAAATAGAGCATCCACAAGAGCTCTATAGGGTAAAAATCCATAAGAAGCATGGAGTGGTAAGAAACCCTCTATTTATCATCTAAGGGTGTTTGGATGTAAGGCTTTCATGCACATACCAAAACAAAAATGAAAGAAGTTAGATGAGAAAACCCTGCAAAATATATATTTCTTGGTTATGATGAGCATTCAAAGGGATATCAATTGATAGATCCTATGACCAGGAAGACACATATAAGTCGATATGTGGTATTTGACAAATCTTTCACATCAAATAACACTTCTATAGGTGTATACCTTGAGGACGATGAGCCTAATAAAGAGGCTCCTCCCCCACAAAATAAGATTCCAAAATGGTATACCAGTACATTGAGATTTTCCAAGTTGACATCAATTCTAGATATGACTCTAGATCGACCTTGTACTTGCAGTATGACTCAGTAGATGAGAGAAAAAGCATCAACTTTAGAGGTTGACAAGATTTTCCAACAATTTGATGAAATATCTATAGATGTAGAAGAATATAGGGAAAAAAATATGGAGGATGAGAGGGTTTATATGAACACATTGGATGAAAATAAACCCACAACAATTCAAGATGTACTTAGTAAGCCTCAGTGGAAGGCTGCTATGGAAGCAGAACATACATCTCTCGTGAAAAATCATACATGAAAGCTAGTAAATTTACCTTTAAGTAAGAAGCCCATTGGCTACAAATGGGTGTTCAAAGTGAAGTATAAAGCATATGGTACTATTGATAAGCATAAATCTCATCTTTTTGCAAAGGGCTATGCTCAAAAATAAGGCATAGATTATAAAGAGACTTTTGCCCCTACTGCAAAAAAGACTACCATTTGAGTACTTTGTGCCATGGCAGCTCAATTTGGGTGGAAGTTACATCAGATGGATGTAAAAAGTGCTCTCTTGAATGGTGAACTACAAGAAGAAATGTACATGACCCAAGCAAAAGGATTTTTTGCTGAAGGACAAGAACAGAAAGTTTGTAAGTTGATCAAATCCTTGTATGGACTAAAAAAAGCTCCACGAGCTTGGTACATCAAAATAGATAGTCACCTAGTGTAGCATGGTTTCCAAAGAAGTCCTTCAGATGCAAATCTCTATATCAAGAACAATGCTTCTGACATAGTGGTTTTGGTGCTATATGTAGATGATATGATCATAACAGGGATATTAGAGAGTATGATTGATGTAGTAAAAGATGACTTGAAACAATATTTTGAAATGACATATCTAGGACTTCTTCACTATTGTCTTGGTTTGGAAGTGACTCAAAAAAAGCATCATATCAGAGTAACACAAAATAAGTATGCCAAGAAATTGGTTGATAAATATCGTATGACTGAATATAATTCTAAGGCAACTCCAGTGGATCCTGTATTCAAGCTATCGCGATATGATCAATCACCATAGGTAGATGGCACTCTCTATAACCAACTGATTGGGAGTCTCATATATCTGACAAATACCAAACCAGATCTCTGTTTTGTTGTGGGTTATCTTTCAAGGTTCATGTAGGAACCAAAGGTGAGTCATTGGAAAGCAATAAATATAGTTCTTCATTATGTTTGTGGTACTACAAATTTTGGCTTGGAGTACAAAAAGAATAGCAAGTTCTATCTATAGGGATACATGGACTCAGACTATACTAGATCCATTGATGATCACAAGTCAACTTCTAGATACATTTTCCATATTGGATATGGTCCTATCTCCTGGTACAGTAAGAATTAGCAGGTGGTTGCTTTATCTTCTACAGAGGTAGAATATCGCACAACAAGTGGAGCAGTCTACAAGATAATATGGTTAAGTCGTATTCTTACAAACATGGGTCTTCCAAATAACCTTCCACTTCATTTGTTTTATGATAATCAAGGTGTTTTGAATCTCATCAAGAATCCAATATTTCATTATCAAACCAAGCACATTGACACTCGATGTCATTTCATTCATGATGAAGTTCCAAAGCATCATATACAACTCTAGTACATTCCCACTGATGAGCAAGTTGTAGATATTTTCACCAAGGCACTTGCACATGTCAAGTTTTAATTGTTTCGCAATGCTCTTTGTATTTACCAATAATGTAATAAGGGGGGATGTTAGCATATGATATTATGTTATGCTTATATTACATTATATATTCAAATTTACTCCTAAGTGCTTCTGCAAGGGAGTTGGACGAGTATTTCAACAACTATTGATTGGTTGGTTCAACTAACCAAACCACCATTGGACTGTATATATTCCAAATGCAATATCAATTGACATGCTTCATGATTTCTTTTACTATTTTCTCCAACATAAGAATTTCCTTTATTTTATGCCATTACAAAGAATAAGTTCTTTATTTCATACATACATTCTGGTTCCAAACACTTATGCCAAGGACACCCCATAATGCCCTTTCACTCTAACATAAAGTTAACATTGTTTCCATAATAAAATATAGCTTAAGTTCCTAATTAATCACTTTGATATATGAAATTGATTCCTCCCAAGAATATTTCATTTCCAAGGTGACACATAATAATATCATACACTATAATATCATTTGGTGTTCAATCCACTTATCATTGAAATAATCCCTTATACTGTAAACATTCTTTGAAATCAACAATGCTTTAATGATAAACAGAATACTGTAAATCAACTACGACGATATTTTCTACAATCAATTATCAAATCTATCATATTTTAACATTTTAATATTCAATCACTCGATCATCATTTAATTCATTTTTATATTAAAACAATGATATAAACTCTCTTAGAGCTCAAACCTTTTTTTTTAAATAAAGGGGTAAAAATTTATTGATAAAAAGTCTGGATTACAAAGTACAGCTGAGCCCCCACCCAGGACTCAAATAAGCAACAAGACAGGCTAAATCACCAGACAAGGTCAACTCCCAAAGAAAACCAAAAAAAAAAACAAACCACATTAAGTCTGAACATCCTTATGGATCAACTCCCGTAGGTGTTGAGAATCCCCAGACGGGAGACTCTCCCAGTTATCAATACTCTATCCTGAATAAAAACCACATCCGGAGAATGAACACGAATCAAATCACGAACAACTTTTTGTCTGGGGATGTTGTTCAACCCCCTTACATTCCATGAAAGTATAATCATTTTTGGGGGTTATAAAAATGGGAGTCCAATGTTCTCACCAAACCTGACTCTACCAAAGTCTCCCCCATTAACTTAATTTTATCCTGGTCTTTCTTCGAGCCCACCTTCATATTCTTATCTGAAGCATTTTTTTTTAATTATTTTATCTTTGCAATCCCAACACCGTAGGAGTTTCTACGATCCATGGATGAGCGCATCGGTGCACGGGTAGGAGAGGGCACATCTAAATCTGTGCCATTTTCTAAGATAACTTCACTTCCAGGGCTAGGGCCAACCATATCACCTATACTCGGAACCAAAGCCCTTTGTTCTTCATTTAAACCCCCTGTATCTGGTTCCCTTGGTTCCACCTCATGAAGAGACAACTGATTTGGTCTGTTATATCTATAACAGGTAGCGATGTTTCAGGTATCTCCACGCACTGATCAAGATTCTCTAGAATTTCAAAACGATTGAGCTGAGCATCTGGCTGGTTATCCTTAATGTCTCTTTTTGCCTTTCTTCCTTTGTTTCGAGGTTTTACCGTAACAAAGCCTTCCTTATCTGATCCCCCTCCTTTATCGGGGCTTTTCCTTTATCCATATTTTGTACAGCTTGAGAGGGCCCAGGATTTGAAGCCACGGGTAGGACAAACTTAGGGCATTTTCTTTGTAAGTGGCCATATTCATGGCAAATCCGACAACGAAATGGAAGAGCTTCATAGTCAAGTTTTTGAACCCATGTGGTTGATCCGAGCTGTATTTCAATAGAATCTGGAATAGGATTGTTTAAATCAATTTCAACACAGATACGGGCAACGGAGATTACCTTTTTATCCAGCGTACGTCCTGACGGCCCAACCGGCTTCCCAAGTAGAAGGGCAATCATATGCAAGATGTCATTTCTCCAAAATTCCAAGGGGAGCCACGAAAGCCGAACCCACATCGGAACCCGTGACGGCCGCTCCTCTGATGGGTTGAAACCCACATGCCAGGGTTTAAGAAAGAGTCCCGCTTGGTTACAGAAATAGGGACCTCCTTCAAATGCTTTGTTACGATCCGCAAGACAAGAAAAAACCACCATAAAATAGTTGTTTGCACTCAGCATCACCTCCACATCACCTTCAGGGTTCCAAGTCTTCCTAACCCAAGCCTCCACAAAGGGAAGAGAAATTCGGATGCCCATAAATTTACCAATAAGCGCATGTTTGGTTAAATACTCCACATCTTCTGCCACCGAGTCTGGTTGAACCACTAGAACCGGCCTGGCTTCACATCGTTCCAAACATCCATTGTTCTTTAACAAGCGATTCCTGGCATGCAATGGGAAATCTTGTTCCTTCCAATCATTTTTAAAAGAAATACCAGCCCTAGCATGCACGCTCTGTGACGGACCTGATGCCATCACTACATTCCTCCGGTTGTTCATACCTCCTCCAGAAACTGCTGCCATCCCCGCAGAGCCCACCAGATAGGTCTCAAAAAAATTCCAGCAAAGCAGCTTTCCTCATCAAACCCTAGCAGAGCAAAAAACTTTTTCCCTCTTAGAGCTCAAACCTACATCCAACGTCCTACAAGAATTAATTAATCAATAATTTCAAATTCCTCTAATCGAGTTCTAAAAACATATTTTTTTCTTCTCCAGTTATAAAGCATATTTCAGTCTCTTCACAAATGTAGGGTAGCGTAGAGTATATGGAGTCGACAATCTCCATAGTTGGTATCTATTAATATAATCATAAACTACATAAATGAGCGACCTTTTTCTTATAAAGAATGGTCTTTATTCTTACCTTTGCCTCTTATACTGGAAGGTAACTTCGTATTACATCCCACACAAATTAATTTCCTTACCAAAGTAACTTCGTTAGGAGAAAACAAGGTAATTTTATTATTTTTCTATTGGTTGTAGCAGCATGCATGTTATTCTTATCTCATACGTGTGCCTAATTTCTAATGCTAGATCATTATAACCAAGGTATGACTTAGGTTTTAATATAATAGCACAAAGCTATTATCTGACCACGGTGACCTTAAATTATACACAAGCATTATTCACTTATCTTTGTAACTGTTGACAATTTTGTCACATTTCTCAAGGGGTAGAAAAGGAAATCAAAATTTTGTACAGTGTTTGTAAGGTTTTTCTTTGTTGTTTTGTTATTTGAAAAATTGCAGCAATTTTGGCTTTCAATGCCACCCCTTTGTATATAAAATAGAAAAGAAAGAGCTTCGCTGTCAAACAGGCTAGAGAAAAGAGCTTTGTCGAAGGAAAATGAGAAGAGCTTCGCACCCGAGGCATTTTCAGCACTACTTCGGGTGAAATTTTTGCGAAGTAGTATTGCCGAAGAAGAATACAAGGATAGCGATAAAAAGAACTTCGGGCCCGAAGCGCTTCAAACCACTACTTCGGGAGAAAGTTGAGCGAAGCGACGTTCAAAAGAACAACTTCGCCGGAAAAGGAAGGTCCAGACCACGGTCTAAACTGGCTAAGGCAAGAAACTACTTCGGACCCGAAGCATTTCCAGCAGCTACTTCAGGCGAGATTTCTACGAAGCGGCGTTGCCAAAGTAAAATACAAAGGAGGAGAAAGAAACACTTGCCGAAGCATTTCAGAACTGGCGGGATTTCTGAAGCGACATTGTCGAAGTAAAATACAAAGGAGGAAGAAAGAAACTACTTCGGACCCAAAGCATTTCCAGCAAATACTTCGGCCAGAAAACTAGCGAAGCGGGACTCGAAAGAGCATTGAAAATACTTCACCAAAAGATTGCCGAAGCACCCACTTCGGGCCCCTCCATTAGCGAATCATTTTTACTTCGTCGAAAGTCGTTGTGAAGCATCTGCTTCGGCTAACTTTCGTGCGAAGTACTTCTACCCGAAGTGACGGAGGACGTGAAGAATGCAACATCATTGAAGACAATTGCTTCGGCCGAATCCTTCCCGAACCATAGTTTTGAAAGAAGATCACAGCGAAGCATTTCTCCAAGGCATCAACGAAGCGATTTTGTCAACAAAGCGGCAGGGACGAAGAGGCCCATTTTGTGAAGCAAATATGCTTCAGCACCCACCACCTCCGAAGCTTTGCGAAGCTCAATTTTGTGAAGTACAAACCGAGGAGGAGTTATTGCTTTGGCTCAGAACCATTGCGAAGTGAAGTTGTGAACAAAGACTTAGCAAAGCGCTTCAAGGGCACGCGTTCCAAGCCGGGTGTTTTCTCGAGGTGATCAAGTGCCTCATAAATGCATTTTTTCATGCCCGATAAGCTCGCTGCTCATTTTTGGCAATCGAAAATGAAGTATCAAGCCATGATGGAGAGCCCGACGAGCATGGCGGCCACTCGAGCACCGCACCCGGAGACCAAGGACGTCCAGACGGCTCATCAATGCATCTTTCCATGGTTGACCCGGTCATAGTTACCAGTTTTGGTAACGGATTTGAGAGCTCGATCACGAGAGCCTCGGGGAGCTAAATTCTCAGGGCTCGAGGGTGTACTTCTCCTTGCTGTGTAATTATGACTCAGAGGGTCGGGTCCTCTATAAAAACCCAGGCATTGTAATGTTTTGAGGGGGGAACTATCTGCTAGAAAGCTGCTGTAACTTGATGTCCTGCGATTAATACTAAAGATCTTTGTGCTTCATTTCTCTCTTTTATGCTGCCTTCTGTGTTTGATTCTTTTGTCTTTCTTCATTTGCATACTGAGACTCTGAATCCTGAATCCGGTGTGCGATTGGGGATAGTACCCTGAAACTCGCCTGAAGGATACATAGGGGAGGAAAAACGTTGTATTGGTTTTCTTTTATGCTGCCTGGTGGGTTGTGGTTTCTGTTACATTCCCTTGTCCTAATCGTCTTTACTCTGAACCCTAAATTTTGATGAAAGGGAGAAGGAGAATCCCTGTGAGCTCGCCCAGAGGATACATAGGAAAGTTAATGTAGTGTTTCTTTCACTTATTCTTGGTGTTCTTTGCTTCTATTCAAGTTGCTAGTTAGTGATCGTGCTTCCTGTTCTCTCCCACTTCAAATCACCAATCTCTCTTCCCTTATCCCCTTTTATTTATTTCTCTAACCCTAACTCCTTTTATCTCTTTCCTGCACCCTTATCTCAAAACACCAAAGTAGTTTAGCATAGGAGCCGGCCTTTCTCCGGATATTGGCATGAGGGGCATCTCTTCCCTTCGGCCTTTCAATGTTGGTCCAAGTCTAGGGCGCATACATTTACCCAAAATCCTTTCCTAGGCAGATTTGATGACCAACAATTTTTGGCACGCCCGGTGGGACCAAGGTCCCATATTTTAAGCGCAAATCTCAAACCCATCTTCACCGGGGCCGATAGTTCTAATCAGTTCCCGGTGTGACCCGATCAGTCTCACCTGACTAGTGGTAGTGAGAACCGATGCTCTCATTACCAAAAGACTCTTAGCATCTGGCGACTCTGTTTACCCGAGAATATTTAAGTCGAAAAGACCAGTACCAAAAGTCTGTGCCTTCATGCAAACAAGATGGAGAGTTAAGAATAGAGGAGAGGAAACCGAGTTCTTTGAGCTAGATATTGATGCCTTTGGGGAACGATCTAGGTTGGTCACCCCCGAATCACTATTACGTGGAACGTCCTCGCAAGAGGCTGTTGTTAGCGAACAAGGTCTAACTTTTGATAGCACAACATCTAGTTTTCCTCCCAATCCTCCCAACTCACCGAAGCATCCTAGTGCCTCCATTCCTATTAGTTGTCCTATTAGCAATCAAGGAGGAGCTTCGAGGATTCCTGTTTCTCAAAATCCAGGAGCAAGTATGGCACAACAACAACAACAACAACAACAATAGCAAATGCAGCCACCGCCACCTAGGTGGTTCCCGTCATGGGATTCTTTGTCGCCACTAAATCTAGCGGGACAAGGGCAAGTGCCACCTACTGTTGTAAAGAAGATCCCAATGTTCGATGGAACTAGGAAAGACTACTCTGGAGCATATCCAGGACATAATCTCCTTGGTGGCGATCCATGATATCACAGAAGAGCAAGTGATGGTAAAGCTTCTGGTTCTTTCCCTTAGAGGAAAACTCCTCTACTGGTATAGATCTTTACCACCCGATACTATTACGGGATGGGACCAGTTAGTCGGGCAGTTGATGGGAAACTTCAATGAGTCCTCCGACCCTACCTCTCTCCTGCATCAGTTCACTTCAATCCAGAGACATCCACAAGAGGAGATCGCAGACTTCAATGTTAGGTTCGCTCGAACCTAGCAGAGAGTACCAGTTGGACTTCGGCCAACCGACGAAGCTGTAGCATACTACTTCCTTCGGGATTTCAACCCTGATATCAGTATCATGGTAAGATATTCTAACATCAATACTTTTCCCAAGTTGTATGAATTAGCCAAGAGGGCAGAAAGGGATTTGATAGCTATGGGCAAGCTTCCCCAGAGGATGTCTATGCCCATACTTCCCAAATTTCCTCAATATCAGTATGCGAGCGTAGCCGCTTCGCAGATCTCTGCAACCCCCGCACTCCCGATCTCATCTTGGAACCCGAGTCCCATTGTGTCTCAGATTTCTGCTCCACAAATTCATTTTCCCACATTTTCGGCTCCACAGCCCATGGTTACGTCGGCATTCCCTGTACTGCCAACACCATTTCAACCCCTTGCCCTACCTCCAATACCAACAATGGCTACATTACCTCTGATTCCAAAAGCCGATGATATGCAAGCCAAAATCCTGCAAGAAATGCAGTCTCTGAACTCCACAGTTCAGACGTTGTCCAACGACATGACCATTGTGAAGAAGAAGCAAGCACAACAAGAATTTCTACCAAGAAGGTCTTATCCTACACCTGCGCTTACCAAAGATCAAGCAGTCCAACAAGGGAAGGCTTCGACGAGAAATGCTATGATTGATGAAGCTCCGAGCACTTTCGATTATGTATATTGGTGCTCTACGTGCAATGATCCGCATGAAGAGAATACCTGCATGTTGCACCAACACTATGTACAAATGTTGGCGAGCAGTAGTCATGGCGGCCAAGTCAACGTTATCAGGCAAACAAGTCAGAACTTGGCAATTGGCGAAGAGGAGCCAGTCGTAGTGCTTACCAGAGGAGGAAAGAAGGCAATAGAAGTGGATGCTACTCAGATGGCTCCCTTAAAAGTGCATGCTCGACCCAAAAAGGGACAATCATCTTCCTCGGCCCCGAACGAAGCTCCTCCACCTACACCGATCAAAGAAAAAGCCCAAAAGGCCTCTGTCGAACCACCTCAGGCAGAAACTAGGGAGCAGGCTAAGGAAAAGCTCAAGTTTCCTTCACTAACTAAGCGACAAAGAGTTGAAGCTACGGAGCAGTATCGCACCAGATATGAGCCAAGAAAGGAACCCGAAGTGCTCAGTTCTCTGGCGTACAACATTGTAGAGGAGTTAAAGA
The DNA here is from genome assembly GCA_028583015.1 of Wollemia nobilis. Taxonomy (NCBI): domain Eukaryota; kingdom Viridiplantae; phylum Streptophyta; class Pinopsida; order Araucariales; family Araucariaceae; genus Wollemia; species Wollemia nobilis. Next base: position 23,902 of record JAQPPZ010010789.1, read on the forward strand.
GGATCCTAGCCAAGATTAGCTTGTACGATGCACTGCAACTACCTGGACAAGTAGATCTGCTGCAAGAATCATTGAAGACAATCAAAGCAAAAAAGGCAGCACCACTTGCTCTTGTGCAGACCCTATCCACATCCATTATGGGGAAGAATAGACCACCTCCGTTCTACCTATCCCTACAAATGGAAGGGTATATTGTACATAACTGCATGATCGACTCTAGGGCCGCTACAACAGTCATGCCAAAGCAGTCTGCGAAGAGATAGGGATGGAATATACGCGAAGCAGCCAAGGTGTACTCCAGTTGGATGGAACCCCAGTGAAGACTATAGGAGTGATCAAAGACATTCCTATTCGACTACATAAGATGCCTCAGATCACGGTCATACAAGAGGTAGTGGTCGTCGACTTGGAGCCATACTTCAGTATGTGCTTGTCAAGGGAATTCATAGCAAAGTTGGGTGGATATCTATCTATGGATTACTCTCATCTGGAGATCCCATTCAAAGGAAAGAAGGTGAAAATCTACAATGAGAAGCCTTCTTCCTTCCTTGTGCAGAAGATGTCCGAGGAAGAAAGCGACGATCCAGTGAATACAATAGTGGAGGAAATAGAGCAGGTGGACCTGGTCGAAGAGTCTCTTGCGCAATTAAGTTATGAAGATGAGTTCTCATTGGTGGACTTTAATGCCATGGTGGAAACCGAGATAGGATGTTATGTGATCACCAAGCCTAAGAAACATACCCAACCAGAGAATAGAACAAGTGCCCAAGAAGGACTATGGAAGTTGTTCTTCGATGGCGCCCGATGTAAAAATGGTGTTGGGGTAGGGATTCTTCTAGTTTCACCATCCGGAGAGCAAAAAGAGTATTGCTACCGGTTGACATGGAGCTGCACCAATAATGCAGCAGAATATGAAGCATTATGCCTAGGACTCAAGAAAGCTGACAAGTTAGGCATAAAACACCTCCAAATTTTTGGAGATTCTGAACTGGTATGCAACCAGGTCACAAATAGGTGTACCTCAAAGAAACATTATCTAAAGTCATACCGCAATAGGGTATGGGACCTATTTGACCAGTTCGAGTCCCTCAATCTACAGTCAATCCCACGAGAAAAGAATCGACATGCTGATGTCCTGGCATCCATCGCAGCCAAGTACTCTCCCATAGAAGACATGGTGCACAAGCCCAAAGCTGTGAGGATGATCTATAGGCCCTCTGTCCCAGACAAAGACCTACATTGGCAAGTCTTTGACAATGATGAGCAGATTGTAAATTTCATGATTCAAGAAGCCACCATAGTCGAAGACAGGAGCCCTGATGAAGAAGAATATGAGGGGCTGGTTCAATTGAAGAATAACCACATTCCCAAGGGACTGATCACTCTTGAAAGCCTCTTTGATCAGAATGATCGAGCACTCTCTCACATGATCAAAGTCAATGAAAAGCAGTATCAAGATTTAGAGCTTGAACCTAGAAAGGCAATAAAAGTTGGAACCGACTGCACTTCGAAAGAGATAGAACAGATCCAGACTCTGTGCAGAAAGTATCTAGACATAATTGCTTGGTCTTATCAAGACCTCAAGGGATACAATCGGCAGCTGGTTCAACACACAATCGAATTATAGGAGGGGGTCAAACCCTTTCGACAAAAGCAAAGGCCAGTTAACCCAAAAATCGAGGTCCTGATGAAGGCCGAACTTCTGAAAATGCTCGAGGCGAAGATCATTTATCCCATCAAGCATTCTTCATGGGTAGCAAACCTGGTCCTAGTCAAAAAAAAGAACGGAGATATACGATTATGCGTGGACTTTCGCAACCTGAACCAGGCTTCTCTCAAGGATCACTATCCTCTTCCGCAAATCGATCAGATCTTGCACTCGGTGGCTGGGGCTCAATGCTTCTCCTTGCTCGATGGTTTCTCAGGGTACAATCAGATCTGGGTCAGGGACGAAGACCAGCATAAAACAGCATTCACCACTAAGTGGGGAACATTTGCTTACCAACGAATGCCATTTGGCCTTTCGAATGTTGGTGCAACTTTCCAGAGGGCAATGGATCTTGCTTTTGGTGAGCTACTGAATAAGGTTATCGTCATCTATCTAGATGACATGACCATTTTCTCCCGAAGAAGGGAGGATCACCCCATACATCTACAACAAATTTTTGAAAAATATCGAGAGTTTGGCATCTCAATCAATCCAAAGAAGTCCATATTCGTAGTCAATGAAGGAAAGTTGCTGGGACACGTGATATCAAAAAAGGGCCTCGCTGTAGATCCCGATAGAGCCGAGGCTCTAACGAAGCTCCCACTCCCAGCAGACAAGAAAGGACTTCAATATTTCTTTGGCCAGATAAACTTCGTGAGGAAGTTCGTCCCTGATTTCACCCAAGTCATCAAGCCAATGTCTGAGCTTTTGAAGAAGGGTGTCGAATTTGCCTGGACGAAAGAGAGAAAGGAGGCATTCAAAGAGATTAAGGCCCGAATCGCTCAGGCGTCGGTCCTGATCAACCCTGACTACAGTCGAGATTTTATCCTGTATGCCATAGGAGAGCCCGAGAGCTATGCTGCTGTCCTGACACAAAAGGGGGAAGATGGCGAAGAGCGTCCCATCGTGTTTCTGAGTCAGGTGATCAATCCCCATGAAGAAAGATATAATTTCATAGAACGTCAGGTGCATGCAGTAATGAAATCACTGAGGAAGTTCAAGCAGTTCATCTCCCAAAGTCGAGTCACAATTTTTGTCATTCACCCCGATGTGCGCAATTTCATCATCCAAGGAGAATTGGGAAGCAAGAGAGCCGGTTGGGTAAACAAGATACAAGAATTTGACATTGATATCAAGCCCACCAAGCTGGTTCGCGGTCGCGCATTGTGTCAAGAATTGGTGAAGAACGCAGCGGCCGAAGCTACAGAATCTCAGGGGGATGACGCACTGGCAGAAGGGTGCTTCGCGAACCAGGAAGGGGATGAGAAATATTGGGTTAATGAGATAGTCGACTACTTCAACACCGGCAGATGTCCTTTGCATCTAAATGCATCATAGCGAAGACATTTCAGGATGCGGTCTTCTCGATACACTCTGTGCCCCGAAGGCCTATTTTTTAGGAACATTGATGGTGTCCTTCTCAAGTGCATCAAAGATGATGATAAAAGGAGAGTCCTGGGAGAATTTCATTCAAGACTATCTGGAGGTCACTTCGCAGGGAGAACAACGGCACTAAAGATCATCAAGGCAGGTTATTATTGGCCCACACTCTTCACCGATGCCTTCGCCGTTTGTCGTAGATGCGAGCAGTGTCAAAAGTTCATCGACCGAAGTAGAAATGCTTCGATGCCTCTTCAACCGATACAAGTAGAGATGCCCTTTCAACAATGGGGGCTGGATTTCATAGGGGTCATATCGCCGAACTCCTCCACTAGACATAAATTCATACTGACTCGCAATCGACTACTTCACCAGGTGGGCCGAAGCAATTCCTACGAAGCATGTAGATCAAGAGACTGTAATCACCTTCCTAGAAGGGTTGATCACCAGGTTCGGCATCCCCGAAGCAATCATCACGGACAATGGCCCCGGCTTCACAGGTGCCAAAATCAATGAATTCCTCTATAGATATGGGATATACCATAAAATATCCTCCAACTACTATCCACAGGGCAACGGCTTGGCAGAATCCACCAATAAGACTCTGTTGAGGGTGCTTAGAAAGCTCATAGAGACAAACAAAAGGACTTGGCATCTCCTTCTAGATCGGGCCTTGTGGGCCGATCGAATTTTTGTCAAGAAGTCAATCAAGACTTCACCTTATGCCCTGGTCTACGGCAAGGAGGCCATCTTACCTATCCATGTAGAGATCCCTGCACTGCAGCTGCTAGAAAAAGAAGATGGAGTCAATCCGATGGAAAGTAGGTTAGCTCAGCTGTTACAGTTAGAGGAAGATCGCGAAGAAGCCTACCAGAACTTCGCTAAGCATGCTCAGGTCACCCAAGAGTGGTTCAAGAAGAAATCATCCGATCGCATATTCAAAGTGGGAGATCTGGTATGGAAGTGGGACTCCTGGAAGGCCAAGCCTGGGAATCACGACAAGCTGGACGCCTTCTGGGATGGGCCGTTCAAAATTGTGAAGGTGAACTCGGCCAACTCTTTCATCCTCAAAGATGCAGATGGCCAAGTTTTGCCGATCTCTATCAATGGTCTTCATCTGAAGACTTTTCATCGCTGAGGTAAAACATCATTTCTCTCTTAAAAAAAAAAAAAAAATGTGTGTATATGTACTTTTGTATATAATTTGCATTTGTGTATATACATCCTGTTCCAAGATCGCAAAAGCCAAGTACTACACTTCAAAATCCCCTTCGGGGACTTTTTATGCGAAGTAGTAGTTGCAAGGAGGTTCGCTGCGAAGCATGTTATTCTCAGAAGGGCCGAACCAAAATTCAAACAAAGGCACGAAAAGAGCTTCGCACCCGAAGCATTTTCAGCAACTACTTCGGGCAAGAGTTTTGCAAAGTAGATTTTAAAAGAGCTATTTGTGAAGCAGTTTTCAAGAAGCACAAGCCGGTAGGCGGCGAAACACGATGAAGGAAAAGTACTTCGGGCCTGAAGTATCAAAAGGCAGCCCAAACCAAAGGTTCACCGTGAAGCATTTTTCAACATTGATTTCAACTTCGCCGAACCAACAACACGTGAGGTGGAAAATTTAAAACGTGCCTCGAAGAATGTGCAATCAACAACCGCAAAAGGGGGTTCAAAGTGGGTGAATTTAAGGCAAGAGGTGGTGGAGCACTTCCCGAGGCGATTTGGTTAAAAGGAAAAGGCCCACGCCAAGGTACGAGGTGGCAGCAGGTTGCTTCTCCAATACAAAGCGTAATCATCAAAGCATGTGGCCCTACGTACCACGTCAATACAGAACCAATTAAAAGATACGGTAACCTCTTCCGTCCGAGGTGTAAATTTAATTTTAGTAGGTGCCATAAATTCAGGTGGTTGCCTTTTTAGGTTATAAAACGTGAAGTCCTAGCAGGAAGGAGGTTATCTATCCATCAGTTCGAGCTAGACTAAGAGCCTTCAATTACTCTACAATTCTCCTGCCCTTTGCATCTAAGTCTTTCACATCAAGCCTCTGTACCAAGAACTCGGCCGCCATCATGGGGAAGAAGAATTCCAAGGAAAAGGGGAAGGAGCCCGAAGTTGCAGGCCCTGAAAAAACAAAGAAGGGCAAAGAAGAAAAGAAGCAAACTCCGAAGAAGCTAAGTCTCACCCCTCACCCCAAAAAACAACCAGTAGAAGAAGGGGACGACTCGGAAGAGGAACAACTTGTAGAACCACCAATTGATGGGTGGGAGAAGATTAGAGACACACAGCTCTCTAAGGGTGTGTCCGACCTCCGATGCACCATAGAATTTATGACAAGCAGACTCACCCCAGAGAATAAGAGAGCTGCTGCATATTACTCTCAAATTTACTAGTTTTTAACCCCTCCTGCTCACCATTGTCCTGAGCTAATCTATGCTATCATGCAAAATTACCAGCCTGCATCCAGGCAAGTGTTGGACGCTTCAGGTCACAAGTTGTTCTCCATTCTGAAGGAAGATGTACAAGCAGCCTTCGCACCACAGCAGGGTCCGCCCAAGGGCTATTCTATTCGCAATGTCATCTTAAGTGAACAAATGGAGAGGTTCACCTCTAACAGCTATATATTGAAATTTCTGCATGAGAATCTCAAGAGCGGGCTACCTTCGAACAAGCTGCCCCAGATGCCCTTACCCTTGGTGGCCTTCAAAAGCATCGATATTTTCTCCATCATTGCATGGGTGGCGGGCCTGTCAACAGATGCTTCAGTACAACCCTGGCAGGTGTCTTTGGCCGAATGTATTTCGAGAGGGGAGTTCTATGCCCCTGATGCTTCAAGACCAAGCACCAACCCAGTCTTCTTTGACTGGGCGGAATGGGTGGCCCGAACCTTGCATACAAGGCTCACCAACATGAAGAATTCGACAATGGGCCAGTACTTCGCACCCTGTTCTTTCCTTGTCTGGTTGTTTTTCTACCAGGTTCATAAGCGATTCCCCCATATCGCCATTACCCCAAGCGGCGAGGATGGAAATCCTCTATCAGTTTACCAGTGGACTCCCCTTCTATTGAAGACAGAGTCCTATTATTCTTTTAATCAGCAATTTTTGGGACCCACCATGCATCTGTTGAAAGGTTCTTGTCCTCGGGTGCCCCTTAGTTTGAGAGATAGAGTGGTGCAGGAAAGAAAGGGAGATGTTTTCCAATTGACATAGGGACTGGTGATTCGCCTATTCGGTTTCATAGGGAAGCCCTTCCTGTTACTAGTCTACCCCTCCGAATATCAGTTTGCATTGGAAGTCGCTCGACAGAGCGACTCTACAAATTTAGTATACGGCCACGACCGGAAGTGGGCACATACCTATGACTTCCCCTTCAGGATGGGCGTAATCGAAGTCTTTGCCCTAAAACAAAACGTTTTCCTGGAGGAAAAGCTTGCCGATTTTGGCCTACTCCAGATTCCTCAGCAATGGCTCTATGATCCTTTGGGCGTGATGAGGGATCATTTAAAATTCAAGAACTTCCACATCTGCCCCCACCCCGAAGTTGTGGAACAAAGGAATAACCCCAATGGGAAAGATCTAGAGTGGCATTTGGAAAGAATGAGGACATTGCCTCCATGGCATGAGTTCTATCCCATGGAGGTCGAGTTCGACCCTGATCAGTATCCCCTCCCGACTCCAAGCTCCACATTTTGGAGAAATGCAAGGGATGATTTAAAGGAGGAAGTAAAGAATTGGAGCGAGGAAAAACTTTGGGAGTGGTGGATAATGAGAGTCCATCGCCAAAAAGTGAACTCTTATGGACTCTTAGCATCAGATAAAGACTTCGTGATTCTTTATGACACCAATGTTGAAACCTGGAAGTCTATATCCTTTGCGGATTTTGTTCCTCCAGCTACCCCAGGGTCAGGCGAAAGCCCAGGAGGAGCTAAAGATGCCTCGAAAGAAGAAGAAGAAGTAGGGGCCGAAGCTACGCCTACAACACTACCACAGGGACCATCGGAGATCCATGACACAAGTGCCGAAGAGGCAGAGCAACCATTGGAGAAAAAGAAAAGAAAAAGGCAAGAGCAAATTCAAGTGCCTCCGAGCCACCCAAAGCGACCTCGCACGAAGCTCGCAAGTACTCCTATCGAACCACCTACATCAGGCCCGGTTGAAGCAAATGTCGAAGATGCAGGGCCACCAAGTGCTGAGACGGTCCCTGATATAGATGTCATTGATGTGGAGGAGCTCCTCCAACAAGAAGGAGACACCGAAGTAGAAGTTGTGGAGGTCGGGAGTGTTGAAGCCCAAAAGGAACAAGAGCCAATCACCCAGGATGTCACCACGGCCGCTCTGCCAGGAGGGCACGTAGGTATGCACTCTCTTCCTTTTGCCTTGGTCTTCGACATGTCCACTGTGGTCCCAATTGAAGGTCCCCATCAATCTCTCCCTCCCCCACAAGGTCAATCACCCCTTCAGGTGTCGCCCGTTGCCAGTCCAACCCTGCATAGCTCCACTCCACCCGAGTCATCTGACCAAGACAAGCCCGTTGAAACCACTTCGCCCACCCACGCCGCTGTTCCTTCAATCCTAAGTCAAGGTGAAGGCAGTGTCCCAACTCCAAGCCCCGTAGCCCACTCTCCCATCGCTCAAAGCATAGTCCCGCTTGCCAAATCCCCGCTACACCCGTCTCTGAACCATCTGGGGAATCATTCCTCGTTAATTCTTTGTATTTGTTCACACCTTTGGCTGGAGATCCAGCCTTTTCTGAAATAGATTTATCTTTAATAAAGGAATGCCCCCTAGCCGAGAAGCTACTCTTAGCTCGGAAAAACACAGAGAAAATGTTGAAGGAGGCAAGGAAGAAAAGAGGGCGATCTCTGGCCCAGGTTGAAAAATGCGCGGTCTTCGACTTGAAGGGCGGAAAATTACATAAGGTTAAGAAGGTCCCTAAGGTCCAGAAGCCTCTGGATGAAATGACTCCAACTGACTATGATTACCAGGAGAAGACAAAGGACCTGGAGCATTTGGATATAGATGATGAATCTGCATCCATGCATGTCGGGATCGAGACTTTTCGAGCGCATGCAAATATTGCCAATCAGCGCAGGATTGAAGCAGAGAGTGCCAACATCAAGTTGGAGGAAGAGTTGGCTAGAATCCGCTCTGAGCTGGAGGATTCACAAGGGCAGTGTAAACTAATGAAGAAAGAAACACATGCCCTGAAACAACAGATACTACAATTGCAGTCTTCGACTGAGCACCAAGCACAAAAATAGGCCAAAAATGAGCTAAAAGCAAAAGAGCTCGAGAACAAGATCTTGCAGGCTCAGCAGCAATTGTTCGAAAAAACAAACTTGGAGTTGTTCGATAGAGGTAGAATCAAGGAAATCCGCTCTCACTTGCTCAAAGGTTTTAGATCGCGGGCCTCCAGTGCCCTATCAATTTTAATCTATGTCACCGAAGCCCAGCATGCCATTGCTAAGAAGGGACCAATAGTAGATGAAGTGATCCAGAAAATCAAAAGGTGACTCAAGCTTGCTTTTGAAGTCCAAAGTATTAGATATCAGGACCTGCAGGTTGTTGCTATGAGTCGAACGGCTAGGGATTGGTCTACTGCCCAAGCCACTGTTCGTGCCTTCTTCTCCAAGGTGAAGAAAGTGCAAAAGGTGAAAGACCTCCTAGATATATTTGAGCAGGAGCAACGCACATCAATGGGTTACTTTGAGGACCTTTCTTCTTTGGGTTTCCCAAGTTTCACAGACGATGATGGGAACCTTCTCACCCGGGAGGAACTTAAGCCGGCGTGGCTCTGTTTTGAAAGTGACGTTTCAGAAATTGATGAGTGGGAAGAGCCAGTCACAGAGGGACAAGTCACCGACTTCATCCTGAAACACTGCAAAATCATGGCTTGCCTGAATGACCTAAGTGCAAGAATCAAACATGCCGATATAGGGCAGATTGATCGGTTCCATGTTTTGGTCAAGGCACTCGAAGACCAAGAACTATTCCAGAAAGGGGTCTGGGCTCACGTTCACCGAACCATAAAGAAAATCCATGATCGTCTTGTCCCATCACCGCAGTAGGAGGCCACGCCAGAAGAAGGAGCAGAAGAGGAAGAAGAAGCAGAAGAAGAAGGAGAACCAGCTGTGGGAACACTCCTAGAGGGAGCAGGAGGAGAAGGATCTGGAGGGGACTCTGGCCCAATGGATCAAAGCTAGGGGTTCTCCCACCGAGACGAGCTCGTTGCCCCACGAGCCACCAAGAATGTTGACAATTTTGTCACATTTCTCAAGGGGTAGAAAAGGAAATCAAAATTTTGTACAGTGTTTGTAAGGTTTTTCTTTGTTGTTTTGTTATTTGAAAAATTGCAGCAATTTTGGCTTTCAATGCCACCCCTTTGTATATAAAATAGAAAAGAAAGAGCTTCACTGTCAAACAGGCTAGAGAAAAGAGCTTTGCCGAAGGAAAATGAGAAGAGCTTCGCACCCGAGGCGTTTTCAGCACTACTTCGGGTGAAATTTTTGTGAAGTAGTATTGCCGAAGAAGAATACAAGGATAGCGATAAAAAGAACTTTGGGCCCGAAGCGCTTCAAACCACTACTTCGGGAGAAAGTTGAGCAAAGCGGCATTCAAAAGAACAACTTCGCCAAAGAAGGAAGGTCCAGACCGTCTAAACTGGCTAAGGCAAGAAACTACTTCGGACCCGAAGCATTTCCAGTAGCTACTTCGGGCGAGATTTCTACGAAGCGGCGTTGCCGAAGTAAAATACAAAGGAGGAAGAAAGAAACTACTTCGGACCCAAAGCATTTCCAGAAAATACTTCGGCCAGAAAACTAGCGAAGCGGGACTCGAAAGAGCATTGAAAATACTTCGCCAAAAGATTGCCGAAGCACCCACTTCGGGACCCTCCATTAGCGAATCATTTTTACTTCATCGAAAGTCGTTGCGAAGCATCTGCTTTGGCTAACTTTCGTGCGAAGTACTTCTACCCGAAGTGACGGAGGACGTAAAGAATGCAACATCATTAAAGACAATTGCTTCGGCCGAATCCTTCCCGAACCACAGTTTTGAAAGAAGATCGCAGCGAAGCATTTCTCCAAGGCATCAGCGAAGTGATTTTGTCAGCGAAGCGGCGAGGACGAAGAGGCCCATTTTGTGAAGCAAATATGCTTCGGCACCCGCCACCCCCGAAGCAGTTTTGCGAAGCTCAATTTTGTGAAGTACAAACCGAGGAGGAGTTATTGCTTCGGCTCAGAACCATTGCGAAGCAAAGTTGTGAACAAAGACTTAGCAAAGCGCTTCAAGGGCACGCGTTCCAAGCCGGGTGTTTTCCCGAGGTGATCAAGTGCCTCATAAATGCATTTTTTTGTGCTCGATAAGCTCGTTGCTCATTTTTGGCAATCAAAAATGAAGTATCAGGCCATGATGGAGAGCCCGACGAGCATGGCGGCCACTCGAGCACCGCACCCGGAGACCAAGGACGTCCAGACGGCTCATCAATGCATCTTTCCATGGTTGACCCGATCGCAGTTACCAGTTTCGGTAACGGATTTGAGAGCTCGATCACGAGAGCCTCGAGGAGCCGAATTCTTAGGGCTCGAGGGTGTACTTCTCCTTGCTATGTAATTATGACTCAGAGGGTCGGGTCCTCTATAAAAACCCAGGCATTGTAATGTTTTAAGGGGGGGAACTATCTGCTAGAAAGCTGTTGTAACTTGATGTCCTGCGATTAATACTAAAGATCTTTGTGCTTCATTTCTCTCTTTTATGCTGCCTTCTGTGTTTGATTCTTTTGTCTTTCTTCATTTGCATACTGAGACTCTGAATCCTGAATCCGGTGTGCGATTGGGGACAGTACCCTGAAACTCGCCTGAAGGATACATAGGGGAGGAAAAATATTGTATTAGTTTTCTTTTATGCTGCCTGGTGGGTTGTGGTTTCTGTTACATTCCCTTGTCCTAATCGTCTTTACTCTGAACCCTGAATTTTGACGAAAGGGAGAAGGAGAATCCTTGTGAGCTCGCCCAAAGGATACATAGGAAAGTTAATGTAGTGTTTCTTTCACTTATTCTTGGTGTTCTTTGCTTCTATTCAAGTTGCTAGTTAGTGATCGTGCTTCCTGTTCTCTCCCACTTTAAATCACCAATCTCTCTTCCCTTATCCCCTTTTATTTCTTTCTCTAACCCTAACTCCTTTTATCTCTTTCCTGCACCCTTATCTCAAAACACCAAAGTAGTTTAGCATAGGAGCCGGCCTTTCTCCGGAGATTGGCATGAGGGGCATCTCTTCCCTTCGGCCTTTCAATGTTGGTCCAGGTCTAGGGCGCATACATTTACCCAAAATCCTTTCCTAGGCAGATTTGATGACCAACAATAACCAAAGCACTTAGTATACAAGTAATATAAGTCTAAAACACTCGGTATACAAGTAATCTAAGTCATCCTTTACCCCAGTAACATCTTTAGGTTCTATTACTTTACAGCTTTACAAGAACACAACCACATCCTACATAATATTACGTTCAAGATAAATACTACAATGAAAGGAAGGGTCCAAGGTTAGTCTTCCTAGATGATTCTTTTTCTAAAGCTTCAACATCTTACCCGACTGCACCTAAAAAGCTAAAAGAACTTTGCAAGTATTGGTCTATCACCTAAACCAAAATCTTGATCTTGCATTTTCTATGATAAAGGTCTTCTATACTAGATTTGTCATTCTAGTAGTACTCCTATTGAATTTAGCAAACTCACGGTTGCATGCATAGAAAGGTTTTTAAATCATAAAGAAAAGGTTTTAATTGACAAACCTTGTTACCAAAATACGCTTCAGTATAATATGGTGCTTAAATAAATATTTATTAAAGTTCTAAGACATGTTAAGATATGCTCTTTGAAACTTACCTTTATTAACTAGATAGATACCACAAGAATTTTCCAAATGATAAGCCTACATTTTTAGCGATTTCATTTTCTCTTCTTTCCTCAAATGTCCCCCTTTCAAATCACCATCCTTTTTTTCCTACTTTTATCCCACTCAAAATAAACATAACAAATCCTTTCCCCATCGTTCAGTTATATCGGCATGATGTTGAGGGTGTGCATCCACTATGCACATATTCCTCCTTCGGTTGAGGCATGATGGAGTAGAGAAAATATACTAGCAACAAACATATATTTATTTTTCTTAAATTTATACCAAATTTTTACACCATAACCATAAATGGATATTTTAATATTACTTATTTTTTATAGCTAGCTAAGCAATGTGCCCATTGTAAAAAATATTAAGCCTCTACTTAATAAGTCTTTTTTCTTTACAAGCAATATTTTTCCTTTTTCCATGATAAACGAAAAGAGTAATTCTCACTAGAATATACCAAAATATCATCTAAGAATATAAGGATGAATCAGTCCAAATGCTTCCTGAAAACACTATGCATCAAGTTCATGAATATTGTTAGATCATTTGTTAGTCCAAAAGGTAATATTATAAACTCATAGTGTCCATACTGAGTTTTAAATGTTGTCTTATGGGTATCCTCCTCATGGATCCTCAATTGGTGATATCTGAACTTCAAATCAAACTTTGAAAATATAGTAGGTCCCCTAAGCTAATAAAAAATTTCTTCAATTCTAGGTAGAGGGTACCTATTTTTGATGGTTGCCTTATTAAAAATTTTGTAATCTATGCACAAACACAAGGAACCATCCTTCCTTTTAACAAATAGTACAGGTGCACCCCATGGTGACACACTCAGTCTGATTAATCCCTTCTCTAGAAACCCTTGTAGATGTACTTTCAACTCTTGCATCTCAATGGGATTCATTCTATAAGGATCCCTATGAATAGGCTCTATATCGAGATTAAGCTCAATTATGAAATTAAATTCATGTTTTAGAGGTAATCCTAATAAATCTTCTAGAAATACATCTCTAAATTCCTAAAGTACTAGGTTCTTCCCAAACACCTCTTTTTTTCCTTTTCAATTTCATTTAACTTAACTACATAAATTATTCCTCCATTTTAATGGCTTTTTTAAGTTGCATTATTGAGAGGATATGGGGTTGAAAAGCCCCTTGTAGGCTATACACCCTCTATATTTTCTTACCATATTTAAAATACTCAATCCATCTATCCTAGAAATTCATCACCACCTTATGTGCATGCAACCAATCCATTTCAAAGACAACATCAAAATTATGTAGTGGTGCTACATAAATACATCCAATGGTCATACCACTAGGTAAGGTAATTTTGATCATATGATAGCATCGATCCATAGAGTAGGTTTATCCTGAACCATACTCAACCTTCCACCCATGTGCCAAGATTCTTGGTCTTTTTGGTATATCCTTAATCAATATAGTAGAAACAAAGCTATCTGTAGCTCCACTATCTATCAAAATTTTAACATTTCTACCAAAAATCTTACCCTTAATTAGAAAAGGAGTGGCTTTCCCTTCTAGATTTTAACTCCTTGTCGTTGCATAGATCTTATGAGTAGGTTCCTTGTGTGCAAGTTATTTGTAAGCGGGTTCTTTTTCTTTCAAACTTGATCCTACTCTAAGTGGAAAATTATTGGTGTAATGTGGTCCTCCACTATCAAAGCATCCATTCTTGGGCCTTGGATGTGTTTTTTTCTTCTACCCTTCTGCCTTCACTATTAATGGAGGGTTGGGTTGATTCTACAATGGTGGCTTATTATTACTATTGTTGTGATTGGTAGGATTGTTGTTCTTTCCTTGGAACTTTCTCCTAAACTTTCCCTATTTCCTATCATTTCTTTTGTCACATCTAGGGAAGCTTTTATTTTCCTGCTCTCCTTTCTATTTCATGAAGCTTGTGATATTCCTTTTTTGAGTGTCTTTATTTCCTTCTCATACGTCCCTTCATAATCAAAGTAGGTCTTAAGATAAGTCTTAGCTTTCTTGGCCTAGTCATAGGCCTTCTAAAGAGTGTTAGGCTCTCACATGTTCACTTCATATCCTACCCTAGGATCTACTCCTAGTATTAATTTATGGATTTTCATCTTCTCATTATACACAAGTACATACTTCAAAAGTTCAATAAATTTCTATTAATAAGCCTCCACCATTTTATTTCCCTATCGAATATTGGTGAATTCTTCAAATTTCTTAGCATAAAAATGCTTTTTGAGGAACCTCTTTTTGAAGGGTACCACAAATTACTCTCATTTCAAATCAATTGTTGCCTCAATTCCCTACTCCTCACTAAAAATTTTCCACCAATCCAGACCAACACCCT
>JAQPPZ010010790.1:0-33478 GCA_028583015.1 Wollemia nobilis
GACATATTGTATATACTCAAATATGTGTTGACATGGATATTTTAAAATATTTACCATAATACATTTAGATTAAATTTCAATCAAGAGAATGGGATCAACAAGTGTATTATAAAAATATTGCATTTTTATGCCACAAATGTTATTAGACTAAACACATGACTAGATATTACAGTTAAAATAATGGATAAAGATATGGAAAATGTTGGGCATGAGACAAAATTCAAGATAAATCATGAAGATTGTATCAAAGTAGAAGATGAATTAAATCAAGGATTTTACACTCCTAAGAAAATATTAAATAAATGCCCTCTAAGTCATTAGATGCAAAGTGCACCATAGTTTACTTGGATAAACCATTAGAAGAAATAAACAAGGACACAAGGGATGCAAATTATAATGTGTAGTTTAGACTCAAAAGGAATTAATGGTATAATGGAAGATGCAGAGGTAATTTTTAAAGTAAAGGAGGCAATGAGGATTTGTTTAACCTATGTAGATCATCCTTATTTTACTTAATTAGTATAAAATCCTTCCCTTGTAATAAAAATAAAAGTAGTGTAGAGCTTATCTCTTACACTTAGGATTTTAATAGTAGCATAAAAAGGAAATGAGTTGAATGATATCCATATATGTTTAGGATTTTTAGGGAAGGATAATAAATTTATCACAATGGAAAATCATCCTTGTAATTTAGGGTTTCTAGGATAATATGAAGTAAAAAGTGTTTGTGAGGCTATTCATTATACATTAGATTCTCCAAGAAAGCATAAACCTATCTCAATATGATTTCACTTTAGACTTTTAAGATCATCATAATAAAGAAAGAAGTATAGATGATGAAGTAAAGAGTTGAGTACTATGAAGGATGATTTTTTCACTTTAGGTTTTAAATAAATTATTAAAGAGCCTAATCCTTACAATTCAAGTTCTCTAGAAACATATAAAACTACAAATGGTAAGCCTCATTATGAAAAATATAGAAAAATTGAAGAGATTTATGAAAAAAAAATTGTTAATGGGAATGAAAAAAGAAGAGGAAGAACCTAAAATTAAGCACAAAGAGATAAGGAAAGTTGGTAAGCCTCATTATGAACAATATGGAAAAATTGAAGAGATTGATGAAAATTAAATTGTTAATGGGAATGCAAAAATAAGAGGAAGAACCTACAAACAAGAATAAAGAAAAAGGAAAATTTGGAGAGATATTAATATGGGAAACCAAAAACAAATATCATAAGTGTTAGCAAATAAGGGGCTAATCCTAGAAATAAGAATAAAAAGTGATATAAATGGTATTTT
Source organism: Wollemia nobilis (assembly GCA_028583015.1). Lineage (NCBI taxonomy): Eukaryota > Viridiplantae > Streptophyta > Pinopsida > Araucariales > Araucariaceae > Wollemia > Wollemia nobilis. The sequence continues at coordinate 1,300 of JAQPPZ010010790.1, forward strand.
AGAAAATTAGGGATATAAATAAGACTCCTAAAAAATATTTATTAGGGAATTAATTAGTTGTTATAGTCTTGAGTATGTTTAATACAAGGAAAAAATAAGTAGTGATGAAGGTAATGATGCATTCAAAAATATTTAGAAGATGGAAGATTGTCTAGCAATTTTTGCAATAGGTGCTTCATGAGGTATTGTAATGATATGGACAATTGGAAATGGGATGGACAAATGCTAGAAGAAAAAGTAATTTGGTTGATGGTATTTTTTTCAAGAAAGAGGACAATATCAAAGTTGGGAATATAAACATATATGCTCTAGATGTAGTTACTTCTTATGAAATATGTTAGAAGGAATTAGTTTATTGAGATCAATTCAATGAAGATTTATAATTTTGATCTATATATTCTTTTGGGGGACTTAAACATAGTTCTATATTTTATGAAAAAGAAGGATGGTACTCCAAGTGGACTTAACCAATGCCAGATTTTACTTTATTTTTCAATTGAAATGGTATTTGGCATGTTATTCCTTCAATATTTTAACATACATATGATATTAGATGTATTGGGCAAATTCATGTAGCAAAAAAATTGGACATATTTTTTACTATCCAATATGGTTATAAACATAGTATAAAATCTCTTTATACATTTATTATGAGTAAGATCATATCACAAACGTATTACCTTAATATCTGATTTACTCAATAATGGTCATTTAAAGCCATTTAATTTTAATCTAGGTGGCTTAGAACCCTAATTTCTTCCATATGATTATGTTATGATGGGATGAAACAAAGTTTGAAGGGTTATGTATGTAAAATTTTATTCAAAAATAAAATATCTAAAGGAAAATATGAATATTTGGAATGTCAAATATTTTGGTAGAGTGTTTAAAGCAAAGAAAAAAGTTAAATCCATGCTCAACAATTGACAAGAGATAATAGAAATAAATGGAATGGACCAAGATACATATATGCAAGAAAATAATTACTTTTTTATGACCATAATGTATGAAAAAAGGAAGTCATATTGATCACAAAAAACTAGAGAGATAGCTTAAGGGAATAGAAATAACATTTTTTTTAAGTTACATCCATAATATATTTTTTATTTTTTCAAAAAAATATTTCAAATTTGAATGGTAGAAATATTGAGGAAGAAAAAAATATGAAGAAGAAATAAAATAACTTATGTGAAATATTGGGTAGGATAAGGAGGTTCAAGGTAATATTTTGTAATATATTTCATCAATTGTCACATAGGAATAAAATAAAATATTTATTAATAAAATCTCTATGAGCTATAGGAGGCAATTTTCTTTTTCCATCCTAACAAGACACTTGGATTGATGCAATTTATGCAATTTTCTTTCAAAATTTTAGGATTTGTTGAAGAGATATATGTTGGATATGGTCAAAGAGGTAAATAAAAAGAAAAATATAACAAGAGATATAAATATTATTTTTATTTTATTAGTTCCCAAGAAAGCTAAGATAAAATATTTTGACAATTTTTATCTAAGCCCTTACGATATGATTTATTAGATAATTTGAAAAATTATGGTAAAAATTAAAAATAATTCTAGATTGTGTTATAGAAAAGGTAATTTTATTTATGGTAAATAAATTCTTGATTATGTAATAATTGCACAAGAGGCCATGCATTCTCTTCATTTCATAAAATCTTGGTATGTATATAAAATCATATATGGACAAATCATATGATAATATTTGATGGAGTTTTCTACATGACATTCTTAGAAATTTTGGTTGTAATTAAGCTTGTTGTAAATGGATTAGAAGATTTATAGCACTCCAAAGATAATATATTTTAATAAATCAATCCTACATTAAATACTTTGAACCATCTTGTGGACTCTACTAGGATGACCCACTATCGGGCATTGGGGTTAACTTTCTCAAAGGAAAAAATATAAGTAAAAATAAAAGGTATTTAGGTTGCAACAAATAGTCCCTATAAATATCATCTCTAGTTTATTAATAATACTTTTCTTTTGGTTCATCCCCTAGACAACAAATCCATGTAGTTTAAATTGATATTATCATGCTATGAGAAGGTTGCTAGAGAGTTGGTTAATACTACAAAATCTAGGATATTTTTCATTAACAATGTCCTAGATCTAGAATGGACTATTGTAGATATATTAGGGTTTATAGTTGGAAATTTCCACTATCATACTTGAGTATTCCTTTGCATCATAAAGGAAACAAAAAGGATATTGAAGACTATGAATTTAATATAGAATTAAATCTTGTGCAGTGGCTCAAAAAGGTAAACTCATAAAGGCTATACTATATCTATTCTTGTATATATGATGTTAGTTTCAAGATTGTGATTGGGTATAGCATTTTAATTTGATAAAATTCAAAGAGATTTTAATTGGAAAGAATGTGAGGAAAATCTTAAGTTTCATTTTTTAAAGTGGGATAAGGTTTGTAAAGTGGAGGGGTAGGGTTACAATTTTTTTGACTTATGAGTTTGTTATTAGGATCAAAACCTAGCTGGAGATTATTCAAAGATCAAGAAAGAGTTTGGCAAAAAAATCACTCCATAAATATATGGGTTATGTTTATGCAATAATTTTTTCAAAAAATGAACTCTACCAAGAGGATTAATAACATTGAAATTTATATGTGATAGTTTGTAATTGATAAGAAATATATTATATGGTCAATCAATAAGGAGGAATCCTTTGGATTGATGCTTGGTTGAGGCCTTATCTTCTTATTTCTACTCTAAAATTATGATCACTGGCTCATACATATTTAGCTTGTAAATGTTAAAAGATAAAAAAGTATATTGATGTGAGTATTAACTCTAGATTATGTATTTCTATTAGCAACCTAATTGAAGGAGGGGACCTCAAACAAAGAGAAGATGAGGTTCAAAGAATGAATCAAGAGTTCTATTTTTTTGGAATGTTATGTTGGTTTGGAATCTATCAAAAGAGAATGGACACTCGGTTAAGTTAGAATATAAGGATTTAGACCAGTTAAAATTTCCCATTCCCAAATATTTCCCTTGGAAGGATGTTTGGTTACTCAAGTTCTTCCATAAGGCCTCCAACATTCCTTTGATTAGTTGTCTAAGCAATATTATTATAGGGGAGAGTTTGCAAAGAAGAGGATATCATGGAATTTTAGGGGCGGTTTGTGTGAGAATGATATAAAAACATCAGATAATTTACTTCTTCTTTGTCCATTTTTTATACTATTTGGAGCATTTAAGAAAAAAAGAATATGTTAGGTAGATCCATCAATATTGAAAGAGTTTGAAAAATGGAATAATTTTTAATAATTAAGAAATTACATCCTCTAACTAGGGAATCCTTACTTATAACTAGGAATTCCCTAAATGAATTTTCTTCATGAGAAGCATTCATTTGTTGATGTATTTAAATATCTAAAACAAGAACTCTGAAGTCGAGGATTTCTCCTTGCTCTCACTTGTTTGTTAAAAAATATTTTTTATAGTATTTGTCCTTATTTTTTAAAAATGGTTATATGGTATGGGTGTCATCCATATTACATCATGAACATTCTACTATGGTATTTCAACAAAACCTACTACATTTTGAAAGTATACATATATTATTTGACAAGATTTGAATCTAAATATCCATATTGAAAATATTTATTTTAATAACTTGAATTTATACCTTTACTATTAGAGATTATTATATTATTTGGCATCATGTAATTATTTAATATTTTGTATCAAATGACATTAGCTTAACTAGCTAGGTTCCTCCACATTCAATAAGGAGACCTAATTTTAAATATTTCCAAGCAAATATTCAAGCTTTGTTGTAATACCACTATGTGGTGATGATGAAATATGGGTAGGGCCCATTTCAATCCCATATAAAAAATTGAAAAAAAACACTTAATTTTTTATAGTAATTTGATATTTGTAATTATTGGGAGGTTAATAAAATATTTTCCCTTTGAGAAAATTTAAGACATATCTCATGGGAGATTGAGAGAAGATGAAGAGATAGTTGAAGTTGAAATTTCAAGGATTGAAGAATCTCCCAAATATAACTAGCATAATTATGAGAGATGCATAAAAAAATAGGATCATCAATATGAATATAGTGTGTTGTGATTTACATCATTTCTTGAGTATATATTATGTTTTGTGTCCTTGAATGAGTATATTGTGTATCATATGTGTTATTGCATGAGATTTAAATAGGTATGGATTGCAATGTAGTCTTAATGACATGTAGCCTTCCTGCCATGGTAAAAAACTTATCTTTCCAACCTATCAAACAAGCTTTCATTCTATCCAAACAAGAGATCCAAAGCTCCTTTTTATTTCCTTTACGATACAAAGAAATGCCAAGTAGGTTGATGGAAAGTTTTTAGTTTTAAACCCTAAAATATCCACAATAATTTATTGTAAATCTAGGGAAATATTAATAAAAAAGATTCTATATTTTGCAGTATTAACCAACTGTCTAGTAGCCTTCTCATGGCATGATATTATTGATTTGAACTCCATGGCCTCACTGACTAAAAGGTGGAACAAAATAAAAGTATCATCAATAATTAGAGATGAGATTCAAAGGGGCCATTTTTTGCAACTTGAATACCTTTGTTTTCTTCTTCCATTTTTGCCTTTGAGAAAGCTCTCCCTAATGCCCCATAAGAATAATTAATAAATGAGAAAATAATGGATCACCTTGGTGGAGTCCACAAGATGACTTGAAGTAACTAATAGGAGAAGTATTGATTAAAATAGAATAGTTTGTAGTGATATACCAACATTTAGTCTAGTCAAAACCAAACTTTTGAGAATATCATATAGAAAACTCTAAGAAACCTTATCATATGCTTTGTTCATATCTAATATTATACGCATAATTGGTTTTTCTATGGAATGATAAAAATGTATAACCTTTTGTGTAATGATTATACCATCAAAAAATTGTTTATCACGAACAAAACCATCTTGTTCCTCTAAGACAACACAATCTAGAATGAATTTCAACCTGTTTGTCATAATTTTTATATGATCTTATAAATCATATTACAAAGGCTTATTTGGCAAAAAATATCAAAATATTTTGTCTTGCCTTTTTTGAAAACCAACATAATAAAAGTGATATCAATATCACTTATTATGGCCATCCTTTTCGGGCCTCTTCAACTACAACTAACATATAACTCTTCAATAAATCCCATTTTTTGAAATAAAATTGCAAGAAATCCATCGAGCATAGGTGCCTTGTTAGGATGGAAAGAGAAAATTTCTTCATGTAGCTTCTCCATAGATATCTTCTTCACCAAGCTTTCATTTGATCCCTGTGTGATAATTGATGGAATATTTTGTAAACGCTTATCATGTGTCTCCTTTTCATTCCCAAAATTTGACAAAATATTTTTGAAATAATTAATTGCTTCCTTCCTTATATCTTCTTCTTCCTAAATATTTCTTTCATCTAGGTTAAAATATTTTTTATGTGAAAAGAAAAAAATGTTTTTTTTGTAATAGCATGATTTTGTTTGTATTTTTATCTCATTCCTTAAGCCATTTCTCCTTAGATTTTTGGAACCAATTTGACTCTTTTTTCAATGCATTATGATAATAAAAAAATAGTTTTTTTTTTTTCATATAAGAAACATGATCCATTCCATTAGTTTATATTATCTCTTGTAAAATTTTGAGTTTGGATTCAATTTTTTTCTTTTCTTTAAAAATTTTACCAAAAGATTTGATATTCCAAATCTTCATTTGCTCCTTTAAATATTTCATATTTTGAACAAACTTGTACATATATGATCTTTTAAAATTTGCTTCATCCCACCATAACATAACCATCTAGAAAAAATTAGGGTCTTGGAGCCACATAGATTAGAGTCAAAATAATATTGGATGATCATTATCAGGTAAATCATAGGTCAAAATAATGGGTTTGTGATCCAATATTGCTTGCAATAAAATATTTGAAGATAGTGTATACTTTGTTTGCAACAATTTTCTAGATAAGAATAATCTATCTAGTCTTTCCACTATATGAGTTTACCCAATGCATATATTATCCCATGCATATTGAAAACTTGAAGGACTAACATCCCAGAGGCCATTTGAATTGACAAATGAAATACCACTCTTATTTTTCAAAGGAGATAGGATAGTGTTGAATCACCCCCAAAAATCCATAGATCACAATAAATAATCATTGTGTTTTGACAATAATATGCTAAGGTATTTCTAGTATTTTCACAAGGAGTAACTATACGTGGAACATATACATTAATAACCCCAACTTGGATGTTTTCCTCTTTATTTGTAAATTTATATAGCAACCTAGTCATTATTGCTTCTAACAATTGCCCATACCATTTGTGTTTGTTCCATATTGTTGCAACACTACCTAAAACTCCTGTAGAATAAATTGCTAAACAATCACCCATCTTCCAAATAATCCTTACATTCCTCACTATAATATTGTATTAAAAAAAACTCAAGACTATAACAACCTATTAATTCATTAATAACTCTTTTTCAAGGGTCTTATTCATATCCCTAATATTGCATGGTATCATTTTCATCATCATCACTTTTTATTTTTATTACTGGGTTTAACCCCACTGTTCATGCTTTGATGACCTTCATCTCCCTTTTCATTCCCACCAAAACTCTCATATTTGTTAATATCTTCTATTTTCCCATATTTTTCATGATGAGATTTATCTTCTAAAGATTTATGTTGCCCTAAAAACCCTACAATGCATAGATAGTCCTCCATAGTCATTACTTTTTTATGCTGTTTTATAAACCTCCATAGTCCTTGTTTCATATTAAAATTTGTCTAGTACCCAAAATTTTTTAATCTCCTTTTCTGTTTTTTTTACTTTACATTCTCTTATCATATATCAATCAATAATTAGTAAAATTAAATAAAATTATTAATTAAAAAGTTTTATTTTACATTCTCTTATCTCAGGTCAATCAATGATTAGTAAAATTAAATAAAATTATTAATTGAAAAGTAACTTAATTTTCAATTGAGTTGGTTATAAAATAATTCAACCTTTGAGTCTATTCCATAGTTGACAATACCCTTATAATATGAGGTTGATGTAAAAGAGGGGAAAAAAATGTCCCTAATTATAGAGAAAGAGACGAAAGTGATATATTCAGAAATATGACTTAAAATTATTGTGCCAAACGAGAAATGTTGCTGAAGAAAGGTTGCTGATAATAATAATATTATTATTAATAATAACTTCCAACCCTTCAACAAAGCTAGAAAGTTGAGCTCATATATATCCTCTCTGTAGATTCCTCCCCATATCCTTAATTTCATTGTAGAATAGTCCTGCCACGTGCACGTGGTTCATAAATTCACATAGATTTTATGCCTATATAAATTTCCAAGAAGAGCCAAATCCAGATATTTATTGTTTCTCAAAATATTTTTAGAATATGGTGAAGACTATGGGCATCCTTATTGTTGGTTGCATGTTTTTTCTTCTAGCAACTGCAAGCAGAAAAGCCATCTCAAGTTACATCCATAGCTTTCCATGATTATTATTGAACTGTTATAAAAGTTTATGAAAAAGCAAAAGATTTATCTAAATATTGAGAACATCGTAGGTGCCATAGACGAGACTTCATCAACAAAGGTAACCGTAAGTTCAGACTAATCTTATTTTATATTTTTTAAAGATATTTTTCTAGATTAAAAGCTTTCATCACTCTACCAAGCTCTTGCAGTCATTTTATTTTTCTTTTAACTAAATCGTGCTATGGATATAATGTTGATGTTTATATTTACAGATTGAATTATGAGGAGTGTGTCAAAGATAATCAGAATCTTTCAGCACATCTTGATTACATCACACTGGACGACATGGATCAACAGAGGCACCTTAATAGCAAAGGCTTATAGAACTTAAATATCTTTGTATAAGTAGATATTAAATGTATTGTAAATAAATAACCATCGTCATAAATAAATTCTACATATATGTGAATAAAATAAAAAATATTTGTAAAGAGATGAAAAGTTAGAATTAGCTTACGATTGGCTAGTACATAGCATAAAAACATTCTGTGAACCTACAAATTTCATATAAAAGTTCTTAAGTTTTAACTTTATAAAATGGAGTAAACGTTCCATTTTAAGCATCTTTCAACGTAATAAATTTATACAAAAGGTATGCAGATTACTGAGCACATTTACTTATTAAGCAATATTTCATTTACAACTTGTTAAAGTACCTTATTAAGAGTGCTAGGCCATTTTTAAACGGTCAAAGGTATTTTTCTTTTTCATCGTTTTGTTAGCAGCATTCATAGTTTTCTTGTGAGATTTATCCAGTACCTTTTTCACCAAAAAGATCAACAAATAAGGTGGAGTAACTCTCTTTCCATTCAAACTCATGCAAAGTAAGTCTCTAAGAAACAATTTGATAAGTTTAAAAAATAATGGAAGCAAGTAGAGAAAAAATACAAGAAACCTTTAAGAATCCCATTCCTTATTATTATAAGGAAGATCATAGGTAAAATTTAATCGATAACGGATCAAAAGGTTAGAAGCAGCAACAAAAAAAACATGGGTGGCAATAATTATCTCTTCTTTCTACAAGGTGAGGATGAAGGTGAGATTTCATAGACTGATGTTGTTGGGCCTCCATGACCTTTAAAAAGAATGGATTATAAATTCAAGAGCTGCTCGCCATATGAAAAAAAATATTATTATTTTTTGGTTAATTATAGCAAACATCATTATTGCAAACAAGTCATAGTTTCTAATGGCTTTTCTTTGGAGGTGAGTGGTTATGAAGACATGAGTCTTGATTCCTTATAGGTGGTGATGCTTATCTCTTCTCTCTACAAGGTGAAGATGAAGGTGAGATCTCATGGACTGATGTTGTTGGGTTTTCATGACTTTAAAGGAATGAATTATAAATTCAAGAGCTACTTACCATATGATCAAAAACATTATTTTTTAGTTAACTATAGCAAACATCATTATTGCAAACAACTCATAGTTTCTAATGGCTATTCTTTGGAGGTGAGTGATTATGGAGACATGATTCTTGATTCTTTATAATTGAGGGATTTCCTTCATGTACTAAGTTTGGGGCCAAATTTTCTTTCTATTTATAACATCACTCATGCTAACTACTACTAATATTATTCTATTTTATGGATGCAGAAAAAATACAATTACAACTACATAAAAGAAATCAAGCAATAAATAACACAAATGATATAGTTACCATATGTGAAAAGTAAAATATTGCTTTTATTGCTGGAAGTTCAGATGTACATGATGGCGGTTCTTCAAAAATTTTACAGACATTAGCTAGACTTCAAACATTTCTTCTTTAGATAGGCGATTGATCATTAGACCTTTTCAAAGGTCTTCCTATGTAAATATATAATATGACTTGGACAATTCTGAATATAACTCTTCCACGTATTTTTCCATGTGGCATTGTGGACTTGATAATGCGACAACTATGTACTTAACATAAATAATCTAATTATTCTAAACAGACACAATTTCCAAATCCTCCTTGGACTCAATAAATAGCCTAAGTGGTCCAAGTAGCAATACATGAACGAACATAACAAAACAATACTAATTTGAACATTTTGCAGAATATACAACGTAACTATATGCCCCTTTATTCTCGATAAGGACATAATAATCTTGCGTCAGAATCTAGACAACCTAACAATATTCTAATTATACAACTTTATAAAATACTTTTCAACAACTTTATTAATCACAATATCCTCATGAATAATATTTGACAAGTCAACTAATCATGCTGACTAAAAATATTTTGTAATATCTGCTGCCGTGTTAGAGTGCCATGCTATCATTGATGTGGCATGCAACGTCGATCAATTGACTTGGTCAAATTTCTTGTATAACTATTGGTAAAAGTCATATTCGATAACAGTCTTCAACAACTACCTTCTGTAACATACTTTAGTAATTGTCTTCTGTAACATACTTTAGCCACTAAATTCTGTAACCGTGTCTTTAGCCTTCTCGATACGTCATCCTCATGTCCATCTTCTTTCATGTTCAGGGTTTGATCTAAAGCTTGTGCTATTGCATCATATGCTTGAAGACGTTCTTCAACATTTTCCCGTATACTCATACACAACTTGTGTGCATTTTGCATGAAATACACACATTTGTCAGATTAACCATATCCATTATTTTAACTGATAAATCACAAAAATAAATAGAAATAACCATTAAAATGCATTGTAATCATGATTTAAAGATGAAACTTAAAAAATTTATCTTAACTAATACATGCTAAATAAATACTCATCATTTTCCCCCAAACTGAGAGGTATGCATGTCCTCATGCATTTGGAGAAAATGAGGTTTTAATAAAATATTACAAACATGACACATATTTCAAATATTGTATTCTAGATTTCTGCAAATTGAAATATTCATGAAACTTTACATATTTTCCAAAAATTTACAATTGCATGAAACAAGAAAATACAATTATTTTTCAGAAATAATCAAATAGGTCTATTAGATATTGTTTCTAAAAATCATTGGTAACAACACTAAAATCACAAGAAACAAATATTTTCAGAAATAACTATAAATATAAATCAACGTATTACAACACACAAGTTCCAATTAGATTTTTGCAGTTGAAAGTAAAATATTTCAGATCTTTAAAAATCATTTCTATGACAATACAAATGTTACATAAACTACCAAACAAATCTAAAAATAATGATTTCTTAAAGGTTGTCTATAACAATATCATAAAAGAAATAATTTAATCAATAAATGCAGAACATCTAATTATTAAAGCATATGCAGAAAGATATGCTGTTTACAATTTTTCAGAGAACTAATTCCTGCAAGAGTGAAATAACATAACAGTTCCAAGCAGGAAAAAATGAGTCCTCAAAATTATTTTATTGCGATAACCTGCTAAAATCATAAGCATAAACATTAAATACTACACAAACAATTTCATATATAAAACACTATCTATAATATCATCCTCATATATATATATATGTCATAAAAAATATAACTATAGATATGAAACATTCAAACATTTTACAGAAATAATAATATATAAATATCAAATATTAAGTTTGAAAATCATGAAAATATTTTAATAGTTTTTTAGTTTATCCAACTTGTGTCTGTCGGGTAGAAATTCTTGATGATGGAGGTCGCGTTGGTGGCAATTTGCGTTCATGCTTGATCTTTTGTACCTACACTTTAGCCTTCTGCTCATCAACTAGAGTTTCAACCATAACAGTTTTGATATGCTCTACCTCAATGGATTCCTCTCCTTGCATTGTGTCCTGCATTTTGGAAGGCGAAGGCATCTCAATTGGTGCGACCATGTTGTTGATGACTACGTTAATTTTTGGAGGCATCTTGATGTTTAGGGCTAATTTTCTTGGTGCGGTTCCAATTTTGGTGGAGGGACCCGATTCTTGAGGTTGATTCTATTGCATCAGACTAGCAAGTGGCAATGAAATCTCTTCTTTGAGAATTATGGAAAAGTCAATGGTCTTGTTGATTTTGATGAAGTTGACAGACTTATTTTATTTCCTATCGATCATGGAACTTTTATTAGGAGAGGCATCGACAGGTGGCGGTTGGTTGACTGGGTCAGCAGGTTTCGTCACCCTATCCACTAAGATTTGTTTGATCATATCTATCTAGAGGGTAAAAGCTCATTGGAATAGTTTTGAAAGCTCTACGAAATCTTCCTGAAGTTTATCAATTTTGATCTACAAAACAATATTCTATGCCTAAAGATGTGACAAAGATTCAATAACTGGTTTAGGTGTGGGTAAATTGGACTCGTATCCAAACATTTATCCTTTGTCATGAGTTTCAGGAATGGGTTTCTTATGCCAAGTTTTATATGCAGGTCGGGATGATTTAGTAGACCTGGTGTGAGTTTGACGTTTACATTTTGGAATTTCAGGCTCCTATTCCTGACTCTCTGATTCAGGATCCTCCTCAGATGGACTATTTTTTTGGGACTCACTATTGGCAAGTTCAGAATAATCCGGTAGGTTAGACTCCTCTACGATTGTATCCCAAGAAATTTTAACTTCATTTGCTTTTTGCAAGACCAATAATTTGATAAGTCCATGATGTGCAATTAAATGAAGTTTAGGACTGTCATCAAAATTTTTAGGCTTTACACAAATAATTGTAGATTTCAAATATTGAAGCAGGAAATATATAAATTGATGATACAATCTTCTTATTTTAGAAACTTCAAGTTTATTAACATTCTAAGGTGATACGCTGCATAGATAGACATTCGTCCCTATAGTATGAAAAATTTAATGATTAAGACAAAAAATTCTTGCTACTGAAGAGGAAGTGCAGAATTAGCAATGCCCTTTATCCATACCTTCTTGTCACGAATGATGGTACACTTTTCACCAAATTTATCTACCAGTTGGGTAACACTCTTAGAAGAATTTTTGTAGTAGGGTAATCCTACCTCAAGTAAACTTAGGACTTCAAAAATAACACTAGAATTCAGGGTAATTTGGATATCCCCAATGCGAGTGACCATGGTTGCGGGATTACAGTTCATAATAAACTATTTTGCAACACCTTGGTCATGCCCTTGGAACTTCGTGAGGGCATCCCACCACCTCACATTTTGAAATAATTACTTTATGAAATCATTGGATTATGTGTTTCAATATATGGGGGTTCACTCCTCTTTTGGAACATGGAACGAGGCATAGTTTAGGGTAAAGGGTAGATAGAATTTTAGTGGGGGTAGTTTCAGAATTTGTTTTCAGCAGCTGAAAGACCTGCACAAATTTTCCATTTACAAAAATATTTTACATTTTGCAAAAAAAATTTCATCATTTCATAAAAGAATTATGCAAAATGTAAAAAATAGTTTTGTATTTTTTTTACAGAGGTTTCTTTCATCGGTAGAAGTAATTATAATTTACCCTACCCTTATGCACAAAATACTAAAAAGTATACACTTTTTTTATATATGTGTGGCAGAATAATAAGGTGTAAAGTATCTGCGACTGTTCATCATTAAAAACAAAATTGAAACAATTAAATTTTACCTGTTGCTTTCGTTCTGCCAAAATTTTCTGTCACCCTACGTCGTCGTTCTTAAAATTGCTCTTCGTCTACATTTCCTCCCATAATTCCATCCTTCTGTAGTGATTTTTACCTTCCTCTATCCGATTCAAAAACTTTAATTTAGTTTTGCTAAAAAAATATGTAGAGTTTCAGCTTTGTTTGCAAAGTGTTTTCGTCCCGCGTTTGGGACCTTCTACAGAAGCAAGGTAAATTCTAGGGTTTGTTTTCCTTTGCATGGAGTTTTAGCCATGCAAAGAAGCTAGACCATCCATTTGACCTTAATCAATGATAGTGAATAATATCGTGGCTCAGTGAATCACATCCCTTAGTTTTAGTTTAATCGATGGTTTAGGGCTTAGATCCGTTTCACTATCATGTGATTGGCCGGTAAAAACTATGTGTCGGTGATCATCATTAGTTGTAATCGGCATGTGAAGTTTCTAGATTTTGCATGAATTTTATCATGGCCCTTCATTTGAAATTTGATCAATGGTTGACGTCTTCAATTTATGATGTTTCTTGCTATTGGCGCATGAAGCCACATATTAATCATTTTCGACGGGTTTAGGGTGGTCGACATCCTTCTTGGCATGAAATTTTACCACCATATTGCATGGGAAGGGTTAGGCATTAATAATTATAATAATTTTATACCTTGTTCCTTTAGTCACTTACGACAACTAAAAAATTTACTTTTTAAATTATTGCTTTTGCATGTATATGCCATGTCACTTCTTCCTTCCACCGTGTCACTATCTTGATGCGTACATTATCTATTTTGCTACTGATATTGATGCTCATGTGTTTTAAATTTTATCTTTTCCTTATTAAGATGGGTCTACAGCCGAGTTTGTTTGCTTTTGTGTGCACGTGTTCCTAGTAGTCGATGTGGATTCTGTAATCGTCTTTCATGCTTTTCAAAGGAAGACATCCACGTAATATGTTTTCAATTGATCATCACTCATGGATTGTGCTATGTGGCACCATAATAATCATACACACCAGGTTTGTGGGAGACTTTTGACACACCTTCTGAATATTGAGTTTAATTTTAATGCCATATAAGGATCCACAAATTTCTAAGGGTGATCAAAGGTAGTCTTTTAAATTTTTATGCAATTTTACCCTTCTCTTCCCTTAAAATGATATTGGTAAGTCTCTGTATTGACACATCTTATCATATTCTATGTTGACACATTCTGTCATATTCTGGATTGCCACGTATCATTTTTACTTAGGGTTAGTTTAAGTCTCGACACTTAGAAATATTTCATGGTGTGTGTTACGAATATTGTCTACGGATGGTGTTTACAGAAGATGTTTACGAAATATTATTACAGAAGATATCTATAGAAAGCATCTACAAAATATGCCTACAAAAAACATCTATGGAATATGCCTACGAAAACTATCTTCAAAAACTATCTACGAAAGACATCTACAGAAGCTGTCTACAGAAACTATCTACGGAAGATGTCTACAAAAGCTGTTTATAGAAACTGTAGATGTTTAGGATTAAAAAAATACTTTACCTGATTCTTCCCCCCCAAACTGTATTATGAACTTTGTATGTCTTTATTTACTCCCCCCAAACTGTAATTTTGGCTATATAGCCAAAACAAAATGAAGGGTGTCTTATTTATATTATGGTGGATGGTATAATAATGAGTTTTATTTATGGGGGATTATTAAGATTATGTTTGTGATTCTGCTTCTTGAATTTCACTAAGAAGTATCCAAGTAAGAGAAAAATGATTATAAAGCTTGATATCAGTCATCAATATATGTAAAAATAGATCTCTATCGAAGGCTTGGGTAATTTCAACACTTAGGAAAAACTAGAATAGATATTCTGATATTATGATGGCTTTTACTAAAGGGTGCAAAGTTTTGGGGGATACAAGCCATATTTTTGTAGGATAAAATGAATTATGGTACTTCCATAAGGATTTGCTTCTAACTTTTGCCTACTTATGATATTCTAGAGTTGTTTCTCAAAGACTCAGACATCCTAGTGACTTCAAAAAAATTCATCTATTCATTTTACAAACCGATATGATGTTAAAGTTATCCTAATGTTTTCAAGCCTTCCAAGGACCAACTGTGTGTGCAGTGAGTATTCATTCCTCATTATGAGTAAGGATTGAGTAAAATAATGATCACTTATGCTAACAAGCTAGCTTATCTATGAGCATCCATAGGTCTTATCCAGACTTAGTGCTACTGTGTAAGGATACCTTATTGCTAGGCGAGTTTTATTCAATCCATTACTGTAATGAGGATCACCCCATGGTTTTCGAGACACTAAGAATTCCAAGGATTCAAGCTCTTTTACCCTTATTTGACTTTTTATTGGGATACTTGCTCATTTTAAGAGGGAGCAAGGGATTTTATTGCTTTTTGGGATTCTTGCTTATTTTTAGAGGAAGCAAGAAGATATTTTTGGGATACTTGCTCGATTAGATGAGGAGCAAAGGATTTTTTTTTGAAGGATGAAGGGCGAGCTTGTCATTTTGTCAATTCATTAGTACTCTAAGCCATGCGCATAGATGGATAAGCAGGGAAAACCATTCACTTTATGACAATAGTAACTCATGAGCTAATATCTCCAAATATCACAATGTTTTTATATGTTCTAATGTGCGTAGTCCAAGAAAACTTGATTGACTAGGAATATCTTACAACACCAAAATATTGCTTGAATTTCAATGAAAATTTGCTCAAAATACTAGTGATGGTTGAATAATTGAGAACACCTAGATTTCATTTAGTAAACAAGGTATTATGCAACATGTGGTAGTCATTTTCCTACAAGCTGTTAAAGAAATATCCTTTTGGCTATTTTTGAAACATTAAGACTAAAAATTGATGAAAATAAGATAGAAATATTGCAGATATAGAAAATTTATAATGAAATAAAGGAAGCATAATCTTTTTTTTTTATGTGAGAGAAGTTATTATTCAATAGTTGTTGATTGCAGTTCAGAGATAAACTACAAATAAGCCTGTTGCTTAAGGTGGTGTATGAATTCTTCCTTAGATAATGGCTTCTTGTATGGTGCACGGGCTAGAGGCGGGCGCACAAATGTGTGCTCCCAATAGGGTCCTTGCATGATCCACTATTGGAGCCTGCAAGCTTGACTTGGGGTGCACAAAGATGCGTGTCCAGGGGAATTTCAATGTGCTTCATTAAAATATAATGCACAAGGCTAGATTGGGATGCACCACCTTGTGTGCCCCATGGGGAGATGCAAGTTAGCCTCCCAAAAAGGGGGACTATATTTTTAGGAGTCAACATCGGCTCTGAATGGTAAAGGGGGGTGGATTGAAGACATTGACCTAAGAACTCCTAAATCTCCAGGTAGACCAACCATTAACTGACACACACTCTCTCTTTTATTTTTTTTACAACATGCCTCAATCTGTGGGGCCGAAGACCTTCAGATGCTACCCATTAACTGGTTTAGGTAGTTTCTCCCCTTCCATATCCTTCAACATGTAAGTGTGTTGATCCACTAGTTTGGTAATATGATAAGGTCCTAGACATTTTGGTTCAAATTTATCCTTCTCCCCAGGCTTGTCATTGTTTGGGCCCCAATATAGTACTACATCTACGACAAAAGTCTATCCTTTTGTCTTTTTGTTGAATAATTCGACTATCCTGTTCATTTGGCCGATCATCCTTGTAATAGCCTCCCTCCTATCTTCTTCCAATTTCACCAATTGGTCCATCCTTCTTTGCAACTCATCTGGGTGTTCATGATCCTGTAGTAATAAGGAGAGAGCTACCCTTTCTAGATGTGGTGGTAACAATGCTCTTTCTCCATAAACTAGCTCATATGGTGTCACGCCGATGGCCATATTTATCGATAGTATATCTGTCCATAAAGCATACTTAAGCTCACTATCCCATCCCCTCTTATTTTTCCCCAATGACCTCTTAATCCTGGTGATGATGTTCTTATTTGAGGATTCGACTGGCCCATTGCCCTGAGGATAATAACTGGCAGAGTGAGCCAGCTCAATGCTATATTCATTACAGAAGTCAACCATCTCATAAGAGATGAAATAATTGGTGTTGTCTGTTACCAATTTTTTGGGTACCCCAAATATGGTTAGTATATTTTCCTCTAAGAAGTTAATAACTACAATTGTTTTTGACCTTCTTAGAGGGGCGACTTCGACCCATCTGGTTAGGTAATCCGTAGCAGTGATAATACATTTATGACCTCTTGAAGAATTGGGATTGATTTCCCCAATTAAATCTATCCCCCACTAGGAAAATGGAGTTTCAACAATTATTGGTTGGAGTGGCATGGCAGGTAGGTTCTTTTCCCTGGTGAAGACTTGGCAACTATAACAACTTTTGACTGACTGATAAACATCCTTGAACAAGGATGACCAATAATATCCCACTCTCATGATTTGGTTAGCTGTTGCTTTGGGTGCAAAATGGCCACCACAAAAATTGAAATGAAATTATTTGATGATCTTAGGAACCTCCTTTTTGGTTACACAGAAGTAATACTCCACTTGGATGCCTCCAAAATAGCCGAGTTCCTTGAAGATGATATTTTTGAGATTGTTGTTTGATACTTCTCATTCTTCTAGTAGTATTTCCAAGAAAGAAGGACAAGTTTCTCAAATAAAATAGAACATCCTTGTACCATTCAGAAGCTTCATGCCTGTACTGTTCATCCCGTTGTTCACCCTAGACCAAGATAACATCATATGCTTCTTGCTCTTCATTGTAAGCCATGTACTTTTCCAACCATTGGCCTTTAATAATATTTATTGGTTTGAATTCTACCTCATACTGTAGTAGATTGATCATCCACCTTACTGAACTACTTATGGGATTGGGATGGGTGAACATCTTTTATGGAAATGTAAGGGATGCAAGAAACTACCTTACATGTACCAAAAATACTTTTAAAGTGCTCCAAATCTTGTATGAGGGTATAAGCCTATTTTTCAATTGGATTATATCTCAGTTGAGATCCCTTCATCACTGAACTCATGAAGGCTATTGGTCTCTCAAGTCCCTCTTCATCCCTTTGAGATAGTACAACTGCTATGGTGTGTTATGAGGCAAAGGACTACAGGTTAAAATCCTTTGAGTGGTCTGGACAGGTCAAAACAGGTGTAGTAGTGATGGCCTCCTTAATCTTCTAGAATACCTTAAGGTTGTCCTCATACCATTTAATTTTTACATCCTTCCTAATCATGTCATTTATTAGCTTGGCAATCTCAAAATTTTTTGGGACAAACCTTCTGACAAAGTTTATTTTGCTGAAGAAATATCTAACTCCCTTAAGGATCTTGGGGGGTGGTATTTGGGCTATTTATTTTGTTCTCTCAGGGTCAATGCTGATTCCCTCCTTTGAGACCACATGTCCCAACAATTTACCATGGGTGGCTCCAAATAGACACTTCTTTGGGTTTAATGAGATCTCATATTCTTTGCATATTTGAAACACTTGAGGCAAGTGGGAGAAGTGGTCTACAGGATCCTTGGAAAAAATACTAGTGTCATCTAGGTAAACTACAACTATTTTGAACATCAGCCCTTTGAAAGAAAAATCCATGGCCCTTTGAAATGTGGCCCTAGAATTCATTAACCCAAACGGAATTCTCTGGTATTCAAAAGTTCCGGAAGGTGTGGTAAAAGCAATTTTATAACGGTCTTCGGGATTAACTAAAATCTGATTATATCTCGAAAAACCATCCAGGAGAGATATTCAGGACGATCCCACTACTGCCTGCAAAAATTGTTCCATATTGGGAAGATGATAATTATCCTTGAGGGAGCTTTTGTTTAAATTTCTAAAATCAACACACAATCTGATTTCCCCATTCTTTTTCCTGCCAGGAACCAAGTTGGCTATCTAGGAAAAAAACCTTACTTTCTTGATTATCTTTGCATTGATCAAATTTTAAACTTCTTTTTGCATAATGGGGTGCAACATGGAATTAAAATTTCTTTGTTTCTGCATAAGGGGTTTGACACCTTCCTTCAAGGGAATAATGTTGGTCATGACCTCTATGTTAAATGTTCTTAAGTCTTCATAACTCCAGGTAAAACTATCTCTATTTTTCCTTAAGTATTGTATATACTACTTCTTTTCCTTGGCAGCCAATGACTTATCTATTCTAACCATCTTAGGATTCTCAGCCATCCCAAAATTGACCTCTTCTCCATCAGATTCACTGGGTGTAGTCCTATGGGCCTTATCAAAGTCATCAAATAGAGACTCTAGAGACACAAATCCTCTAGGGATTTTATTTGTTTTGAGTTGTATGACCTCAATGGGTGTCCCTATCACATGCTACAAATTTTCTTCATCCTCTTCATCACAAATAACCCTAGAAAACTAGTTTTGTACTATCATGAAATCCTTGATATTAATATCATATTGAAAATCTTGCAGGTATACTACATTGTATAGAATAGAGGGGTGATAAAAAAATATAGTGGGGAATCTATCCATGAACTCTGTATCAATATTGATATTTTCTACCTTAGAAGCATTCGTAGCTAGCAAGTTGACCACATGATTTTTTTTCTTGGGATGTGTGAAATATTGAAGGTCAAAAATCTGCTTATTTCATCCAGGATGACTTGCTTGTAACATTTTAGCCTAGGGTATTTAGTTTGGTACCTTCCCTTAATTTGTTGTATGATTAATTATGTGTCTCCATAAATAGTAAGGTAATTAATTCCTAACTCCTTTGCTTTTCTTAATCCCAATAGTAGGGCCTCATACTCTGCTACATTATTAGTGCATGGGAACTCTAATCTGTAAGGTACTCCTAGATAGTTGCCTTTTATGTCAGTTAGATTAATTCTAGCCCCAACCCCTGTCTGTGACTTAGCTCCATAAAATTTCATAGTCCACATTTCAATGGTGAGGATTCTATCTAATTTAGCATCTACAACTACCTTGATTTTGGGATCCAATCCTTCAACATTGGGTACTTCTTTAAGAAAAGGGGTGTGCCAAATGGAATAAACATCTAATTATTTTTCTTCTATAGATCTGACCAAATTTACTATGGTATTATTAGGTTTCATAAGTTTTACTGATATTTTATTGAAAGGCTATCTCCTTAATGTAGCCTGTTCTTTGGAGGAAAGGGGAATGGTAGCAAATGACCAATCTAGTTGAATTGATTCTCCTAACTGTTATGCCCAATGCCTAGAAAATAATAAGGAAAAGAATGGGTCCACATCAACCACTGCCACATCCATGACAATCCCTTTATTTGGGTATTGATCTAGGAAAACTAAAAGGCCTATAATTATTCCTACATAGGGCACCTGTCTGCTGTCCATGAAAAAAATGGGGGGAGAGTCCTTGGTGCATATTAGTCCCAAATTATCAGCCACTTATTTTGGCATAACATTGTGAGATGCCCCACTATCAAGCATGCAGTTGTGTATTACATAGCGGTCCCCATAATCGGATGTATATCTAAGGGAGATGTAAAAAGACCCTACTAAGGTAGGGGTTCTGCTTGGAGGGTTGGAACCTGAAGTTGTTAAGACATGATTCTATTTTTGATCAATCAACCCAAAGGCCTTACATATTTTCTCCCTATACTTGGGGATGGTCATTAATTCTCCAAAGGTTATGTTAATTATTTGCTTTGCCAATTCCATCCCTATGTCAAATTCTGCCTTCTTAGTTTATGTTCCAGTATTAACAAGTTATAATATTTCAGGAGGGGAAGGTGGGTTAACCTCAAGATTTTTCTTTCCATTAATAGGTTCTTTTTTATTTTTCTTATTAGCTTTGCCTAGAAGGATTCTATTATGTAACCTAGGAGCATGGACTCTCTCCAAGGTTTCAACCTCTTCTATTGTAGGGGTTAATTTGTCCTATCGTATTTGCTCAAAGCGTTTATTTTGGGGTCTTCTCAATATTTTCACATCGTCATTGGAAAATGTAGTGGGCCGATTATTGGGGTTGGGAGACAGATTCACTTCTTCCAAAATTGAGGGACTATCAACAATTTCTTCCCATGTCCAACAGGCATTTTGATCTCATCACCAAACTCTTCTTCTAGGTTGACATTTGAGTGGAGGCCATGGAATACACCGCAATCAGATGGATTATGAGGAGCATCACAGGCTGGGTAGAAGAAAGGAAAATTAGATGTGATATTGACAAAGGTCATGGGGTTTGGAATGACGTACTGGTATTTCTGATTATATTTTCTTTTCCAACTATTATTTGAATTTCTACCCCCCTCATTATTCCAAATTTTGTTGAAATTCCTTTTGAAAGGAGGTCTACCATCATTATGGTATTGGGAGGGTTTCCCACTATAATTCTTGTCTCTTTCAACTTTATATAGGCGGTAATTCATTGACAGAAACATCTCAGTAACTTGTGATGACAGTTTTTTGATGGGGTCTACTTTAGATTTCTTTAAAATCCCAAACCCCATTCTTTTATTTTTATTTTCAAGCTGGCTAGGACTGGGATCCATGGAGGAAGACTTAATTTTCCCACCGTCTATCATGTCCCTTTATATTAAAATGGCCCTCTCCATACATGCATCAAAAGTGAGTGTAGGTTGCTGCCTTAGCTCATAGTTAAAATCACCAGGGAAGGCATTTTTATAAAAGCAAATAGACTGGTGGTCATTGGGCCTCAAGGCAGTAGGGATTCAATTTCTTAGCTTGGTGAACCTTATGTTAAAGTCATCAACTATCTCATTCTCATTTTTCTTCATGGTAGCCAGTTCAATTAACAAGACTGATCATTTTTTTCTCTCTATATTTTCTAAAGAAAGCAACCTCTAAGTCATGGAAATTTCCAATGGAATCGGCTTGCAGGCTGTTAAACCATTCCCTATCATTTTATAGGGTCTGTAAGAATAATCAGAGGACAAAATATTCATGTTCTACATCCAAAATATCCATTGCATATAGAAATTCCTTCACATGATCTTTTCCAATCACGATATTATCCCCTAAGAACTTGGGTAAATATTTGAGCCTTTGGGGGTAAGGGATTTAAGACTTGAGGTAAGGCAAAGGGTCTATACCTATTCAAATGCTAGTTATTTAGATGTGGGTTAGCTATTGGTGGAACTGGGACCCTTGGGACAGTGGATGTAACAGGCAATGAAGTACCGATTTGGGGACTTTGAGGAAGGTACAGGGAATTGTTGTTACTATTATGACTACTGGAAGGAACATAAATCAAAGAATGCTTTTTGATTTTAATTTTTTTGAAAAGTACCTATGGGTTTGACAGTTTGGGGTAGATATCCTTGTCGCTTCATCTCGTGGCTGCCAGATCAGCTCCTTGTTTTCAGAGTCACTAGCACTGGGTGCAAAATGGGGATGCTCTCTGGCTAAGATTGCTCAGCCCGAAAACCTCACAGTAAGAATAAAATATAAAAATGTATATGTCACAGAAGGGGAGTACTATGATAAAAGGGATTAATAAGGTCTCTCCCCGATAACAACATCAAAAAATATTATGGAGTTTTCCCGCTTACTCTTGGAAGATTTGTCATGTCATGGGAGACTCTAAAAATCACAACCAACACTGTGGATTCTGGTTGATCCACCTCTTTAACCTAGAAGTAGATTACCTTGGACAACTCTAGATAGACTAGATTGGGTAAGGAAACCCCAAACGCTGGGTTCTTCTAATGGATTTGTATGATGCAAAGAACCACTAAGCCAACAAAAATATTCTTTTATGTTACCTTGGTATTTTAGTGACCAAACCTGTCAATAATATAGCCTATTAAGACTAGAATGATGCCATGTCCATTGGGTAGTCGTAGCAAGTTTTGAATGATGTCAAAAAAGATGGAGGAAAGGAGAACTAGTTCCTTTTAATCCATTCAAATAACATAATGTAATAAAAATTATTAAACTAGCGATAAAAGGTATTATTCATAGATTCTAATTACAGTAATACATGAATAATCTAACACAAAGCATTCACACAAAATATGCCATGCGAAGAGTTGAGATTTTCATTAATATAAAAGATGTTTACATAAGAAAGATCATCAGAGTTCTTGATCCTTATATGCCATTGCATTACAATAAACCCGCAATTTGAATATTCAGAACAAGGGGTATCTTCTCTCAGTCCTGATTGTAGTGACATAAGAGCTCTCAAATCCAGTGCGTTTCATAGGAAATAATCATAGTGAACATCGCACCTCAAGAAATCCCTAGTGAATGATAAGAGAAAGGGTGTTAAGGAAGGTAGACAAGCTAACACAGGGAGAATACGACTAAAAAAATAGATAAAGCTATACCTGGGCTTTTCTCTATCAGAGGTTTGATAAAAAATCTCCAGCTACAACACCCTCTTTCTTATAGAGCAGGCTTGCTTGACTGTTGTAACCACTTACTGTAGCTGGAAGAATCATATCGTACTAAAAAATGAGACGTAATAAAAAATGGACATGTAGCCCATGCTCCTTTCTCATGCAGGTGGTGGCTGCATATTTTCTCTTGTACTACCCTATGCTGGCGATTGTTGTTCTCCTGGTGTGTGTATCCTAGAGGAGTTGGGCCCCACTACTACTCTCAGGTTTTGAATGGCCTGGTCAATGAATTACCAAGCCTCATCATGAAATGACAGTGAGAAGAGTAGCAGGTTCATATCCTAAGTGGCCTTATTTACCTGATCTCTTTCCCATTGTACATTATTTTTTGAGAACACACATAGGCGGTCCACCATTTCCACCAATGCCATGAAGTATTTTGATAATTTACCACCAGAGTTCAAATCAAACTCTTGAATTTTTTGGAATATAAAATTCTTAATATTAGGGGCCTACCCAAAATACTCAATCATGAGGTTGCTGTCCTCAATCAAACTCTTTGAAGTTGCTTGACCTTGAGCTGCAATTGCCTCACTTCAAAAACCTTTGTCTTCCATTCTTCTAACTATTTTTCTACTACCTCTACCACTTGTGCTTGGGAGGCCAGATGTGACTTCATCATATCAATAGGTGCAGCTGCTACTCTGATGACACCTTTACTTGTGTCAATGGTGGCCTTTTTCATGCTAGGCAAAAATGGGATCTCGAAGGTGGTGGTAGACACATCGGTTGTTTCATGTACAACATTCCTCCTGGGTCTGACTATCCCTTTACTTGGAGACATTTGTTCCTCCATATCTTAAATTTGGTCCTCCTCATCAGTCATGAATTGGCAAGTGTCACTGACCCTTGCCATAGTGAGACTTTTAATTCCCTGGGCCGAAGACTCAACCCTATCTCTCTTGTAGGTAGGGGACTATGTAGGACTATTCTCCTACACCTCATAGTCCCTAAGTATATTTTATAACCCCCTAGATTTAGTTATCCTCTTCATAACTTTTGGAGGTACCTGGTGTTCCTTTTGGTTGACCACCAAGGTGGTAGAATACAAAGAATGTTGGCTTTCTCCCAAATAGCCTTGCTCTTCTAGGAATAACAAATTTAGTGTCAAGGACGTGGCACCTTGCTGAGATAGGTCCAAAACCAACTCTTTCCCTTTTGAGGAGGTAGATGGTGAGCTAGAAGAGGAGGGGAGACTTGCCTGCTCCTGTTGTGCTTCATCTACAATCTTCATCATGACCTCAAAGAGGTCAGAGTATTACTAGAAAATTTGAAAGGTGGTGTCTTCAAATTCTTCTAGAGGGGCAATCAGGACCAGTGGGACCACCTTATCCACTAACAATCCTTTGTGCAAACTCATATGGGTACTATAATTGCCAACAACCTCCAATTTACTGTAAGACCTACGATCCATTCTCTAGACCAAATCTAAGGTTTGATTATTTTTGAAAGCCTTCTGCATTTTATCTTCAAAATCATCCTTAGCATGTATGACCTATAGAAGGGCAAGCTTTCCAACAATGTTTTTCTTGTGATGGATATCTAGATTGTAGGCTCTCTAGGTGACTTTTGGAAACATTAGGTGTCCATATTATAGATGGCCCGCAACATGACAAAGTGGCCAAGATAAGTGTAGGGACCCATTGAGCAAGGAATGGGCAACCACTTCACTGGTCCGTTCTTCCTTAGGTATCTGATCTTAACTTCTTTGACCATATGTCGAGTGATATCCAGAATGTCGATGGAATTTGTGCAGTGCATTAGGAGAGCTTTCAGGGGTAGATTCGACCCATATATTCTAATGTAGGAAAACTCCTCTATGTAGAAGTAATCCCCTACTTATGCCTAGTGTAGAAATTTTCTTACACCTGCCCCTATCCTATATGGAAAATATCCACACAATCTAAAGTGGACTACAGCTAGGACCTTCTTGAAGAAGGTTTTGTAACTGGTGCATCCCTCCTGGATGCACAATAACTAGTCTTGCAAGGTTGGCGCAGTCACCCCTCCCATCTGGGCCACTAAGGACTTGTCCAATTGCACCAAAAATAAATGAATGAAGAAAGAATAATAGGAGAAGGGAGGAATATCCTCGCTATTGACCAACATGGCCTTCTATAACTGTTGTAGCTCCTGATCCAAATTATCACTAATTATATCCTCCCACCTGTAGAGAGGAGTCTTTTCAGTCCTGTTGCACTAGAGGATTAAAAACATCACTTCCTTTGTAATAAGCTTTAGGTCCTTAAATACCAATGCCAGATTAATCATATCGACATAATCCTACATCCAAGGCCGAAGCAAAAACTTCCTGATAGGGAAATTGGATGACATGTTCCTCCATTTTTAGCAGAGTTTGAGGGAACATAGTGTTTAATATATAATTGGCCTGGAGAGCCATCGTATAAAATTCTACCACCTTGGATGTAGTGGCTATTACAAAGACTTACTTAATCCTATCATTCGATACTCAGACCATTGCCTTGTCCTTATAATCTCTAATTATTCGGCTCCTAGAGTCGTAGGCGATTACGAGCCATGACAGTAAATCTAAGGAGTGATACACTCTCGGGCATGTTAACTGGCCTAGGTTCATTTTCCATTTATTGTAGACCAGGGCGGGCAAGGTACTGTATTTGTACACCCGCATGTATAGGCTTCTCAGAAGTGTTGGGTGACATTGGTTATCCTCCTTAGTGGGGTCAAATGCATAAATTGTTACCCCCTCTACCTCCTTCTGCTGCTCTTCTATGATGTCTCTATTCATATATGGTAAACTCCCAAGTGCCTTAGGGTCCTACGCCATCCCTGTATTTTTTACAATGGTCCATGCCCCTATGATTCTTCCAAATCTCTCCCTAACAATGAACGATTTTGGAGCAGGCGAACTGGTGGACACCATGAGAACAGACTGTAAAATTTTCTACTTTCTTTGCTCTACACTCGACCTCGTCGATGAGCAATCTATGCATGTAGTAATGGCATAAAATAGGTCCACCATATCCCTCATCAATTACATGTAATTAATTCACTAGATGAGCCTCATGCAATTTTTCACTTAATGAAGTTCTCTGATTGGTTGGACGTGCCACGTCAACTATTACTTTATTGGCCCAATGCACCAGCGGAGGGGGAATTGTGGTTGAGGTCAGCAGATGGGACACATGGTAGCTTTAGGCTGGATGGGATGGGATGTAGGTAGGGAGGGTATGCACATAGAGTGTGCTAGATTTAATACTTGCGTGCACTCCATTGGGAGTGGAGCGCATGGCTCCTGAGGTGGGCGCACAATTTTATGTGCCCACTTAACTTTTGTGTGCCCTAAGGGAGTGGGACATGCAAGACTAAATGGGGTGCACATGCCATACGCCCTTAATTGATTTTGTGTGCTCCACCATAGTGGAGTGCACAAAATGGAGGTGGGTGCACAACTTGTGCATCGGCTTGGACTCTTGCATTTCCCAATGGAATAGACGCATGGACTTAGGTTGGAGCACACAAGCCTGTGCACCCTGGAGGATGTCATGCATTGTTATTTGGGAGCAAAGTGCACTATTTAGGAGAGGAGCATACAACAAGTGTGCTCCAAGCCTTTACATGTGCTTCATAGCAATGAAACGTGCATCAGGTTTCGGGGTACGCATGAAGATGTGCACCCCTCAGGTCAAATGGTGCACTCCGTCGGAGTGGAGTGCACAAGGTGAGAATGGGTGCATAAAGATGTACGTTCATGGGAACTTTGTGTGCTCTATTGGAGTGGAGCGCACAGGATTGTTCGGGACACACAGGTTGTGTGCCATTCCTTGATCTATGTGTGCTCCATCTCTTTGGAACACGTAGGCTTCATGAGGGGGCATGCAACCTTGTGTGCCCTATTGGAATATTGCATGCTCCACCTCCCCATGGAATATGCAGCCTTATGACGGGGCACACGGCTTTGGTGCCCCTAGAGGACATTGTGCACCCCATTCCCCAATGGAGCGCACAAGCTAGAGGTGGGTGCATAAAGGTGTGCACTTGATAGGGTCCTTGCACATTCCACTATTGGAGTGTGCAAGCTCAACTTATGGTGCACAAAGATGCATGCCCGAGGGACTTGTAGTGCACTTTATTGAAATAGAGCGTACAAGGCTAGATTGAGGTGCACCACCTTGTGCGCCCCACGGGGAGATGCAAGTTAGGCTCCCAAAAAATGGGACTATATTTTTGGGAGTCAACACAACCCAATCATTTATTGCTTCTAACAATCACCCATCCCATTTGTGTTTGTTCCATATTGTTGAAACACTATCTAAAACTCTTGTAGAATAAGTTGCTAAAAAATCATCCATATTCCAAATCATCCAACATTCCTCACTACAATATTGTATTGAAAAAAATCAATACCATAAAAACCTATTAATTCATTAATAACTCTTTTTTAGGGGTATTATTCATACCCTTAATATTGCATGGTATCATTTTCATCATCATCACTTTTTATTTTTATTTGTGGGTTTAGCCCCACTTCTTGTCAACATACCTAATATTTTTATTTGGCTTCCCAAATTGATATCCTTTTGAGTATATTTTTCTCTGTTCATGCTTTTATGGCCTTCATCTCATTTTTTCATTTCCACAAACACTCACATCTTCACCAATCTCTTCTATTTTTCCATATTGTTCATGACGAAACTTATCTTCTGAAGATTTATGTTACCCTAAAAACCGTACCGTACAATGCATAGATAGTCCTCCATAGTCATTAATTTCTTTTGTTGTCCTATAAACCTCCATAATACTTGTTTCATACTTAAAGTTTACATGATACCTAGAATTTTTCAATCTCTTTTTCCATATTTTTACATTACATTCTGTTATCATATATCAATCAATGATCAATAAAATTAAATAAAATTATTAATTAAAAAGTAGTTTAATTTTCAATTGAGTTGGTTATAAAATAATTCATCCTTTAAGTATATTTCATAGTTGACAATACCCTTATAATGTGAGATTGATGTGGATGTGCATAGGGAAAAACAATATTCCTAATTATATAGAGAAAGAGAAGAATGTGATATATTCGAAAATATGACTTAAAATTATTGAGCCAAACGAAGAAATGTTGCTGATAATAATAATATTATTATTATTCCAAATAAAAAAATAATATCATTATTAATAACTTCCAGCCCTTCAATGGAGTTGGAAAGTTGAGCTCATATATATCCTCTCTACAGATTCCCCCCCATCTCCTTAATTTCGTTGCAGAATAGTCCTGCCATGTGCAGGTGGCTCATAAATTCACATAGATTTTATACCTATATAAATCTCAATTGTTGGACGTACCACTCGTAAGCAGAGCCAGGGCCAGATATTTATTGTTTCCTAGCATATTTTTAGAAAATGACAAAGACTATGGGCATCTTTATTGTCGGTTGCGTGCTTTTTCTTCTAGAAATTGTAAGCACAAAATCCATCTCAGGTTACATCCATAGCTTTCCATGATTATCATTGAACTGCTAGAAAAATTTATGAAAAATGAAAAGTAGAAGATTTATCTAAATATTGTGAACATCGTAGGTGCCATAGATGAGACTTCATTAGCAAAGGTAGCCATAAGTTCAGACTATAATTTTATCATATATTTTTCAAAGATATTCTTCCAGATAAAAAGCTTTCATCACTCTACCAAGCTCTTGCAGTATTTTTAATTTTCTTTTAAGTAAATTGTGTTATGGATATAATGTTGATGTCTATATTTACAGATTGAATCATGCAGATATGGAGGATAGGAGAATTCTGAGGAGTGTGTCAAAGATAATCAGAATCTTTCAGCACATCTTGATTACATCTACACTGGACCACATAGACCAACAAAGGCACCTTAATAGCAAAGGCTTATATAACTTAAATATCTTTGTATAAGTGGAAATTAAATGTATTGTAAATAAATAAACATCATCATAAATAAATTCTACATATTATAAAAAACATTTGTAAAGAGATGAAAAGTTAGAATTAGCTTAAGATTGGTTGGTACATAGCATAATTTTTTTTTGTGAACCTACAAATTCCATGCGAAAGTTCCTAAGTTTTATCTTTATAAAATGGAGTAAATATTCCATTTTAAGCATCTTTCAAAGATGTGTAGATTGCTGAGTACATTTATGTATTAAGCAATATTTCATTTAGAACTTGTTAAAGTGTCTGATTAAGAGTGCTAGACCATTTTTAAACAGTCAAAGATATTTTTCTTTTTCATCATTTCGTTACCAACAAATGGTGCAACGTTCATAGTTTTCTTGTGAGATTTATCAAGTACCTTCACCAACAAGATCAACAAATAAGGTGGAGAACCTCTCTTTCCATTCAAAATCATGCAAAGTAAGTCTCTAAGAAACAATTTGATAAGTCTAAAAAAAAAGAATAGAAGCAAGTAGAGAAAAAATACAAGAAACATTTAAGAATCCCATTCCTTATAATAAGATCATAGGTAAAATTTTATCGATAACGGATCAAAAGAGGTTAGAAGCAACAACAAAAAAAAATGGATGGTAATACTTATCTCTTCTTCCTCTAAGGTGAGGATGAAGGTGAGATATCATAAACTGATGTTGTTGGGCCTCGATGACTTTAAAGAATGGATTATAAATTCAAGATCTGCTTGCCATTTGAAAAAAAAATATTTTTTGGCTAACTATAGCAAACATCATTATTGCAAATAAGTTATAGTTTCTAATGGCTCTTCTTTGGAGGTAAGTGGTTATGAAGATATGATTCTTGATTCCTTATGGGTGGTGATGCTTATCTCTTCTTTCTACAAGGTGATGATGAAGGTGAGATCTCATAAACTAATTTTTTTGGGCCTCCATGAATCTAAAGTAATGGATTATAAATTAAAGAGCTACTTATCATTTGACAACAAACATTATTTTTTGGCTAGCTATAACAAACATCATCATTGCAAAAAACTCATAGTTTTTAATAGCTCTTATTTGGAGGTGAGTGGTTATGGAGACATGATTCTTGATTCCTTATTATTGAGGGATTTCCTTCATGTACTAATTTTGAGGTCCAATTTTATTTCTATTTATAACATAACTTATGCTAACAAAAAGGTGGATTTTTGATCTAATATATAGATGATTAAGGACATTAATGATGATTTTAATATAATTATCTTTAGATATTAAAATTAGTTTGATTAAATTTTTAAAAATTATATCCTTCATATTCATCTTTCTCCAAGAAGAATATCTTTGGGGATGTGATGATGAAGGCCACTGACATTAGTAAAATTTGGTATGGAAATATATACTCTAGTTCTTTAAGATATATGACTCAATTTGAGTTGGTAGCATATTAATTCTTGGTATTCTTGAGCAAGCACAACATCCTCCTTTTCTACCTATAAGCAAAAGCACTATTTATGGTTGGATTATTGTTCCTCTATTTATGAGTACGAATAGTTATAATGATTGTGAGATTGATCCTCTAATTATGGATGAGAGCATTGATTTTTGTTATGAGATTGCTCCTCTAGATAAGAGCAAGGATATTAATGGTTGTTATAAAGTACTTCATTGCCTACAGGTGAGAGCATTGATGGTTGTTTTGAATGTGTCATTTTATCCAAAGGGAAGTACATTAATGGCACTGAGTAGGAGTATGCATTATATAGTTAGAACAAAGTAAAAATTGTTCCTATGAATTTCTCTCAAATGCATGAGATTGATTGTTTAATTATTTTTGCTCTTATTGCTTGGATGGACCTCATTTAAGTAATTATCTATTGTTTCCTTTTATGGATAGGATGCACTTTAGAGCAATGCATAATATTTCCTTCCTCATGGAGAAGATTTGCATGTAATAGTCATCTTGTTATGATCTTGACAAGTATAGTGGGTTATTGTAAGGCTTTATATTAATGTTCTTCTCATCATGAGGATCTCAACATAATTAATCTAGAATATGAAGTTAAAAATTCATACTCATGGGATGTTTGATCTAGTTTATATGTATACAATTGAGCAACCAATCACTATCATGACCAAGGTCATAACCAAAGAGGTTCTTGTTCAAGCACTAGAAAATTTTAGAGTTATAAAGGAAGTGTTCTTTATACAAGAGCATATAATAGTAGCTATCATGAACAAAGTCATAACCTAGGAGTTTATCCATTAATTTTTGGATCATTTGGGAGTAAGAGAGTTCCATTTAATTAGTGAGGGCTAATAAGGATCTTTCTCTCTCTCTCTCTTTCTCTCTCTAACTATCTATCTATATATAAATATATCCTCCATTAAGCTTAAGAAGGAATATCAGTATATACATGGTGTTTAATCTTCACTTGAGGCCATAATAGGTTCTTTTGTACTAAGTTTACTTTTATATACCTATGGGCTATTGTATCCCTTATCAATGTGAGTTTAATTTATAATATTTTAATAATTAACCTTAAGGCCAAGTCTTTAACCTTGACCTGATATCACTTGTAATTTGGGTATTTATACCCCTTGAGAGAATTAATTTGTTCATCAATATGATATGCATTCTTTCCTCTAATGTTATTATTTTATTTTTGAAGAACACCTTTCAAATTATGTGCTTATCTATGAGATATATTTTCTTTTGAGCTAGTGTTGATTCTATTCATTTCTAAAAACTATTGTGAAATCTAATAAGGTAATTAGTTTAT
>JAQPPZ010010791.1:0-34093 GCA_028583015.1 Wollemia nobilis
GGTATTAGGTAGATATTACCGAGACAGAGAGGATCAGCCTCACTGGAGAGCCATGGGAGTGAGTCCTCACTCTCAGTGAATGTTATCTTTGCTATAAATTTTTAAGTACGTTTGCTATTTGTTTAATCCATTATTATGAGAAGTACATGTGGATGCATCATTGTTGTTTCAATTATTATCCAAAGTAGGTGTGGATGTATCATCACCGTTTAATAAGGGGGTGAGATGTATTAATACTATAGGTGGTCTACCGTCAAAAACATGCACAACAAAATTAACAAGAAATGTATCATGACATGATACATGAGTGGTTATTCATTTTTAATTTTGGTCTTTAGAGAATCCTATACTTTTAAAATGAGATTCTGCTAAAAAAATTTTGTCCATCAAAACCTTTGTTTTCGAAAAGAGTTATTTTATTTTTCATTTGTAACAAGATCATCATTTGATTTAATTTTTTTTGTTTGTGGAAAACATCCCAAAAGGGATGCCACTTTTGGGTAAGACCCAAGGAGGTAGGGGTATCTCTTCCACCAAAAAACGCCCAGGGCTCGCACCTGGCCTACCACCTTTGACACACGCAAGGAGCATGCCTGAAACAACACAAAACAAGAACACACGAACACAAACACACAAAAATCTAAAACAAAAAAGCATACTCCTTGAGTGTGTCGACAAGAAAAAGCACAACCAAACACACGCACAAAAAAATAAACAAACACATAACAAACACACAATATAAATAAATAAAGACAAAAAAATAAAATAAAATGACAAAAAAACAACACCAAAACATGAAACACATAGAAAAACCACAAACACAACATAACAAAACACTACCAAAACAAAAACAACAAAAAGAAACAAATACACCACAAACAAAAAACCACAGAACACGAACACAGAAAAAACCACAAAAACAACAAAACAAAACAAATCCAAAACAAAAACAACAAAATGAATCAAAAACACCACAAACGAAATCAGGAAAAACAAATACAACAAAAACTAAGCCAAAGGAGCTAATGACAAATCAAACAAAAAATGGTAACACTAAAAATAAACCAAAGCTTAACAAATTACCAAAAATATCAGAAATTGCTTAGAAAAATAGCCAAAGCTTCCAACATTGCCATAAAGAGACTGACTATAAACCTTAGGATTATGGCATCCTTATCCTTTTATTCGTATCTTGCTTCATTCCAGTTGGGACTATAGGCTAGTTACTTGGAGCCACGACACTACTATTGGAATTTGTATGGTCTTTTTGAGGATCCATTTTGTTTGTAGTTTGAATCTGCCCTTTTGTTTTGCACTTGGGTTGGTTTTCTACATTGTACTTTTTTTTCCTTTACTATTATTTCTCAGCATCAAGGCAAGCTCTTTTAGTGATTTCTCATCATGCAATCCTTCCTGTTCCCTCTCTTCATCAAACTGTGTTTCCATAATAATTGTTTCCATTTGACCATCCTCATCATCTGCTTGCTCATCCGTGGAGAGAATTTCAAAGGTGTTAGGTGAAATTATTATTTTCTCTTTTGTTGCTATTTTTTTCTTTGTGTTTTTTGTTTAGGGATTTGAAACCCTGCCAAGTCCCCATCCTCTTTCTCTTTTTTAGGGACCTTATGTGGACAATCCTTGGCTAGATGGCCATATTCATGACAAATTTTGCATCTAAATGGAATATTTTCATAATCTACTACTTGCTCCCATATTTCTTCCCCATATTGTAAAGTAATCTTCTCTGGAAGTGGTTTGTCAAAATCAATCAAAACACAAATCCTTGCATAAATCATATGCTCTAAGTGTTGGGTGCTATCAAAAGTCATCATGTAAACTCCTAAAGAATTTCCAATTGTTGTGAATATCTTTGGATGCCAGTATTCTATCGGAATACCAAATAAACGGACCCAAATAGGGGCAGTTGATGGTATTTCTTCCTCAAATTTGAACTTGGTATGCCAGGGCTTCATGAAGAGCCCTGCCCTACCAAAAAACCATGGTCCCCCTTGAAAAATGTTCTCCCTATCTTCTTCATTAACAAAACAAATAATAAAGTAGCCATTAGGGTAAGTAAAAATTTGGAACTTACCTTTAGTGCTCTAGTTTTTGGTAGCCCATTGCTTGAAGGTAGCAAGAGTCGATCGAAATCCCATGAATCGACAAATTAGGCCTTTCCTCTCTATCGCATCTATTCCTTCCTGGACATCCATTATTTCCAACTTCACTACTAGGGATCCATTAGTTGCTTTCATGCAACCCATCTCTATTTTCCTTGAATCGACCTTTGGCATCCTCAATGGTTTCCTTGGCAATCGTTGATTGTGTTCCCCTCCTGTTTGAGGTGGTCCTCCATGGATTGCTTCTTTAAAATTTATTTTTGGCTCAATGCATGCATCTTTGTTGAAACCCTCCATCCAAAATCAAATAAACCCTACTTTCATGCAAAAAAACCCTAATCCCTACTTTCATCCAAGCAAACAAACCCTAATTTTGTTCAATTAGAACCCTCACACCTATGATCATAGGAAACCCCATCCCAAATAGGTAAACATGTAAAGCAAAACTCATACGATAGATTTGAATATCAAATTGGTTCACACATTCTCAGCTTGAATCAGTTTGTACACCTGTACATACTGCTTCAACCATTCTAAATGGTACTGCCAGTTACCCGTATTGTATTGCATCCATTCCATTTGCATTCATGAACATTACACTTGGGGTCTATGATATTGTAAATGTTGTTTGCGTGATGATCTTCATTTGATTTAACTTATTGATTAGCTTCTCAGTTTTGTTTGATGGACTATTATCATTCATTTTTGGGGAAATGTAGTTGAACCCATTAAGTTCTATTTTTAAAAATTAGGTTTCGATACAATATGTAAAATTAGCCTTTTTCCAAATTAATAAAAAGATGATAATATTATTTTCAATTTAAATAAATATAATAATAGTCTTTTTTTGAGTTTCATAAATTACTTGTAATTTTTTAAAATATTTTAGTTATTTATCCCATAAAATACTTTATTCAAATTAATATAATTCTTTCCAATGAGTAATACTTTGACTTGTTAAATAAAAAAATATTAAGGATTCTCTACTTCTATCAACATTAAAGATTCATCCTCTAGAGTTTTAATCAAGATAATCTATTTACCTCAAGATGTTGTATTGGAAAACTATCCATGGTATGGATTGCAATCATCACATTGATATAATATGATACCATTTTATTCATATGCAAGTATTTGATAACATGCTAATCAATATCTAGCCTTCCTCTCACCTATCATAAAATCTTAAATTTATTCACAATTTTTCCAAGTGCAATAGTTAAATAATAAGTTAACTATTGCTCAACATTTCTCTACTTCATCATAAAAATCACATAGTATTTGAAGTTAATTGACCAATAGTTTATTTTTACAAAATAGATATAGTACTATTTTTCTTATATTTCCTAGAAGTTGAAAGCATATACCTAGAATAACTACCTAGAACATATCTCTAGTAAAATAAAAAATAAAAAATATGTAAATTATAAACAACAATATATTTGCTTTCATTTTGTTCATATAATGTTCCTATATCTTGCAATTTGACAAGTAAATCTTATTCCAACAAAATTGACATTGAATGTAAGTAACCAACCATAATTCACCTTAAACTATCAAACTAGAATAAAAAATTATTTATAATATTTAGATACAACTAGTTCCCATGTTTTACATAATATCATTGAAAGTACACAATCATTCATTAAAATATCAAGATAAAATAGAAGGCTATATATCAATTAGAACTAGAGTACGTACACTACAACCATTATTATTCAAGTTCCATCATGCATGGCATTGCCTAGAGAGATAAAATTAAATTGAAGTGTTACAATCATAAAATAAAAAG
Organism: Wollemia nobilis; assembly: GCA_028583015.1. NCBI lineage: Eukaryota > Viridiplantae > Streptophyta > Pinopsida > Araucariales > Araucariaceae > Wollemia > Wollemia nobilis. The sequence continues at coordinate 3,913 of JAQPPZ010010791.1, forward strand.
TACATATCTTGCATTCATTGCTCCTCCTATATTTGCACTTGTATTCAGAGAAGAGAAGGCATCATATGAGTAATTTATTTTTCAACCAAGAGATATTTAAGAGAATATTCCCATATTATATTTATAATTTAATCTTCAACCCTTCATGAAGGGATAGGTACATAGGACCAATCTAGCTAGAGAGAATTGTAATATATAAATTATTATTCATATATTTTCCCTGAATTCAAATGAATATAAAGTCATTATTAAATATAGATTTAGTATCATAACTAGATTGAAATATTGTGAATATAACTATTGTGTATATATACATAATATTATTACAACTTATATGTAGTTCATACTATTATTCTTGATTCATGGTGCATTAGTTTATCTACAACCCACTCTCTCCAATCTATGATTTCACACACATTAAAGAAAATATTCAATCAAAATACATGAAACTTGTTGTACAATTTATATTTTCCATTTCAATATCAATGTACACATAACTCAATAAATGGTTTCCCTTTTAGGGTATTTCAGCACATGTTACAATATATGTTCAACTTTAATTAAAATTAAAAAATTATTTTTCATGAAAAGGAAAGAGGTAAAAGACAAAAAGGTAAAAATTTGTTTACTTGTTGGTTATACATTTAATTGCATTCACTTGTTCATGATAAAGGAAGACATCATTTTATGAAAAATTTAAGTTTATTGGCCAAGATAATTTAAAATATATATTTCAGGTTTCAAATGACATGTTAAGAAATGCATACAAAGTGTATGTATATTATTCAATACTTGATTACTAATTTAGACCCAAGAAAATAACTTTTTCTATAGCATGCAAACATATTAGAAATACAAATATAGTGACACAATGTCCTATCCTACCTAAGGAATGTTTCGACCTAATTTAAAATCTCAAAGCCATTACTTTATTTTATTTAAGTATTTAAAATATATGAAAGACCAAATTATTCTATTCAGAATACAAAGTGGACTCCCAATCCATAACCAATAAGCTTTGTCAAAAGAAAGCAATATTTAGAATACCAATAATTTGAACTTTTGAACTTGTAGACCAAAACAGGTTATTTTTTCCTATGTAAACATGAATGTCATATTAAAAAGTAATAAATACAAAATATCATTTCTCTAGTATTTTCTTTATGGAATTATTTTTATTGTAAAACAAAGTGTCAAAGTAATGACCTAAAACTAATATATTTCCCTTTCCTTAATCTTTGCCAACTTCAAAGTACTTTATGCTTCTTTCCCATGCATTCCCTTTTGTGCCCTTTAGATGGTTTCCCTTTGGCACTCTCTAGAAAAAACTTATTCACCTCCCTTAATAATTAAAGACCCTTGTAAATTTAGTTTTGCAAGTCAAGAAGGGGATTCTTCTTCGATGAGGTTAAAAGGACACAAGCAAAACCCATCCATTAAGAAGCATATAGTTCCTAAAAAAGTGCATAATATTACTAAATTTTTGTTTAATGCAATTTTTTTCGCGATACCATTTTATTTTATTATATGCAAATAAATTCAATGGATCTAAATAGAAGAAGAAATGTATTAAAGTGAAACAAAATTCCAAGAGAGATTTAAATGAAACAAAGAAACACTATTTAATTTTTTATTTTTTTAAACTTTTCATGCTAGTATGACCACCAATTAATGAAACATTTCAATTCAATTATATATGCAATAAAACTCATGGTGTGTGATCTCTTTATATTGATTACCATTATTGTTCCTTTTATGTTGTTTGTAAGGTAACATAAGAAGGACGACAATAATACTAAAAATAACTCGTAACTCATAAGAGGGACAATAATACTAGCAGTTATCATTTTCAAATAAAAATTTATAATTATTTAAGTTTAACTAACTAATGTTTAATTATTGTTTATGAGAAATCACAAATTGATAATTTTATAAAATCTAAAAATTGTGGAATGTGATATAGTTGTACTCTTAATATATTTTATAGACTAAGATTCCACTAGTGACATTAGAGGCCTATTAGCATGATATGTATTTTTTTGCTTATACCATAGCCAGAAGTATTGGAATTATACTTGAATTCCAAATTCCTTCGCTACCTCATTTTAAAATTGAATAATTTATTATATGAGTAAGCAATTGAATATAAAACTAATGATCAATAGAAAGAACATCTAAATTTATAATATGGAAATTAGACCAAATACACCTTAATAGTTATATTTTGATTATTAATACTATTTCTAATAAATAATATATAGAAAAGAAAAATCAGCACTAGGTGCTTTACAGGTAAGTTCCCTCAATCTTCAAAAGGAGGTTCGAGTTCAAGTCTGACGGCCTGCAATGGATACAAAAAACTTTGGATAGTGGTATACTCGGATGGTACTGTCCCTATATAATAGAAATTCTTGGTCCCAAGGGATACGGGGAATGATTTTACTTAACATAAGGTTTAGTCATAGAGGTGACAATGCAACGTTTTGGGTTTTGGCTCTTCTTCGGGAGGTTCAAGGTTCTGCGATATGGGTAAGTGTGAGGGGTGGATGTGTGGTTATTGATAAACATAGCTCTCGGCTTTAAGAGGGGTTATGATCACAGGGATTTTTCACATTACCCTGAGGAGTGGATGTGTGGTTATTGATAAACATAGCTCTCGGCTTTAAGAGGGGTTATGATCGATATTATCATATATATATATATATATATATATATATATATATATATATATATATATATATATATTTATGTTAATGTTAATGTTAATGGAAAGCAACACCTACACACATTAAATACTTAAAACTATTATTCGGAAGACATTTCTTAAAAATATAGATTTATATGTTAGTTCTAACTCCTATATACCAAATAATTATAATATAAGAAATCACTAAGTTATAATTTATTAGAATATCAATTGCCTCCTATCAACACTAATGGAAACCTAATATTTATAAATTGTTATGGACTTTACATTTGGCTCTTTCTTCTTCTTCCAAAAAAAGTGAGTTTGTAATTGCAAGACCATTTATTTCTTATTTCAAACTTAGGATTCACATCATGTTTAAATTATGCCACTATTATTATTAGTGCTATACACAATACCAATGTGATTGAACCAAAGAAAAATCTTAATTTGAATGTAAATAAACAAAAATACATTGAGTTGATATCTATATATATTTGGTCTAACATATGTGCCTCCACACTAAATTTTATTTAAGTATTTTTAAATAAAATGATGATGAACCAAAAAAAACACTATCATCGTAAATATATATTAACATGAAATAAAGTAACATAGGCACTAAATATGCATGTTCATTTTATAAGTATTTAAGTAACTTGATTTTCCATGTAATAATCTAACTTTATGTGCTTTATAACTATCATATTTATTTTTAAAAATATTTAATTAAAATTAACTTTTTATTAATGGTTTTAATTTTTAAGTTTAATATATATATATATTTATAATAACATAATGTTTTTTTAAATTGTTTGCTCACATATTCTTTAATTTTTATATTTCCATCAATTTCTGTAAGTAATAGAATCTTATGGTACTTTTTTGCTCATTGATAGTAGGTATAATCTAATTTATGTTAATATCCCATGAACACAATAAAACTTTCGTTCATTTTCAATGTGAAGCATACGAGAGCCTTGTAGGTGATATCATATGTGTAGAAAAGCTTGGTGATATCTCTGTGTCAGAAAATATAATCATGGAAAAAATCATTCGTGGGGCCACGTAACTTGGTGGTATCTTATGTGTCAGAAAATCGCATTGATGATGGAAAATTCAATGGTGGGGTCACTTACAGGTTTAGAAAACCTTTGACCATGAAAAGTTAACGAGATATAGAGAGGATCAGCCTTACTGGAGAGCCACGGGAGTAACCCCTTCTCAGTAAATGTCATTTTTGCTAGAAATTTTTAGGTACGTTTGCTATATGTTTAATCAATTCTTATGAGAAGTACGTGTTGATGCATCTATCACCGTTTCAATTATTATCCAAAGTAGGTGTGGATGCATCTATCACCGTTTCAATTATTATCCAAAGTAGGTGTGGATGTATCATCACCGGGGTAAGGTGCATTAATATTATAGGCGGTCTACCGTAGAAAACATGCAAACCAAATTTAACAAGAAATGTGTTGCAACGACATGATACATGAGTGATCATTTATTTTCCAATTTAGTCCTCAAAGAATTCCCATACTTTGAAAATGAGAATCTGCTGTCCTGGGCTTTGGGACTTTTGTTTTTTTGGAAGGTTTAAGATTTAAACCTCAAAGTGGGTGGATGTGTATTTGGCTGAGTATTTGACCCCTATTGATAAGTTGGGCTCTCACCTTTATCAAAGGTTATGGTTGAAAAGGTTTCTCATACAAACCTAAATAAAAATATCTCATTTTTTTATCCATCAAAACCCTTGTTTTCCAAAAGAGATATTATGTTCCTCGTTTCTTGTAACAAAACCATCATTTGATCTAACTTGACTTGTTGGTTACCTTCTCAGTTTTGTTTAATTGATTATTAACATTCATATTTGATCTAACTTGGCTTGTTGGTTACCTTCTCTGTTATTTTGATTGATTATTATCATTCATTTTTTTTCCTAAAAATATAGATGAACCTATTAAGTTTTATTTTTCAAAATTAGGCTATTATGCAACATGTAAAATTAACACTTTTCCAATTTAATAAAAATATGACTATTCTTTTCAATTTAAATAAATATAATAATATTTTTTTTTTTTGGTTTCATAAATTACTTTTAATTTTTTAGAATATTTTAGCTATTTATTCCCTCAAATACTTTATTCAAATTAATGTATTTTTTTTCAAATATGAATACCTTGACTTGTTATATAAACAAATATTAAGGATTCTCTACTTTCATCAACCTTAAAGATTCATTCTCTAAAGTTTTACAACCTCAAGTTGGTCAAGTGAGTCAAGTGATCTTGAGTCAACCTCCATAACAAACACAACAACCTCAAGTTCAACTTTAACAACCCCAAAGAAAACAACAACCACAAAAACACACATATCAAGATGTTCCAACCCCATAATAGTTGCAAAACCAAGCTCCACCTGTAGATAATCATCAGCACCGATAGTACACTCGGTCAAACCACAATTACACACCATTACCTAAGCCATATGCACCCATATTTTAAAGGTTGTATCATTCACAAGTAATTACCCTACAAAATATAAAACCAAATGATCCAAATAAACCAAAAGGTAGGAGTTATAAGGAGCACTTGTACTGCACTTATCATAGATATAAAGGTCATGATATAAATAATTGTTATTCATTTAATGATATCGTGCAAGACCTACTAGAAAAATGGGCTATCCAGATCTATAACCTCTTGGTGCAGCAAAATCAAAACCTTGGTATCTACCAAACACTGCTTCCTAACCACGAAGCAACACAACAAACAATGAGGGCATCAACATCTACAGTTCCTCCAAACCAAGTCAATCATATCCAATAATATCAAGGTTTTTTTGGTGTTATTCATATTGTCACCTAAGGTCAAAAAAACATGAATCATATGTAGCAATCGAGTGAACCAACCCAAGTAATACCTCCTCCTATAGCAAAACCAAAAAATGTGCCTATACAACTAAATCACAACATTCCACCTCAACCAATCCATATCCCAAATCATCAACCAATACTTGTCATCACATTGAGGAGTCAATTGATGTAGAGTTTAAAAATAGCTTCGACCAAGTTATCCATCGATGAGCTTATACAATAGTATCAACCACATCACGAGGTATTGATGGACATCTTAAAAACCATTGAAGTCAAAACTCAAAACCTCAATGCCTTTTCCAAATTTGTGGAAAATATCCAGGCATGTATGGAACCTACAATATCATTTTATGACTTTGAGATAAAAAAAGTGCCATCAAAAATACATGATCCTCAATTGCATATAATATCTCATATCAACCACAAACTTTTCAAAAGAGTGCTAATTGGAATTGGATCTTCTATTAATATCAATACTACCATAACATTAAAACATATAAACCTACCATATTCACATGTCACATCATCCACCTTCACACTATGGGTGTTCAATGATGCTTTATGTTCTACAATTGGAACAATTGTTCTACCTATAAAAGTGGGGGTTAAGACTATTCACACTATGTTCCATATTATAGAGGGAACCATGGCCTATAACATACTTCTTGGGTACCCCTGGATAAGAGAAATGAAAATTGTACCCTCAACGTTGCACCAATGCTTAAAATATATGCATGAGAGAAAGATACATTGCATACCCATTGATATGAAGCCATTTAAGTACTAAAACTTGATTTCAAATCCATATGAATTTTCACTCCAATCCATTGATCTATTCATCACTTTGCTTACCAATAAATACACCTCAAATCCCAACACATCATCTAAAGCACCCATTCTCGAAGCTCTCCCCATAACCAATACAAATTAGGCTTCATCATCAACAACTCATCACATTCATCCCACATCTAACAATTTATCATAAAAAATGATATCCACACAAAAGGACAAGCCTCCACATCACAAAATCAACCACCTAGCCAATCATCACCATCACACATGAATCATATTTCATCACACACATATCCAATTTAACAAGTCATCCCATATCATCCTGAGTCACTAACCATCACCCACTCCATCCAACAAGATCCACCACCACAACCATCTAGTATCTCACATATAGATATATCTAGTTGTGAGGCACACTCGTAGCCTACACCATTTCCCCTGCATGAAACATCAATTAATCCTGAAGCCTCCACCTCCACACCAACTTCATCCATGCCCATACCAACCCAAATTATTGTTCATCTCACTAATCCTACCATTGGTGAGTACATTGTTGAGAGTGTTGACATAACCCCACCTACTATAGAGAGTGTTAGATACTATGGTCACCCATGTGACCCACCTTTAGCTATAGGTTTGATTTATAACATGGATTTAGGTCCAAATAGAATAAACTTTGTATATGAGGGAGTCAATTCTTCACCTGATCCACTCTTCCCTGATGAGTGTAGATAACCATTTTGTGCTAATATAGAATATATATGCAACTCAAATTTCGCAATGAGATACTTTCATCGGGTTAATTGATAGGGATGTGGTTTAGGACAACATGAATAGGGTATGCATGATATAATTGAACCTCACTATCGATAGATGCATGATCACTATGGTATATGATATAGAGCATAATCATCCACTTTGTTAGTTGAGCAAGTTTTTTAAAAACTCACAATAGATCCTAAAGAGGATGGTTATGACTATTATGAATATGACATTCACTCTGTTTCATTAAATAACTCTGAAGAAGAGTTGATCCCCATTGTGCCATTTATTGAAGATAAATTTTACCTTCAAAGGTTTCCACACTATCAACACATCTTCTATCTCCTCCTCCCATGCATAATCCAAAATCAAAATTTATAAAAATCATCAAGTTCTTGCATCGAGTCAAGCAAAGTCCATTACTCCATCCAATAAACCCAAGTGTCTCTTGTTTTTGCACCACATTGCGCTTGGCGCAACACGATACAAAAAGGGGTATCTATAGACACCAAAACCTATTTATTTATAAAACCCATTTCATCCCACCAAAAAAACATAATAATAAAGTGTTTAAGATTCAACTTAGGTATATCATTCCTTCATATTAATCCATTTTCTAGATTTTATTAAGTCTGGAAAATATCCGCATAAGATACCATGTGTCTCCTCATGACATGTGTCCTAGCCACCACTACCCCTCCCCTTGACATATATCATACACATAACTTCATTCTGACATACCCACATGCCACCACTCCACCTAAGTGAGACACTCTAGGTGACTCACTACAACTAGACAGGATAGGTGGCTACCTAGTCCCTACCACATGACAACCCTGGCTTACCACCTATCCTTTCCCTCCAATATCTCCAAAATCATATAAAGGCATAATTAATCCATCACCTGAAGGAGGTTGAAAAATACATTATTACACTACCAAAAGTACAATAGGTAGACACCAGTAATCTTAGAGTTAGAGTTCTCGAGACCCCATATTGATCCTTAATAATTTTGTAGCTTAGAGATAAACACAAGAGTGCATTTACATAGAATTAAACACAACTCTATGTTTGCACAAATGCAAGCCTACATTTAGCCAACTCCAAATATAGCCCTATGTTTTCTCGAAAATAGTTTTAACCATTGATGGATATACATCAATCAGGTACACAACAAGGTACTTTTAGTTTCATTGATTTCTATCTTTTTGTGCATCATTTCATATTCTACAAGCATTTATGTTAGGATTTATTTTTGTAGCATTCTTTCAAATACATCAAATAGGTGCTACTAAACTTCCTTATCTACATCCCTATATTTATAGGTGACAGATCTCTAGAGAGATGCTAAAGCAAAAAGGATGGTCCAATAGGGATATTTGAAGCCCATCATTTCTGATGATTGTAGTAGAGAAGACCCTTTGACACCCTTATTATTTAATTATTATAAACAAGGATTTTTTTCCTTTTACCCATTGTAATCACATAAAGCAAGCATTCACATTGTAGTCATACCCTTGCACACCTGAGGAAAAAGTATTGTAAAAGAAGACTAAGGCTTTGTTGTGTCTTAATACAAGAAAATACAAATTTTATTTCAATGCATTCTCTTGTCATTTTATCTTTCATTTTCTTGGTGTATTTTTTCCTATCATACAAATGGTGATCATGGTGGGACCCCCAAAGGGTTATGTATTTTATTTACCTTTCTATGTTTAATCTACTGATCTCTATCTATTGTTTCTTGCAGGTTTTGGAGCTTTGTTGTGTAGAGATCAAAAATACATTTTAGGATTTTTAGAACCTGTTTAGGTTGCTTCTAGACCTTAGCAAATATTAGAGTGCACTTGGGAATATGATCAAACATGAGAGCATGTTTGGAATCCTATGTAAATATGGGAGCATATTTTGGATTCCTATGTAAATGTGAATTGGTGTTTGGACATCTGCGTAAATGCAACATGGCACATGAAGGGCTAGAGAAGAAAAGAGAAAAGTGAAAGGATCTTAGGTGAGTAATGATCAAAAATCTAGTTTATAAATTGATTTAATAAAAGAAGATGTCCCTTTCTGCTTCTATTTGTATTTATGCATTTTAGCTTGCATTTATAATAGTGAATCCTAGGAATTTATTTTTATAGGTAAGGAACAAAAAATTACATTCTAGAGTGCATAAATTAAATCCTAGGTCATAAGAAACTCCTAGCTTGCATCATTAGGATAGTTTTGCATCCTTAAATGGACTTTAGAGCATATTGAGGTTTCAAATAGGCTCTATTTTATTTCTACCACATAGTAAAAACATAGACCTACATTTGGATAGCCCCAAACGTAGACCTGTGTTTGGCCAAACACAGTTTTGTGTTCAACTAGTTCTAAACATGCTCACACATTTGGATCTATGTTTTAGAGGCACTTTAGATCTTGTGTGAACCTTGCTTTCTACATTTAATTTAGGATTTTTATTTGATTTGTTATTTTGTCTAATTTTAAATCTCTATCTACACTTGCAGGTATCAAAATCAAAATAGCATCCTAGATTACACTTTAGGAATAATTTTACATTTTGTTTTACAAAAACCATAGAAAACCAAAACAATACACCCCACACATTTGCACATTTCATGCACATTGGTAAGGTTAGACTTCATCATCAAGCCCCATCAATACTGGTGATATTGTATTTCACCTTATTCCACTGGATCACCCCCTACACACAATAGTAGTCCCAAGATAGTGGCTTTCAAGACTTCATCACTCAAAGGTCCGCTACTTTTTCGTGTACCTGAAGTAGGAAGGATTAGCAAACACCTTAACCATAGGGCTTTCGATAATTAGTGAAACACAACTGCCATTATTATCCATACGTATACAATGGTTAAGTGAAAGCATGGGTATTCTGATAGTAGAACATTAGATAACATGACCTCTTTAGGGGTTATTTACTTCCATAGGTTTACCATGAGCCATATCTAGCATATGAAGCTACTTTTTGTCATTTAGGTTACATTCCTTGATAAGGGAGGTGTGTTCAAAATACATTCAATAGATTTTTATTTTATTTACCCTTAGTCATCATAGGAATAGATGTTTCAGCATCAAAATACACCAAAAGTATTAAAAAAAACTTCAAAAAAAAAAATTCAAAAACAAATCAAAAACTTCAAGGGAAAAGAAAGATCCAAAAATCAAAACATAAATCTGCAAAAACAAAGAAACATAAAAAATATTTTGCTTTATTGTGTGTTTATTTTCCATTTGCATCACATATTCACACACATACCTTCACATTCGTCACCCCATATCACCCCTAGCTTATGATAACGATCCAAAGTAAAGTTAAAGCTTTAGCCCGAAACCAACCACCTGTATCCATGGATCATTCTACTCAAGGCTTCCCAAGCTCCAACTAGTTTTGTGACCGAGCAAGGGGGTATCTCGCATACCATGTACCTAGATATATCCATGGGGACATCTTATCAATCATCCTCTTCTATCTCAAACATGATGCATACAGCTACCAATGCTGCCATCCTGGAGATAAATCACATTGATCCATAAACACCTTTTGATCACCAAGTTACATAAATATATCCTAATAACCTTAGGATTTATCTAGGTTTGGTATTCCCATCCTTGCCATTGCTCACCATTCCACCCCTAACCATCCCTATTTTACATCAGAAGCTAATTTATTCTCATCAATAGAAAACCAACCACATCATCATCAATCCACTTTTTGAAAATACAGTTGCAACCATGAGTCAAATTCATCCATAATCAGCTAACCAATGTATCTCCATTCCATAAATTCAAAACATCAAATTTTCTAACCCCCTTCTGTGAAGTGCAAGTTAACACTACTTCGTAGATACCCACATCACTTTCATTCACATCATCATCATATGTTCACCATATTTTACAAAATATTACCCATTCAGTGGTGATACCTTTTGCCACCTATCCACCACTAACATCCACTCATATTGTTTCCACTCATAAAATTTAGTTTTCCACTCCTCATATGACCATACTATATACATCTGTGATAGCCATACATCAAGCTTTTCAACATTTACAACAATTGCTTGTAAAAAATGCTAGTCAAAGCACAAATTCCATTTCATAGCAACAATCACGGGTGACATACCTTAATCAAGCACCCAAATCAAATAAGACTAAATTTCTTCATGCAAGAATCATCATGTGTGTCTAGACCACCAACCATCATCATACCCGCTAACCCTCTTTCCAAAATTATTATAAATTCATAAGCACAACATGACTTCATCCCTAGATCTTCCCATCAACAATAAATATTTAAAAATCATATTCAACACAACCTACAATGCCATCAAAATTCACCTAACAACATGCATCAATACCACACACATTAAGTAAACTAGGGTTTTCAATCACCACTTGAAGACCCTAAATATCATTTTTTTTAGAGCCAAATTGATAGCTTGGCCATGCAGATTCCTAGAATGCTATATCAAAATTCCACAATAAAGTAGTTGGTCAATCATCCAATTCATACTTCAATACCATCACCGCCCTATCTGATAGATTTCACACTACTAAAATTTGACAAATATTAAGGGGATGAGGACCCTTGAGAGCGTATAGGTGTATTCATTCATGCATGCTTCAGGATACAGTAAAATGATGCTTTAATTCTCTAAAATTTCCCTCAAATATTTAGGGGAGATGCTTTAGAATGGTATAACCATTTGCCATATCATAGTTTTTACACATTTTAGCAATTGGTGGACAAATTATTAAAGCATTTATCTCTAAATATTAGAAATAAAACAATGTTAACCAACATATTCAACCTAATACAATCTAAATATGAGTCAATTTATGACTTTAAAAACTAGTCGAGGGCAATCATTACTAAGTTACCATTATCCCTTCCCATGGTGGAATTAACAAGAATGTTCACAAGGAGCTATTCCAAACCAATATCCTTACTACTACAACTACAATAGTATAGAACAACCAAATATGCTCTCACCCAAGCCTAAGTAATCGAAGAAACCAAAATCTAAGAGGACAAGATAAATTTGAAAAAAAAAGAATGGTAAAATAAGAACCAAAGGGGAAACCAATAGAACCAATCAAAAGCTAGTCAAGTGAATCAAGTGGTCTTGAGTCAACCTCAACAACAAACACAACAACCTCAAGTCCAACTTCAACAACCCTAACAATAATAACAACCACAAAAATAGACATATCAAGTGGTTCCTCCACCACAACAACTGCGAAACCAAGATTCACCTATAGACAATCATCAACATTGATAGTACACTTGGGCAACCCATAATTACACACCAATAATTGAGCCATATTCATCTATCTTACAAAGGTTTTATGATGCACAAAAAATTACTCTACCAGATATAAAACTAGATGATCCAAAAACCCGAAGGGTAGGAGTTATAAGTAGTACTTGTACTACACTTATCATAGACAAAAGTGTCACAACATAAATAATTGCTATTTATTTAAAGATATCATGCAAGACCTACTAGAAAAGGTGGCCATCAAGATCGATAACCCCTTGGTGTAGTTGAAAGCATGAGATTCCGAAAGTTTTGAAAGAAAAACTATTTGTGATACATTCAAATTACAAATAAACGCCTAAGTCTTAAAGAATGCAAAGCATGAAATGAAAGAAGCCACTCGAACGGAGATAAAGAATTTAGAGAAATCACAGCCCTTTTATTGAATTCTTTTAACCTCGGTTACAAAGGTGCATCCTTCCTTTTTAGGGGTTAGGAGCGTTTAAATGAGCTTTTGGATTACAATCGTGACTTAGTCTTCCCTCTTCCGCATGCCCACATTTAAAATGGGCGGGCCAGAATGTTGTCACCGCTTGCGATAATGAATCCTTGGTTCTGCTTCTCCAGCCCTGCGATCAAAGAAACACACAGGCGTTAGTAGCACCTGTAACAAAAGGATAGAACGTTTGACTTTAGAACTCAATGAGAAATGCGTGCAAAAGACTGATTAAATCGGTAAACAACACAACTCTAAGCAACCTGCAACTTAGACAAAAATCAAAAACCTTACCAGAGGCTGCTGCCAGTGATACAGTCGATGAAAGTGTGCTGTAATTCGTCTCCAGGTGAGACGACTTCGCCTGTTGATAAAAAGCCAAAATGCTGCTGTTACCTACAGGTTAGTATTTCATTGCATCACAGGATATATTCGATAACTATCTTCTGAAATCTAGATTAGGCGTAGAACGTAAAGCGTGACAGATATATTCGAATGCAAAGCATGACAGAGGATATATTCGAACGTAAAGCGTGAACTATTTAAACGGTCAGCCGATCTGCATTCCAAGAGCATGATAATATTCGACAGAGATCAGAATGAAATCTAGATAAATACGCAATGACAGAACGTAATGCAGGATAAACACGCAATTGAAAATGTAATGCAGGTATAGAACGTTATGCAGGGTAAACACGCAATGACAGAATAGATTAATCATGCAACTAACAAAAAGGGTGGGGTGCCCAAGCGGGCCGCCCCCGTTAAAACTCGACTTTGACGCCAATCCACTAGGAATGGGCTCAAAATATCAGAGAATGGTGTCATCGAATTGATGGGTTACTGTGGCCCAATGTCGGGTTTTAAGGTTCGGATTCACCTTCTAACAGCCACCAATAACCTCCCCTACGAAAGAGATTATGGGTGTAGAAGAAATGAATCGAAAAGGAGTGCAATCGGGTGTTTGGTTTGACAACACTTCATTGCTTGGAAAATGCCTGCCAACTTGTCCTTTTGGGTGGAAAAATCCACCATTTTATAGACCCAGGGGGTCTCTTTGGATAGGCGTGCATAAGCGCCACGTGTTGGTCATAGGTGCCATGTGGTGGTCATGTCTCCCCACGAGAGAGGAAAGTCATCCATGACTCGGGCTTTCATGAATGCCACTGTGACAGTCCTCCAACGGCCCACGTAACTGACTGACTTCCACTACCAGTTGTTTAATGCCCATTTTTGTACCTTTGTCAAAATGCCTGTATTTGTTTAAAGTCTGCCTTTGTTGGTTTACTGTGCACTTTTAATTGTTTATTGTCTATTTTTAACGGGTTGAATTCTGCCTTTGAATGCTTAAAATCCGCCCAGGCGCAAATGCCGAAGTGTCGCGATATCGCGACGTCACGATATCGCGACACTTCGGCCAAGGCCCTTCTTTGGGCGTCGAAGTGTCACGATATCGCGACGTCGCGATATCGTGACACTTCGCCAAGGCTTCTCGCGAAGTGTCGCGATTATGCACACTTTGGCCAAGGCTTCGGCGCCGAAGTGTCGCGATATCACGACGTCGCGATATCACGACACTTCGGCCAAGGCTTTGCCTTGGGCGCCGAAGTGTCGCGATATCGCGACGTCGCGATATCGCGACACTTCGGCCAAGGCTTTGGCCGATATCGCGACGTCGCGATATCGCGACACTTCGGCCAAGGCTTTGCCTTGGGCGCCGAAGTGTCGCGATATCGCGACGTCGCGATATCGCGACACTTCGGCCAAGGCCTTCTTTTGATTAAGACTTTCTTTTGCTTAAGACTTTGTTTTACTTAAGACTTTGTTTTGATAAAGGCTTTGTTTTGATTAAGACTTTGTTTTGATAAAGGCTTGTTAAAACGACCAGCATTGCTTTGTTTACTTTTCGACCTTCTGAACTGCTATGTAAGTGGCTAGGACCACTGTTTGACCTCTGAGGGCTGCCCTGAAAGCTGTGTACGTCAATGCGATCAGTGTTTGCAGTCACATAATCGGATTGGTGTTATTTTGGTGTCTACAGATGCCCCTTTTTGGGAAGCGCTGCGGGTGACGCAGTCGTTGAGCAAAAATAGATAACCAAAGCACTAATGATTAGGGTTTCTTGGTAACCTAACCAACTTTTGATGCCCCAAGTATGGAAAGGGCATGCATTCTTGAATCCTTGCTTCGACGAGCTAAGGAATTTGATTTCAAGTGTTAACCTATTTTGGTGAGGTGTGACTTGAGCTTGGACATTGATCAGTCATGATTAGGCAAAGGGCGTAACCTTTTGTCCACAGGGGAACCTTGTGTTCATGCTTCGGGAATGCCAAGTGTTTGATCAATTTGATGATTGCTTGTTTACTGCCCCAAGCAGGAGCATAATTGTCTTTGTCAATGATTCTTTGAATGCATGTCATTGCTTTGATTGGGTGTGTGCTTGTTGATTGGTGACTAAGTGTGACTACCCCCTCAAGCGACGAATCGATGAGGGAATGACCTTCATGAGAAAAGCGACGAGTCGCTTGACCCAAGATGACTTGTGCAAGGGTGCCTTTAGATGTTTTACCATTTAAGCATGTGCAATTTCTCGACATTTGGACCTATTTTTGGTGGGTGTTAACCCTTTTGGTGATGCCATAATGGGGTGAAATTATCGAAAACCCGTCTTCCCGTGGAGCGGTCCGGCTATGGTAGCCTTCTTGGGGAAGTAGGAGAATGACAATTTGAGCCCCGACATCGATTTTCTATGCCAAGAGGTTAAGTGCAAGAGCACTTGTGTCCGGCAATGCTTATTGCTATGTTTTTGTGTTGCATTTTTGTGATGTTTTTGTTGTTTTGATTTTCTTTCTTTGTGTATATGTCATGATTTTTTATGCATAATGATTGATGTTGATGGATGCATGCTACTTTATATTGATGTATGCATATGGTATGATAAATGCGATTGTTGTATGTTGATTTATTTTGATGGATGCATATGTTGTGATGAATGCGATTGTTATATGTTGATTTATTTTGATGGATGCATATGTTGTGATGAATGCAAATGTTTTTTATTTATATGTGATATGCAGAAATGAAATGGATGGATGGAATTTGTGATGTTTGGCTATGGCACCATAGACTGTTTAGAACTCTGTTATTTTGTCTTTAGGCGATTGTTGTGATGCATGACTTTGTATGTATACATGTGGTTTTTTTTTTTTGTATTTTTTGATGGTATTGTAAGGATGAAAAGTAGCGCAATTGGTTTAGAAATGTAGCAAAGGTTTTCCGAGACTCGGACGGTTTTAACTTACTAGCCATGATTGTACTTTATCTTACAAGACTTTTGAACAAGGTATGAATCGGACTTGTTTTTGACCAAGCTATTTCACATCCCTGTGTGTGCAATTGAGTTCATTTATGTGGTATTTGTCAGGATACCGCTAGTGCCAGATGGGCTTTCAACCGAACCTGTATTGAGGATCACCTAATTAGCTCCACTAACTCCTTTGTTGTATTTAGTTAGATTAATCTGCGGTGTTATCCAGGATACCATAAGCTAGCTCATCCTTATGCAAACATTGGTCTACACATATGCAAAGCGAATGTGACAGACATATCGTCATGCGGGTAGGATACCACCATTGCCAGATAGGCTATCAACCAAACCTGTAATGAGGATCACCTAGATGGTTTTCGAATGTTGAGAATTCCAGGGATTCAAGTTCAGGATATTTGTTGGCTGAATGATTTAGAAAGTTGCTCGTCTATATAGTGATGAAAATCACTATTTATTTTCTATTAATTCTTTTTGAGCAAGGATTTTGAATAGTAGTGATAACCACTATTATTTGATTTTGTATTTTGAGTATTGTGAGTTGGGGTTGGTGAGTGGCCTTGATCCTTGTGGCCTTGGGGATGACTACGCATCCTTTGCAGGGACGTGTAGTACGAATCCTTACGACGTTGGGAACCAAGGGGGTGATGGAGATTATGGAGTAAGGGCATTGATCTTTTAGGCCTTGGGGATGACTACCCATCCTGGTTAGGGGCGGATAGTACGAATCCTTACAACTTGGAGACCAAAGGTGAATGGAAAGTGTTAGGATGATGATTTGTTGGAATTTTGTTTGTGAATGGTGTTGATCCTTTTAGGTCTTGGGGATGACTACCCATCCTTGGCAGGGACGTGTAGTACAAATCCTTACAACTTTGGGAACCAACTATGATTGGGATTTGGTAGTGGTAAAAAACCACTGTTTTATGGAGGTGAATGGATAGGAAAGAGCTCGTCCTTTTGTCAATTCTCAGCATTCTAGAACCATTCGCATGGGGGGATGAGCAAGATAACCGTTTCACTTATGGCGACCTGGATTACTGCGTAGGTTTCATCTTTCATTCACACAACTTGGGAATTTTTATGTGTTTTAATTTGTGTTGGGATGTTACGTAACAAGGTGTATTTCAAGTGTAACTCTACCTTCATAAAATATGTCTGACTCGGTACATTACATAGCTAAAGAGCAAAATGATGACTGAATCACGAAAACTCTTGATACATTAGAAGACCACTGACTCTAGTGTGGTAAAAAGCAATGCATGGTGTTTTTGTTGTTTTTGTAAAATGGAACAGTGTGGAACAAGATGGACTAGCAGAGCAATTATAGCCTATGGTGCCTTTGACCTGTACGACCACAAATATGCAATGTATGGATGCAATGCTTTAATGCAACTACGTATTTTTTGTATTTTTGATGGATTGATTTTTGTGAGTATGAAGATGAGGTGCGAGAAGAGCTTTCTATTGGTGTTTTTGAGTATGCCTAGAAATGAGATGCAAAAAATTTTTTTGTTTTTTTTTGATGATTTTTGAATTTTAACTTTTCTTATTTTTGACCAAGCGATTGTTAGAAATCCTTGGAGCATTTTGGGATTGACCAAGCGATTTTAGGATCCTTGGAGCATTTTGGGATTGACCAAGCGATTGTGATAATCCTTGGAGCATTTTGGGATTGACCAAGCGATTATAGAATCCTTGGAGCATTTTTGGGATTGACCAAGTGATTATAGAATCCTTGGAGCATTTTTGGGATTGACCAAGCGATTATAGAATCCTTGGAGCATTTTGGGATTGACCAAGTGATTATAGAATCCTTGGAGCATTTTGGGATTGACCAAGCGATTATAGGATCCTTGGAGCATTTTGGGATTGACCAAGTGATTACGATAATCCTTGGAGCATTTTGGGATTGACCAAGTGATTGTGATAATCCTTGGAGCATTTTTGGGATTGACCAAGTGATTTTAGGATCCTTGGAGCATTTTGGGATTGACCAAGTGATTATAGGATCCTTGGAGCATTTTTGGGATGACCAAGTGATTGCGATAATCCTTGGAGATTTTGGGATTGACCAAGTGATTGTGATAATCCTTGGAGCATTTTGGGATTGACCAAGTGATTATAGAATCCTTGGAGAATTTTTTGGATGACCAAGTGATTACGATAATCCTTGGAGCTTTTGGGGATTGACCAAGCGATTGCGATAATCCTTGGAGCATTTTTGGGATTGACCAAGTGATTGCAATAATCCTTGGAGCATTTTGGTTTGGATTATGGCTCTTCAGGGGATAGAGGTACCCCCAGCTTGATGGTCTTTGCACCGAGCTGGAGGGATGGGGCTGGACAATGACGAGGAGATTAAAGAGAATCACCGGGGGAAGAAGCCCGGATCATAGGCGTCATCCGTGAAATGTAACCCCATATTTGTTCATGGGTCGACTGCGAAAGCCATGAAGCCACACATCCCACGTGATAGTGGTTGGGGGAGCCATTTCAAGGATTGCCTTGAATTTATTTGGGTCCCTCGATGCCTGTTGAGACTATAAACCAAGAGTTTTCAGAGTACAAACGACTCTTGGGATCAGACCTATGTCTATGAGGCGATCGAGAATCTGAAGCAAGATGATGAGCAAAAGAGACGCAAAAATCCATGTAATCTTCCAAAGTTTATGAATGTAATCATGGAAGATGTACGTCATGGAGGTAGGTGGGCAGATTTTAAGGCCAAAAGGCATGACCTATAAAAAAGTCCCCAAGGCATTGGAACGCTTTGAGTTGATCTCGGGATTGATACGAATCGATTGTATCAAGAAACATCCATGAGGGATAGCATTTCTGACCTACGAGCATCTACCAACACGTCGATGCTTGGCAAGGGGAAATCATCCTTAAGACTCGCTTTGTTTAGATCTCAAAAATCAGTGCATATGCGAATCCTCTTGTCGGGATTTTTTATGGGCACCATGTTGGACAGCCATGGCGGATAGTCCACGCAGATGATAAACTATGCATCCAAAAACTTTTGTAATTCATATTTGACCATCAAGGCCACTTTTGGGTGCATCTTTCGTAGTTTTTACTTAACTGGCTTGATTGTCGGGTCAAGCATTAGATTATGTGTGACTAGCTGCGGATCTAGTCCCAACATGTCTATGTATGACCATGCAAAAACCTCCTTTGCTTTGAGAAGGGCAATGTAGTCGGCTTGCTCTTCAAGGGATAAGCTTACCCCCATCTTGATGATCTTTGGATTCATTGGGTCTAAGCCGATGTCTACGTCAGTCATTTCCTCGACTGACATGTGAGATCCGTCCTCCAACTAATGTGGAGTTGGGATCAGATGGATATCATTAGCTGAGTTTAGATTTGCGTTTGGAACCTTGGGTCCCTCTTAGCTGAAAAATATCCTAAGTTGTCCCTGGGGTAAAATGAGGCATTTCACCAAAAGGCCAATACTATGATGGGGAGGGCAGTGAATTGACGTGATCCCAGTCGATGGCATCTATGTCTAGATGCAATGACCGTGCTGGATCGGCCGGATTGCGGATGGGTGCGGTCAAATCAATGGAGATCATGTGGATGAAATGAATTTGGTCTCCATTACCATAGGTGTGAAAACTTGAACATTGTGGCTGCTCCCTATGCTCTGGATCTAGCTTTGTAGGGATGGGCATGAATGGATCGGCCCTATGTGTTGATAGGAAGACAGGGTCTTCCCTCGGCACTGATGTCATGATAGGGTCTCGGGGTGGACGGTGCTCATCTTGAATTTGGAGCCATGGATCCAACACTTGGTCCCACCCCACTGGGTCTACCCACCATTCATGCCCTAACCTTATGCCCATCTGTCCCATCAGATCTTCATGAGTCAAAGGGCAATTATGCCTTCGCGCATGATTGAGATAGTTCATCTCAGTCTCATCTTCTGAATCACTTTCGGAGATCCAAAAATGTTCATTTTCTTCAGCAACTGTTTGCGACGTTGAGGGTTCTCCTTGTTCCAGCAAATTAATCTGGTCCCCTTGTGGTTGTTCCACTCTTGGTGGAGGGACCTGATTCTCTTGACACTTTATTGACTCAACTGGAACCTCTAAGGGGAAAAACTTCAAAAAGATGTCCGGACACCGTTTATGTTCTCTTTGGGGATTAGTGTCCGAACTTTCACCTCTCTCTAGCAAAAGAGGGGGATTACTGATGTTGCCAAGGGTGTTTGTTGACCATGGGAGGTAATCTCCCAATGTATATTCTGTATTTGGGTTGGCATAAGGATCTAATGCCAATCCACCCTTGCTACCTATTTCTAGGCCTTGCATGTTTTCTACCAAGATGTCTAAGGGCAGGGGGTGGTTGAACCCTACTCCCGACTTATCATAAGGCATTTGATATCTTGGCTGGCAAAGGACATGCACCCCTTGCTCATACCTGCCTAACCCGTATCCGTGCCAATTGCATTGGCCTAGATATCTCAGAGCGAAGTTCGGGTTCGACAAATAATTGATATTTTCGACAAAAGGCTCTTCGTCCTCGTCCTTTTGCTTGCATGGTTCAACACCATGATCAAGGCCCCCATACACAAAATTTGTCTGGTTTGGTGGGTAACCTAAAGGAACAATTGTCCCTATGGGAAGGCGAGGTCTCCCCATGTCCTGCACTATTTCTAGCGCGGGCGTTGCTACAACATTTTGCACCAGATATTCTCCCAGGCCCGTACTGGCCATTTCAACAATAATTGTTGACGATTGAGAGGGAGGAAATGGAAGGCCTTCCTGAGTCCATTCCATGTTGGGTGGATTAGGAATCTCAGCTTCCATTGTGCTAAGTATTTCTTCTGTTGAGACAGTTGATATCGTTGGCAACACCTCTTCTAGGGGTTGAGCCTCTTCCAAGATCTTTTTTCCTTTGTCCTTCTGTTTAGCCATGACAGGTGGCATTGGTAATGAAGGAGCCGATGATGTAGATGCACCTGGTTGGGGTTTCGATGGATTAGTCATCCGTGGTGCCTGCGGTATCGGACCCTATCTAGATGGATTTAACTGGAAATCCAAGTGCATCGATGGGAGGGTCGATTGCGGCATCAAATGCACTGCATTGCAATATTTGAAGGGTTCTAAGTCCATCGGGACTACATGTATTTCTCCTTCAAATGCATACTTTAGACACTGGTGAGCTATCGAAGGGACACACTTCATGTCCCTGATCCATGGTCGCCCTAGCAGTATGTTGTATGCCATCTCGCCTTCCAGAATGTGGCACAATGTGGGTATCATCTTTTGTCCTACCTGGACGGGTAGAACAATTGTGCCGACTATTGAGCATATTGCATCATTGAATGCTCGCAGTGTGTATGTTGAAGCCATGATATGAGAGGTTGGCAGCTTCAGATGTTTTAATGCTGTAGTGGTAATGATGTTACTGGATGAGCCAGTATCTACCAACACTCTCTTGTACGGGATCCCGTTGACCCGCGTGATAACGTGCAAGGGTGGATCTGCCATGTCATTCGGTACTATTTTAACCTCATCCTCTCTAAAGGTAATGACTGGCTCCGTACATCATTTTACATGTCCTACGAAGTTATTGAAGGAATTTGCTTTGTGAGGCTGTAACTCGATGGCTTTCAAAATTTCCATGAGAGCTTCTCGATGGGGCGTTGACTGTTGTATAAGCTCATAAATGGAAAGCCTAGCCGATGTGGTCCGCAAACTCTGCGTGAGTTTGGTCCATATCATGACCTCGGGTCTAGGTGGAGGCAATTGCATAGTGGGTTGTTGAGGTTGCGACGTTGAAGGAGCTTCTCTTGTAGCTGCCTCCAGGGTAGCTCCTGGGTATTTCTTGTTCCTCGTTACTATGCTGATCATTCCCACATATCCTTGCATGGGGAGATTCTGTCGCACCTCATTAACATGAAGAGGTTTTGCCTGTGCCTCATGGGCAGGCAAAGGGTCCTTGAATATCCCCATCTGTTGATTATTTGGTGCTATGGGGTTGTCCACTGCCAATGTTTGATTATCAATCAAATCTTGTATCAGTCCCTTGAATTTCCAACATGCGTTTAGGTCATGTCCCCTTCGCCTATGGAACCTACAATATAAATCCTCCCTGTATCCCTTGGGCTTGGGAGCGTTAGGATCTATGTTTTGGATTTCTGGAAGGGTGATTAGATTTGTCGTTGACAAGCGGTCAAATAGGGAGTCCCTGGACTCCGTATAAGGGGTGAATTGTCGCCTAGGGTGACGCTGCTGATTTTGCTCCTGTATTTTATTTTCTCTTTCATAATTAGGAGGCACTGCCTGATAATTAGCCTTTTGAGGCTGTATTTCTTGCACAGGCTTGGGGAAATTTATCGCAACTTGATTAACTGCAGCGGGTTTTGGTTGCGTAGTCCTAGTCTTAGTGTTTTTGTTCCACTCTTTCTTTTTAGGCTTGGTGATTGCGCCCTCTCCTATTTTGATCTCTTCTATAACTCTGGCTTGCGCCAAAGCTTCTTCTAGGCTGGCATATTGCTGCAGCTGCAATAGCCTAGAGATCGATTTCAAGAAACTTTTTGCAAACATCTGTGTGAGATCAGACATAGGGGGAAGGTAGGGTAGCTTAGAAAGCAAAGCCCTCCATCGATTCCCGTATGCTGCCATTGTCTCTTCCTCATATTGCCTGAGGCTGGCCAGATCACTCAGTGATGCCTTCTTCTTTGTGTTGAAGGCAAAGCGTTCAAGAAACGCATCTACTAATTGATCTAGGTTATTTATACTGTGTTTTGGTAGCTGTGTGAACCAATCCGAGGTAGGACCTATGAATGTGGTTATGAATGTCCTAAGCAACAATGCATCATTATCTTGGATGCCGAAGCATTGGCTTAGGAATCTTGTGACATGTTCTTGTGCGTCCTCTTCACCTTTAAAGACTGCCAATTGAGGCAACTTGAAATGTTCGGGGTAAAGAGGTGTGGGCACTGAGGGATGCACTGGATGACTGCGGAGTTGACGTAACGTGGGCTTTTGATGCCTAGAAGCTTTTGTCTCCATAGACTCCAAATGCTCTAATAGCGCTTTGTATGCATTGAAAGATTTAATCTCTTCTTCTGTAACTCGTTCCCATTGGGCAACTGGGGGCCTATGGAGGGGTGGCTGGATAGCACCTCCTCTGCCTTGATAGGGCATTTCGGCCCATTCTTCTTCTTCATACTCCTCATAAGCTTCTCGAGGAGTTATTGGGCGAGCTCGATGAACAGGAGTGGGCGCCCGCGAAGGGTGCCCATAGTCATTCTTGGGAGTGGCCTCCCGCTCATGTCTCGGGTGTCTTAAAGGCACCTCTTGGCGAGGTCTTGGGGACCTATCATGCACTATGAGGTTGTGCCTCTCGTACCTTTCCGCCCTCTGCGTTTGGGGGGTCTGAACCTTTTCAGGCACAGTGATGCGGAGCAGCTCATTTGTTTGGCATCGAATGCGCTCTTTATTAAGGTGATATAATTGTTCTAGCTACTGCTGATCCTGCTCAAGCTGCTTGATCTACGCTTGGCGGGTGGCATGTCTAGCAAATGATAGGTCAATTTGCTCTGTTGTTTTAATTCTAGGAGGCCTAGCCACCTTTTTGATGTATCTATCTTGGTTTTGAGGATCCGAGACTTCTATGTGGCGCTTCCCTCTATCGATATTAGCGGCATTTACTTGAGGCTCCGGCCTTAATGGGTGATCATTATATCTAGCAGGTGCGGAAGCGCAAGGCTCCCGCGCTGTATGTTGCTCTCGAGGAATGCGATGATCTTCCTCGTTCTCCCTTTCATGGGTGTGAAAGGGGCGGGCAGAGTTAGCTCGTCCTGTGTGGAGGGCCCTGCGCTCTGGGTTTTGTCTTTCAGTTCTAATGGGAGGCAAAGGAGAGATGTCATATTCACGTTGTCTCTCTTCATGGACACTGTGCCTCTCTAGCGCTTCATCGCGCTGTGGCCACTCATATCTAGCCTCAAAAGGCGGTTTTCTATTTGTGTTGAGTGCTACATGTAAAGCTTCTTCCCGAAAGGGGCTGTTTTGAATGGGCGTATCCCCCAGAGGGGTGTCCCTATAATTCCACCTAGACATGGAATGATGTAGATTCTCTTGTGGCCCAGACCGCCAAGGCGGTATGACCAAGTCTTCAGGACTAAAGCGAAGGCGACTTGTGCCTGCTTCTTGTGTACCTTTCGGAGCTTCTGCCCTTGATTGGGCTTGGCTACGGGTGTACACCATTGTGGTGCTTTTCTACTAGCTAAACAGATTTTTATCTTTTTGTTTATGATTTTTTTTTTTTGTTACACTAAGCAGAAATGAACACACACATACACAAACGGTGATTATCTCTTTTAAGGATTAATGGTGTGTCCTAAACTGGTTTAGTGCATTTTGATGATTTTGTTTTTGTTTTTGAATGTTTTTGAAGAACGTTTAAATGCATAATGAAGGCTCATATAACTCCCAAAATGGTTGCCCCTTCAATATACCATGCCAGACCGATATACCAACCTCTCTATATACCCGCCCTTACGAGAGGGAGACTATAGGTACGTGAGAGCAGATGGTACGTGGTACGTAGGCTGTACGAAAGGGGGATTGTCCTGTTAATGGCACCTACCATAGAAGACTTATCCTCGCGTGCATGGGAATCACCCCAGCGACACTCGGTCAGCTTTCGTCAGGATTTACGCCTAACAACAATGACAATCGGGGAAATGGATGCAAAGCTAAGCCAAGGTGGTGATGAACCCACCGTTGGTCTTGCTCAAGGTCTAGGGTCTTACGACCAGCTCCTTGGTTTATTTTTACCATGTGATGTGTGTGGGGTTCATTTTATTTAATAAAAATGAAACAAGCATAAACAACTTTCCCTAAGCAAGTAAAAGTTGATAGAAAATTAGAAACAGAAAATAATAATAAAAATAAAATAAAATAAAAAAATGACAGGTACAGCTTTGGAACCTTACCCTCTTTTTCTCGCTCAAATCGGCTATCTTTTCTCGCCCAAATCGGCTGTTTCTGATTCGGCCCGGTACCTCTAAGCACAAAAAACATAAATCAGTTTCTGAATCTAAAAAAAAATAGGGGACAGTGTCCCACCGTGATCGCCATTGAAAGCATGAGATTCCGGAAGTTTTGAAAGAAAAACTATTTGTGATACATTCAAATTACAAATAAATGCCTAAGTCTTAAAGAATGCAAAGCATGAAATGAAAGAAGCCACTCGAACGGAGATAAAGAATTTAGAGAAATCATAGCCCTTTTATTGAATTCTTTTAACCTCGGTTACAAAGGTGCATCCTTCCTTTTTAGGGGTTAGGAGCATTTAAATGAGCTTTTGGATTACAATCGTGACTTAGTCTTCCCTCTTTCGCATGCCCACATTTAAAATGGGCAGGCCAGAATGTTGCCATCGATTGCGATAATGAATCCTTGGTTCTGCTTCTCCAGCCCTGCGATCAAAGAAACACACAGGCGTTAGTAGCACCTGTAACAAAAGGATAGAACGTTTGACTTTAGAACTCAATGAGAAATGCATGCAAAAGACTGATTAAATCGGTAAACAACACAACTCTAAGCAACCTGCAACTTAGAAAAAAATCGAAAACCTTACCAGAGGCTACTGCCAGTGATACAGTCGGTGAAAGTGTGTTGTAATTCGTCTCCAGGTGAGATGACTTCGCCTGTTGATAAAAAGCCGAAATGCTGCTGTTACCTGCAGGTTAGTATTTCATTGCATCGCAGGATATATTCGATAACTGTCTTCTGAAATCTAGATTAGGCGTAGAACGTAAAGCGTGACAGATATATTCGAATGCAAAGCATGACAGAGGATATATTCGAACGTAAAGCGTGAACTATTTAAACGGTCAGCCGATCTGCATTCCAAGAGCATGATAATATTCGACAGAGATCAGAATGAAATCCAGATAAATACGCAATGACAAAACGTAATGCAGGATAAACACGCAATTGAAAACGTAATGCAGGTATAGAACGTTATGCAGGGTAAACACGCAATGACAGAATAGATTAATCATGCAACTAACAAAAAGGGTGGGGTGCCCAAGCGGGCCGCCCCGTTAAAACTTGACTTTGACGCCAATCCACTAGGAATGGGCTCAAAATCTCAGAGAATGGTGTCATCGAATTGATGGGTTACTGTGGTCCAATGTCGGGTTTTAAGGTTCAGATTCACCTTCTAACAGCCACCAATAACCTCCCCTGCGAAAGAGATTACGGGTGTAGAAGAAATGAATCGAAAAGGAGTGCAATCGGGTGTTTGGTTTGACAGCACTTCGTTGCTTGGAAAATGCCTGCCAACTTGTCCTTTTGGGTGGAAAAATCCACCATTTTATAGACCCAGGGGGTCTCTTTGGATAGGCGTGCATAAGCGCCACGTGTTGGTCATAGGTGCCATGTGGCGGTCATGTCTCCCCACGAGAGAGGAAAGTCATCCATGACTCGGGCTTTCATGAATGCCACTGTGACAGTCCTCCAACGGCCCACGTAACTGACTGACTTCCACTACCAGTTGTTTAATGCCCATTTTTGTACCTTTGTCAAAATGCCTGTATTTGTTTAAAGTCTACCTTTGTTGGTTTACTGTGCACTTTTAATTGTTTATTGTCTATTTTTAATGGGTTGAATTCTGCCTTTGAATGCTTAAAATCTGCCCAGGCGCAAATGCCGAAGTGTCACGATATCGCGACGTCGCGATATCGCGACACTTCGACCAAGGCCCTTCTTTGGGCGCCGAAGTGTCACGATATCGCGACACTTCGGCCAAGGCCTTCTTTGGGCACGTGTCGCGACGTCGCGATATCGCGACACTTCGGCCAAGGCTCTGCCTTGGGCACCGAAGTGTCGCGATATCACGACGTCGCGATATCGCGACACTTCGGCCAAGGCTCTGCCTTGGGCGTCGAAGTGTCATGATATCATGACGTCACAATATCGTGACACTTCGGCCAAGGTTCTGCCTTGGGCATCGAAGTGTCGCGATATCGCGACACTTCGGCCAAGGCTTTGCCTTGGGCACCAAAGTGTCACGATATCACGATGTCGAGATATCGCGACACTTCGGCCAAGGCTTTGCCTTGGGCATCAAAGTGTCATGATATCGCGACATCGCAACGTCACGATATCGCGACACTTCGGCCAAGTTTCCTGCCCAAAGTGTCGCGATATCGCGACGCGATATCGTGACGTCGCGATATCGCGACACTTCGGCCAAGGCCTTCTTTTGATTAAGACTTTATTTTGCTTAAGACTTTGTTTTGCTTAAGACTTTGTTTTGATAAAGGCTTTGTTTTGATAAAGGCTTGCTTTTGATTTTGATTAAGACTTTGTTTTGATAAAGGCTTGTTAAAACGACCAGCATTGCTTTGTTTACTTTTCGACCTTCTGAACTGCTATGTAAGTGGCTAGGACCACTGTTTGACCTCTGAGGGCTACCATGAAAGTTGTGTACGTCAATGCGATCAGTGTTTGTAGTCACATAATCGGATTGGTGTTGTTTTGGTGTCTACAGTAGCAAAATCAAAACCTTAGTATCTATCAAATATTGATTTCTAACATGAATCATATATAACAATATCAAGATTTTATGGGAGCTATTCATATAGTCACTCGAGGTAAAAGAAGCATGAATCGTATGTAGTAATCAAGTGAACCAATCTAAGCAGTACCTCTTCCTATAGCATAACTAATAAATTTACCCATACAACCAAATTACAACATTCCACCTCAGCTAATCCATATCTCAAATTATCCACCAATATCCATCATCACATTGAGGAGCCAGCTAATGTAGAGCTTAAAAATAACTTCAATGAAATTGTCCATCTATGAGCTTATACAACAGTCTCAACCACATCGTAAGGCATTGATGGACATCTTAAAAATTATTGAAGTCCAAACCAAAGACCCCAATACCTTTTCCAAAATTGTGGAAAATATTTAGGCATGTATGGAACCTGCAATATCATTTTATGATTTTGAGATAAAAACGGTGATACCCAATCTTCCATTGCATATAATATCTCATATCGACCAAAAAACTTTCAAATGAGTGATAATTGACATCATCTATTCTATTAATATCATTACTACCACAATATTAAAACACCTAAACCTACCATATTCACATGTCATATCATCCACATTTACCCTACGGGCATTCAATGATGCTTTGTGTTATATAGTTGGAACAATTATTCTACCTATAAAAGTGGGGGTTAAAACTATCCACACTATATTCCATATTCTATAGAGAACCATATCCTATAACATACTCCTTGTCTACCCCTAGATTAGGGAAATGAGAAGTGTACCCTCAATGTTGCACCAATTATTAAAATATATGCATGAGGGAAAGATACATTGCATACTTACCAACATAAAGCCATTTAAGTCCTACAACTTGAATTCAAATCCATATGAGCCATCACTCCCATCCACTCATCTATTCATCACTTTGCTTACCACTAAATATACATAAAACCCCAACACATCATCCAAATAACCCATTCTCGAAGCTCTCCCTATCATCAAAATAATATCAAAATCTACCATTGCATGAGCATAATGTAAAGATGAAAAATATGTGAGTTTCATTCATGCAGAGCCATATGAGACATGGATCAATGAAATAAAGGACTTTCTTAAGTTTGACACTCTCCCAAAAGGTATGGTATGAGCTGCTAAACACACATTCAAACAAAGAGTATCTCGCTACACTCTTTTGGAATATGTGTTATATAGACGTGGCTATGATGGAATTTTACTTTGATGTTTAGAGCCCACAAAGGCACAATGGGCTATATCATAAGCCCATGATGGTACTTGTGGTGGCCATTTTAGTGGGATGGCCATTGCAAAGTGTATCTTGCATATGGGTTACTCTTGGCCCATAATGGAAAGTGTCTAATGTAAATACATAAAGAAATTTCAAAAATACCAATAGCATGACAATCTAACTCATGTACCATCACATGCATTACCATCAATTAAAAGTCTTTGGCCCTTTTCGTAAAGAGGCCTTGATTTGATTGGAAAAATATCACCTTCCTCTTCAAGATAACATAAATTCATCATCACACCCATAGAATATTTCACAAAGTGGATCGAGGCAATTTCGATGTTCAGTATGATAGGATCTAAAACTTTAGTTCATACTCCAACACATTATCTATCATTTTGATATCCTCTCAAATATTATGTTTGACAATGGCACGTCGTTTAAGAATAAGGATATTTTAAAAACTTTAAAAAAATATAATATCCAACTTTGCAATAATGATCATTTGACCAATGACTATTTTACGAACACTCCTTAATAGTTAAAATTTCATGAGGAAAACATAGTGAACAATAAAAATAAGCATGTTAGTTATAATGCATTTATTAAATCATATACATATGCATTCATCCATATATCTATAACACGAACTAGTAACCTCTCTACAGGAATACAGAAGATGCATTAAACATCCTCCAAGGTAATAGTCACCTCCCTTGTTGAGAGCTAAAAAGTACCCCTATTGGGATCCCACCTCTTGGCCAATGCTGAAAGGTACCCCTCATCTGCATGAATCACCTCCACTTTGCCACAACCAACCAAACCCATAGTCTTCAACCACTTCTAGTGGTCAGCAGCCAATACCTTCCTTACGTGAGAAAGGATAGTCAAAAAGTAGTGTCAAGCCTCGAGCATCTTCACATGCACCAAGAACAACACTAAATGCAATATTAACCCATAATCCATTGCATTTTCAAAAAAGTAAAATTATAATAAATAAATTTTACCATCCCAACTTTGCATTATAAAAAAAACAAAAATTCACCATTACACCCTTGCTTTTAAAAACAATTACCATCCCACCCTCGCATTTAAAAAAGAACAAAAAAAAACAAAAACAAAAAAAGAAACTAAGCTACAAGAAGGAAGAACGACCTACCTCGGCCAC
>JAQPPZ010010792.1:0-267500 GCA_028583015.1 Wollemia nobilis
ATTGTGATGCTAGTGGCAATGCCATTGGGATTATCCTTAGTCAAGAAGGAATACCAATCGTATACTTTATCCAGAAGTTAAATGAGGCTCAATAGAAATACTTTGTATATGAGAAAGAGCCTTATGCCATAGTTCAAGCATTAAAATATTGGAGACATTATTTATTACCCAAAGGATTTGTTTTGTTCACTGATCACCAAGCATTGTAGTATCTTAACTATCAAAGTAAGCTCAGCACAAGACAAAGTAAATGGTTTAAATACCTTACTAGTTATACCTTCACACTCAAGCACAAATCAGGTAAGAGCAACCAAGCAGTGGATTCTTTGAGTAGGAGAGTTTTGTTGTTGTAGACTATGCAAGTTGAATGTATTGGTATGGATGAAATGAAAGATCAGTATGCAAAATATAATGACTTTAGGGAAGTATTCTAGGAGTGCAACAAATTTGAACACAAGGTATGAAAAGATTATTTTCTTCAAAATGGTTTCTTGTTTAGAGATAGACAATTGTGCATTCCTCAAGGATCCATGAGGGAGAATACAATTAGAGAGATACATGGTTGTGGTATTGGAGGTCACTTTGGTAAAGATAAGACAATAGCACAACTCAAGGAAAAAATATTATTGACCAAGATTGACCAAAGATGTTGAGAAACATGTGTCCAGGTGTAGAACATGCCCAGTGGCCAAAGTTTGTAAATAGAATACTGGGTTATACACTCCATTATATGTTCCAATGGGTCCATGGGAAGATATTAGTATGGATTTTGTGTTGGGACTACCAAGAACACAAAGAGGGTTTGACAATATTCTTGTTGTTGTAGATAGATTTTCCAAGATGACACATTTTATCCCTTGTAAGAAAATAAAAGATGCCAGTAGTGTGGCAAATTTGTTCTTTCAAGAAATTGTAAGGTTGCATGGACTGCCAAGAAGTATTACAGCTGATAGGGATATGAAATTCATGGGTCATTTTTGGAAGATGTTATGGCATAGATTAGGCAGAAAGTTAGAATTCAATTTTTCTTATCATTCTCAGATGGATAGACAAATAGAATTTGTCAATCGAAACCTTGGTAACCTGCTTAGGATATTTAGTTGGTGATAAACCCAAGAAGTGGGATATGGTGATAATATAAGATGAGTTTGCTTACAATGACTCAATAAATAGGTCAACTAGAAAATATCCATTCCAAGTAGTGTATGGGAGGTCACCCAAGGGAGTGACAGATCTAGTGAAGGCTATACTAGAGAGAAAGAATGCTGCAACTAAATACATGACTGTACATTTGAAGGAATTACATAAAAAAATTAGGAAGAAGAATACCCAAAGTAATAAAGTGTATAAGGAGAAATTTGATCAAAAGAAAAGATTCAAATAATTTCAGGAAGGATATCTAGTAATGGTGTATTTTAGAAAGGAAATGTTTCCTAAAGGCACATATAACAAACTAAAAATGAAGAAGATTGGGCCATGTAGAATTGTTAGAAAGTTTTTTGAAAATGCTTATGAAATTGAACTACCTCCAAGTATAGATATCTCACCAATATTTAATGTTTCTGATATGTACTTTTATATTGGAGAAAATACAACAGAGATGGTATATGAACAGGTTGAACCAATCACAGATTGGGCAAAGGAGTTGTCAAAGAAACAACATGAGGAGATAAAGAATATTTTGGACCAAAGGACAACTAGGAAAATTAGGAACAAAGAATACAAGGAATTCTTAGTAATTTGAAAAAACAAAGTTTTAGTAGAAGATTCGTGGATACATGAAGCTAAGCTTGCTCACTTCAAACCATCCATATTTGCAATAGATATGTGAGCAAAAGCTCACCATGTTTCTCACTTGGGGAGGCTAATGCAAGGGCATCCATCCATTCATTTTTCTTGCCACCTGGAGCACATGGAGCACCTCTTCTAGATTTATAACCATCATACTCAGTGTATAATTCATCAGTTCATAATGTTTGATAACTATTTGAGTGTTTATAGGTACTACAATTAAAAAAATCTGCTACTTTCCCGTGCATGCCCTCGCAAGTGGAAAACGATAATGGGGTTGAGGGGAAAAATAAAGGCAGGAGTGTGGAAAATGGTAATGGGGTTGAGGGAAAAAATAAAGGTAGGAGTGATTGAGATACTGGGGTGGTTTTTTTTCTATTTTTTTGGTCACTGCATGGGTGCTATTTGGGCATTTAAAAACAACAGTTCATTGGGGTTTTAGGAGGGATTTTTTTGTTGGTTTTGGTGGATAAAATCCTCAATTCAGAATACTGGTGAGAAAAAATGCAAGTATGGGGTATATTGTTTTAGCACTGTGTGAATTTGGAGGTTGATTTTTTTCTAAGCACTATGTGTATTTGCATTTTTTTTTTTTAGCACTGTATGTGTATTTTACCATCAATTGGTGGTTGGAAAAATGTAATAGGATATACCAAGGATTGCTCAAGTTTGATGAAATTGCTCTCCAACATGAATAAATTCATGTGTGGTTGATTTATTTTGGCCAAATTCATCCTTCTGTCTACATCAAGAAGATCCAAAATGGTATCATTTTTGTGGAGGTCAAGTTTGATGAAGACATAAGTTTGTAAGCCTTAAGGTATTAAATCCTTTTATTATTTCTCTTAGGTTTTGATAAGGACAGAAGTATTTTAAATACAAGATTTTATATTTTTTTTACTTTATACAAATATTTTATTTAATGATTTTCTTGATATTTTTTTGCTTGCTTCAAGTACTTATGAAAATATTCACACTACTATTCTTAAAATTTGTCATCTCTTCAAGGTCTTTGGTAAATAAATCTATAATAAATATGGTTTCATAACTAAAAAATATGTTATTTATAAGAAAACAAAGGTTCTTCATCCCATGTAAGAAGTATAATGTTAAAGAAAAAAAAATGTTAGATGTTTATGATGAAAATTAAAAGAACCTAGGTCCGAGGTGTAGACCAATTGGTTCATCCAAACTCCATAAGGGGGGCGGAGGTCCAAGGTTCAAATTTCGGCCTTGCCGGACTGATGCTTGTCCCTTTCCCGGTGCTTTCAGTGGCGTAAAAGGTTTAAAATGATTGTGGCATGGTGGTTATAGGGGCGGACTGCGCGAAGATTTGTGTGGCGGCTTTCGGGGTGGACAGCATAGAATAATGTGGCAGCCATAAAAACTAGCAGCCTGCCCGGATTCGTGGCGGCTACCGATTCCACCATGTAAATACAAAAAAAAATTAAAAGAACTTCAGTGGGTGTATGGTAAATTTCTATTAATAAGCATAGCTCTCCACTTTACGAGGAATCATGGTTAGAAAGAGACTACTCAACCCTATGCGTTGGTTTGATACTAACCAAATGAAAAATTAAAAAAATTATGCTTTTTAAATTAAAAGGAAAAAAATTTAAAATTTTAAAAAATATTATAGTAAAAATTAAAAAATGACTAAAATATAATAATATATAATAATTTAAATATCTTTAAAATTAAATTCATAATCATATACCTTTTAAATATGTATTAAATTACAAAATGGATTATTTTAATGATTGGCTTATGGCTTGTGCTAAGACTATTTACTATTATTTTATTGCACCCAATGATTCCCAATCAAATTGGAAGCCTTGCATACATTTAAATCGAGATAAGTGGATAGAGCGATCATTATAGTTTTTTTCATATAGTTTGATACTAACCAAATAATAAAAAAAATTATGCTTTTTAAAATTAAAAGAAAAAACAATAAATTTAGAAAAATAGTATAGTAAATGAAGTTCATTAAAAAATACTTATAAAATTTATTCTTTTATTTTAAATAAATAAAATAAAACACATAAAATTTAAAAAATAACTAAAATATAAAAATTTATAATAATTTAAATATATTTAAATAAAATATTCTAATATTTATTTATGTATCTCCATTTTTGAAATAATGTTAACCATATTCCTTTAAATATGCATTAAATGAAGAAAATGGATCATTTTAATGATTGGCTTATGGGTTGTGCTAAGACTAGTATTAGATTAGTTATACACAGTACATAAAAAAAAAATTATAATTTTAAAAATCCAATTCTTTACCATTTATGAAATTATCGATTGCCACTTGCAAAACATGCCCAAAAATACAAAGTATATGTGATTGAAAATTTCGTCGCATGCCAAGGAAATGATTAATAAGTAACAATTTTTTTTTTTTTAATTTCAACTCATGCAATCTTCAAATTAGGGACGTGGACTAAGTTTCAAAGGTATACTGAAAGCTTTAACTTTAGAAAACCCAGGGGTCAAACCTAACCATGATTTCTTCCTCTTCTTCATAGATTTAATTGTTGGAAATATTATTTAATCCAAATTTTGTACTCGCCTTTGCCGTTGGAATGTCCCGTCTGGCAGAGGAAGCATGGGCAAGTTAAGGGAGTAGGTGAAATCCGTATACCTCTAGGCTGGTCTCGAGATTCGTGCCAAGCCAGCCTCATATCTCCTGCAAGTATAAATGGAAGCCTCGAGCACATATTTGGCATTCTAGGCAGCAGCCCCAGTTTCCCTGCACACCAGCTGTGCAGGCTATTCCCTACAAATCAGATGTGCAGGCTATTCGACGATAAGCCTTGCCGCAGTTGATTGCTCAGAAAGACCTTTGGGGTTCTTGCTGCTCCGTAGCGCAGAACCCCCTTTGTAATCCAGTTGGGATTTGGGTGATTTTATCCATAGACGGCAATGCCGTAGATGTAAGGCTCCGCAGAGCCATTTCCCTATTTTGGGTGCCCTCCCTTGTTTTTCAATATAAACCTTGTAATCTATTTTTGTGCCTCCGCCTGCGTGTGTTTGCCTGTAACAGGGCATGTCTTTAAAGATCCTTCGCATTTATTTGTTTTGGTTTAAGTTTGCACTTTCTTCATGGTATCAGAGCGAGGAGATAGAGACCGCAGGCAGAGCAGTCATGGAGAAGTTACGTGCAGAGCAGTCGTGGAGAAGTTGCGTGGAGGGCAGGCATAAAATGACTTGCTAGGGTTTGGTGCTTGAGGCAGAAAGTGTCTGCAAAATTTTTTGTGAAGGATTCAAACCCTAGACTGTAAATCCCAAGTCTTTTCCTCTGAGATAAAGCGGCGGCGCTCCGACGGGAGCCCAAGGAGGAGAATCTGGGATTCATCGTCAAATTCGAGTGGAAGACAGAGGTCGCCCGGGCACTGTGGAAGCTGGCCGTGAAAATAGGAAGAGCAAAATCTTCAAGCCTCTGGTGAGGTAGTTGGGCCACATGAATCCCTTAGTTGCCGCGGAGGCGGCCACAGTGTTGCAGAAGAGCGTCAAGGAAGCTTCGCAGGTTTGTGAGGCGAGGAAGGAACTTCGCTGAAGTGGAAGCTTCGGAAGGTTCAATCAGTGGCTAAGTAAAATGAAGCTTCATGATTTTTTTGAGCAAGGTGCAGCGAAAGTATTCTCATTATTGTCAACACAGTTAGACAGATCAGTTGATGAAGTGGACAAGAGTTAAGAGGTTCCAGTTGATGCAGTGGACAGGAGTTAAGAGGATCTTCAGAGTATGTACAGTGATTTTCCAAAAGATATAAGTGGCCCATTTGAGAAAAATCAAAATAAAATCACAAGGAAGAAAACTGTCGCGATATCGCGACATGTTGAGAAGCAAGAAAATTGTCGCGATATCGCGACATGTTGAGAAGCAAGGAGAACTGTCATGATATCGCGACAGTTTGAAGAGAGAGAAAGCACAAGGAAAATTGTCATGATTTCACGACATGTTAGAAGAGAGAGAAGAAGAAAGAAAAACTGTCACAATTTCACGACATGTTGGAAAAGAAAAAGACAAGTAGAAAAAGTGTCACGATTTCGCGACATATTGCAAGAGGAAGAGGAGAGAGAAAAAGGTGTCACGATTTCGTGACATGTTTCATTTTCGTGGTTCAAAGCGAAGAGAAATAGGAGAGAGAAAAAGATGTCGCGATTTCGCGACATGTTTCATTTTTGCGGTCTAAAGCAAAGAAAAGAGGAGAGAGAAAAAGGTGTCGCGATTTCGCGACATGTTTCATTTTCACGATCCAAAGCGAAGAAAAGAGGAGAGAGAAAAAGGTGTCATGATTTTGCGACATGTTTCATTTTCACGATCCAAAGCGAAGAAAATAGGAGAGAGAAAAAGGTGTCACGATTTCGTGACATGTTTCATTTTCGCGGTCCAAAGCAAAGAGAAAGAGGAGAGAGAAAAAGGTGTCGCGATTTCGTGACATGTTTCATTTTCGCGGTCCAAAGCGAAGAGAAAGAGGAGAGAGAAAAAGGTGTCACGATTTCATGACATGTTTCATTTTTGTGGTCCAAAGCGAAGAAAATAGGAGAGAGAAAAAGGTGTCATGATTTCGCGACATGTTTCACTTTTGCGGTCCAAAGCGAAGAAAAGAGGAGAGAGAAAAAGGTGTCATGATTTCGCGACATGTTTCATTTTCACGGTCCAAAGCGAAGAGAAAGAGGAGAGAGAAAAAGGTGTTGTGATTTCATGACATGTTTCATTTTTACGGTCCAAAGCGAAGAGAAAGAGGAGAGAGAAAAAGGTGTCATGATTTTGCGACATGTTTCATTTTCGTGGTCCAAAGCGAAGAGGAAGGCATAGAAAGAAAAAGTGTCACGATTTCATGACAATTTGCAAGAGAGATAGTACGGATGAAAATGTGTCGTGATTTCACGACAGGTTTGAGAGAAAGAGCTCGCAAAGTGTCGTGATTTCGTGATAATTTGCAAGAGAGATAGTATGGATGAAAATGTGTCACGATTTCATGACAGGTTCGAAGAGAAAGAGCTTACAAGAAAAAGTGTCGTGATATCGCGACATGTCGGGTTTTTGCTACCCAAAGGGAAGAAAATTGCCAAGGAGAAAAAGTGTCACGATATCATGACATGTCTGGTTTTTGTGACCCGAAGAGGAGAGATAGAGTAAGGAGGCGAAAGTGTCACGATTTTGTGACATGTTCTGTTTTTGCGGGGTCAAGGCATGAAAAGACACAAGGAAGCAAAAGTGTCACGATTTCGCGACATGTGTTTTCACGGGCAAAAGACAGAGAAGAGCACAAGGCAGTAAAAGTGTCACAATTTTGTGACATGTCATGTTTTCGTGGGTGCAAGCCGAGAAAAGGACAAAGAGGCAAAAAGTGTCGTGATATCGTGACATGTCATGTTTTTGCGGGTGCAAGCTGAGAAGAGGACAAGAAGGCGAAAAGTGTCGCGATATCGTGACATGTCATGTTTTCATGGTCAACAGCCAAGAAAAGGTCAAAGGGGCAAAAATGTCGCGATATCGCGACATGTCATGTTTTCACGGGTAAAAGGCGAGAAGAGTACAAAGAGACAGAAGTGTCGTGATTTCACGACAGGTCGCAACAACACGATTACGGATCGATAATTGAAGTAAAATGACAGTTACAGGGGCAGTTACAAATAGAAACCATGCAAGCTAAAATAAGCATAGTGCAATTAAGACAGAATGGCAGTTACAAGGCCCTTAAAGCAGTGTAACTGTCGAGCGACAGTTATACTGAAATTCCCACACCAGAAATAGAGCTATTAATAGAATGCATGTACAAATTAATGTGTGATAAAGGAGTTACTTTTAGAAGTGTCTATTAATAGGGTGCATGAAGGATTATGGAAGTCACAGAAGAACAGGTGTTTCAAGATGAAAATATTGTTATAAAAGGGCAGTTGCATAGAGAATTAGGTTGTCGCTGAATGTGTTATTGTGTGTTGTAAGAGAGCATTGAGCTCTGTACGGGGAAAAAGTGTAGCGTGTTGCCGAGCAGAGGTAAAGTGCTACAAAAAAGGATGTATAAAAAGCACGACTGAAATAGAGCAGCTGATAGAGTGCAGCAGAGAGAGAGCGGCTATCAGTGCGCAAAAGGAATATGTGTTTCCTAAATTGAAAGAGAGGTTGGGTGAGCAATAGACCAGTGAGGCTCTTGTAAAAGTGAAGGCATATTTATGTCAATCTAAGATTCAAAATAGAAATCCAAGTTGGTGCTTGGAATCAGGGGTTGGTGCTCCTTCTAGTTGGTGCTAGTAAATTAGGGGTTGGTGCTCCTTTTAGTGGGTGCTGGTAAATTGATTGTAAAGTTGATGCTTTGCAAAGGTTGGATTTGGATGGGAGTCCAAGCAGTCTATTTTTGAGGAGTAGCCAAAACTGGTGAACCTCGTTACATCTTGTGTTATGTGATGCTCTCTTATGATACTTGTTGTTTCTGGTTTTAAGCTTTCATTTTTAGATTTAAGAGTTGTAGATTTGAAATTAAATAGCTACACTGATTCACCCCCCTCTCAGTGCCATTGTAAGACTAACAATTGGTATCAGAGCCAGTTTCCCTTATCAGGCTAAATTAGCTAGGGTTGATCTTGGATTAGTACACAATGGGTAAGAAAAATAGATCCTCCTCAAATAAGGCATCTCAGTCAGTTTCAGTTCCTGTGGAAGAGAATATTGAACTAAAAAAGATAGAAGAAGTGAATTCTAAAGTATGTGATGAAAACCTTGAGGGTGAAGTATATCTAGAAGGTGAGTTGATCGCTGCACTTGAAGAGTTGAATATAGAAAGAAAATAGAACGAAAGACTGTCCAAAAAGTTGGAAGAATATGAGGATAATATTGAAGATCTCTTCTTGAAAATTCATAAAGCCAAGAAAATAGAAGAAGCTTTGAAGTCACAGATCAATGAGAAAAATATTGTGTGTTGCAAACAAGAAGAGGAGATTATGTTATTGAGGAAACAACTAGAAGAGGCTAATACAAATCTCAAATTTGAGAAGAGCACAGAGTTTCTAGATAAAATGATAAGTCATCAACGAAGCCCCATGTGTAAGCTTGGTCTTGGATATGAAGCTGAACAACCTTCATCTTCTAAATCTACAGAGAAGAAGTCCACTACTGATGGATCAAAGCAAGAACAGTTTGAAGCTGAAACTTCAAAAGGAAGAAAATCTCGAAGGATATCTACAACAAAGCAACCACAACGAAAGAGGTTCTATCACTCTCACTCTATTCATAATAATGCTTTTAATAGGTATTGTTTTAGATGTAACCATTATGGTCACAAGGCAATTTATTGTGGATTGAATAAAAGATCAAAGAGTTATCTCTGGTAGAAATACATCTGTTGAACACCATGTGCAATGTTTTAAATGTAATGGTCATGGGAACATAGCAAGGTTTTGTCCAAGAACCTTTTTATCCAATCTAAGGCAAGACAACAGATTTCATCAGACACAAAGAATGCAACATAGACAGGGAAGAAATCATGTGTATCAAAGAAAGGAAAATAATCATCCATCAAGGATGCACAAGAGACAACCACCCAAGAGAAATGTTCAAGTTTACGAAAAACTTCAAAACTATGATGCAGTTGAGAAACTCAAGCCCAAGTTCAAAAAGGGTTGGAGAAAGAAAGAAGAGAGGAAATCATGTCTCCTTGGACTGAAGGTGATTACTCCTCTATTGCATTAAGCAGCTCCAAGTAGCACATCCTCAAGGGAAGCAATGTTAAAGTTTTATTTTAATGTTCCTATGTATTTGTGTGGTTATCTGAGGATGAATGGAAAGTAGTCGGGGAGTTGTCATATAGTTGTCAAAATGTGTTCCAGTTCATGTAGATGTTTGTGGAGATAGTATTAAACTGATGTGCTTCAGCAAAACAACATGGTGAACAACTAGGTTTTTGATGTAGCAGCTGATAGGCATTATCTGGGATAGAACATGCAACACAGGTCGATGTATCGTGGAAGCATAAGTTGGCAGGTGTTGGTTTTGAAGCTTGTAACATTCCCAACCTACAGATAAAACAAAATTTATGGTGTGAGTGGGAAGGCGTGCATTTCTTAACCAAAAATACAACACATCATTTGGTATAAGAGAGCATTAATTTTCTCTAAAGAAGTAGCAGTTGTCAAAGAGATGCCAGAGTCAAAGAAAACAGTGGCACTAGCACCCAGTTGGTCAAGAGTGCCAAGTGGCACATGCAAGGCAGAGATGTTGAGAGAATAGCACCCAGGTGGTGAAGCACCAAGGAGGACAAGATGCCTATGCACCTAAGAAAGTCTTGCATTATTTGAAGAATGTGAGATATAGCCCGAGGAATCCCTTGATCGCAGCAAGGAGAAATGCTCCCTAGGATCACGTCAAGAAAGTTCATCTAAGACATTGAGTAGCCCTGACATATGTCCTAGCAAGAAGCTGAATACCAAGAGTTGATGATTGTACGTAGATTGAGGTTCCAATGCTATATGTAACGGTCCACTATCAATACCTGCATAGGCGATAAAAACATCCATGGCAGCCGTTATAAACCAGAGACATTGAGCTTCACAACGGACGCGAGGCAAAGTCGTTAGTCACAAAGGATGTGGCAGTCAAGAGGCCAAAGAAAATTGTGGAGAGTGTCGATGATAAAGTTGATGAAGTGGATTTGATTTGAGATTGCCATTCATTATTGAGTTCATTTTGAGTACTACTTGAGCATGATTGATTGAGCCTTTGAGAAGGCCTTTGGGAAATAGTTGTGGTACAATGTTTGATGCTTACACAGAGTTGGTTGATACATGCTTCGACTAGGGTCTGTGATAAAGGGATGTTCATTGAGGTGATTGGTTGAGTTGAGTTGAGATTGGGATTTGAGTATAGAACATATTGAGTCTCTAACAATTCTCTTTATGCTTCTATGAGATCTAGTTGATATATTGATTGAGCATTAAGTATAGAACATATTGAGTCTCTAACAATTCTTTTTATGATTCTATAAGATCTGGGCAAGTTCTTGGTGAGCTTGCTAGATAAGGTTCTCAGTGAGCCTATTGATAGAGTACAGCGGACAAAGTCTCAACAGATAGAGATCCAGTAGCCAACACAGTTAAAGATAGATCTGAGTGAGGGACCACATTCTTAGGGGGAGCATTTATATATTTGATTATATTTTTGCTCATATTTGTAATTTTTGCTAACTGTCATAACGTGTGCCTGAGAATGATGTGCATGGATTTAGGAGGAGTCTGCAGCAGCCCTTTGGTATTATTGTCAAGGGGGGAGAAGAATTACAGGAGATTGCATTAGTGTTGCCAACAATTCCAAAGGGGGAGATTGTTGAGCAAGGTGCAGCAAAAGTATTGTCATTGTCGTCAACACAGTCAGACAGATCATTTGATGAAGTGAGCAGGAGTTAAGAGGTTCTAGTTGATGCAGTGGACAGGAGTTAAGAGGATCTTCAGAGTATGTACAATGATTTTCCAAAAGATAGAAGTGGCCCATTTGAGAAAAATCAAAAGAAAATCACAAGAAAACTGTCGTGATATCGCGACATGTTGAGAAGCAAGAAAACTGTCACGATATTGCGACATGTTGAGAAGCAAGGAGAATTGTCATGATATCGTGACATGTTCAAAGAGAGAGAAAGCACAAGGAAAATTGTCATGATTTCGCGACATGTTAGAAGAGAGAGAAGAAGAAAGAAAAACTGTCACGATTTCGCGACATGTTGGAAAAGAAAAAGACAAGTAGAAAAAGTGTCATGATTTCGTGACATATTGCAAGAGGAAGAGGAGAGAGAAAAAGGTGTCACGATTTCATGACATGTTTCATTTTCATGGTTCAAAGCGAAGAGAAAGAGGAGAGAGAAAAAGATGTCGCAATTTCGCGACATGTTTCATTTTCGCGGTCCAAAGCAAAGAAAAGAGGAGAGAGAAAAAGGTGTCGCGATTTCATGACATGTTTCATTTTCGTGGTCCAAAGCGAAGAAAAGAGGAGAGAGAAAAAGGTGTCACAATTTCGTGACATGTTTCATTTTCGCGGTCCAAAGCGAAGAGAAAGAGGAGAGAGAAAAAGGTGTCGCAATTTTGCGACATGTTTCATTTTCGCGGTCCAAAGCGAAGAGAAAGAGGAGAGAGAAAAAGGTGTCACGATTTCGTGACATGTTTCATTTTCACGGTCCAAAGTGAAGAAAAGAGGAGAGAGAAAAAGGTGTTGTGATTTCATGACATGTTTCACTTTCGTGGTCCAAAGCGAAGAAAAGAGGAGAGGAAAAAAGGTGTCACGATTTCGCGACATGTTTCATTTTCGCGGTCCAAAGCGAAGAGAAAGAGGAGAGAGAAAAAGGTGTCACGATTTCGTGACATGTTTCATTTTCACGATCCAAAGCGAAGAGAAAGAGGAGAGAGAAAAAGGTGTCACGATTTCGCGACATGTTTCATTTTCGCGGTCCGAAGCGAAGAGGAAGGCAGAGAAAGAAAAAGTGTCACGATTTCGCGACAATTTGCAAGAGAGACAGTACGGACGAAAATGTTTCACGATTTTGTGACAGGTTCGAGAGAAAGAGCTCACAAAGAAAAGTGTCGCGATTTCACGACAATTTGCAAGAGAGATAGTACGGACGAAATGTGTTGCGATTTCACGACAGGTTCGAAGAGAAAGAGCTTGCAAGAAAAAGTGTCATGATATCGTGACATGTCAGGTTTTCGCGACCCGAAGGGAAAAAAAGTGCCAAGGAGAAAAAGTGTCGCGATATCGCGACATGTCTGGTTTTTGCGACCCGAAGAGGAGAGATAGAGTAAGGAGGCAAAAATGTCACGATTTCACGACATAGTTTGTTTTCACAGGGTCAAGGCAAGAAAAGAGACAAGGAAGCGAAAGTGTCGCGATTTCGCGACATGTGTGTTTTCGCGGGTGAAAGACAGAGAAGAGCACAAGGCAGCGAAAGTGTCATGATTTTGTGACATGTCTTGTTTTCGCGAGTGCAATCCGAGAAAAGGACAAAGAGGCAAAAAGTGTCGCGATATCGCGACATGTCATGTTTTCACGGGTGCAAGCTGAGAAGAGGACAAGAAGGCGAAAAGTGTCGCAATATCGCAACATGTCAGGTTTTCGCGACCCGAAGGGAAAAAAGTGCCAAGGAGAAAAAGTGTCGCGATATCGCGACATGTCTGGTTTTCGCGACCCGAAGAGGAGAGATAGAGTAAGGAGGCGAAAGTGTCACGATTTCGTGACATGTTCTATTTTCGTAGGGTCAAGGCAAGAAAAGAGACAAGGAAGCGAAAGTGTCACGATTTCGTGACATGTTGTGTTTTCGCGGGTGAAAGACAGAGAAGAGCATAAGGCAGCAAAAGTGTCACGATTTTGCGACATGTCATGTTTTCGTAGGTGCAAGCCGAGAAAAGGACAAAGAGGTAGAAAGTGTCGCGATATCGCGACATGTCATGTTTTCGCGGGTGCAAGCTGAGAAGAGGACAAGAAGGTGAAAAGTGTCGCGATATCGCGACATGTCATGTTTTCGTGGTCAACAGCCAAGAAAAGGTCAAAGGGGTAGAAATGTCACGATATCGCGACATGTCATGTTTTCACGGGTAAAAGGCGATAAGAGTACAAAGAGACAATAGTGTCACAATTTCGTGACAGGTCGCAACAACACGATTACGGACCGTTAACTGAAATAGAACGACAGTTAAATGGGCAGTTATAGATAGAAATCATGCAAGCTAAAATAAGCACAGTGCATTAAAGATAGAACGACAGTTATAGGGCCCGTAAAGCAGTGTAACCGTCGAGCGACAGTTATACTAAAAGTCCCACACCAGAAACAAAGCTATTAATAGAATGCATGTACAAATTACTGTGTGATAAAGGAGTTACTTTCAGAAGTGTCTATTAATAGGGTGCATGTAGTATTATGGAAGTCATAGAAGAACAGGTGTTTCAAGATGAAAATATTGTTATAAAAGGGCATATGCGTGGAGAATTAGGTTGTCGTTGAATGTGTTATTGTGTGCTGTAAGAGAGCGTTGAGCTCTATACGAGGAAAAAGTGTAGCGTGTTGCCGAGCAGAGGGAAAGTGCTATGAAAAAGGATGTATAGAAAGCACGGCTGAAATAGAGCAGTTGATAGAGTGCAGCAGAGAGAGAGCAGCTGTCAGTGCGCAGAAGGAATATGTGTTTCCTGAATTGAAAGAGAGGTTGGGTGAGCAAAAGACCAGTGAGGGTATTGTAAAAATGAAGGCATATTTATGTCAATATAAGATTCAAAATAGAAATCCAAGTTGGTGCTTGGAATCAGGGGTTGGTGCTCCTTCCAGGTTGGTGCTGGTAAATTAGGGGTTGGTGCTCCTTCTAGTGGGTCTTGGTAAATTGATTGTAAAGTTGGTGCTTTGCAAAGGCTAGATTTGGATGGGAGTCCAAGCAGTCTATTTTTGAGGAGTAGCCAAAACTAGTGAACCTCGTTACATCTTGTGTTATGTGATGCTCTCTTATGATACTTGTTGTTTCTGGTTTTAAGCTTTCATTTTCAGATT
This sequence comes from Wollemia nobilis, assembly GCA_028583015.1. Lineage (NCBI taxonomy): Eukaryota > Viridiplantae > Streptophyta > Pinopsida > Araucariales > Araucariaceae > Wollemia > Wollemia nobilis. Next base: position 14,319 of record JAQPPZ010010792.1, read on the forward strand.
TAAGAGTTGTAGATTTGAAATTAAATAGCTACACTGATTCACCCCCCCTCTCAGTGCCATTGTAAGACTAACAAATTTTTTGAATGAGTGCTTCGGGAGTTTGTTTAGTGAAGCAGCAACTTTGCAATAATTTTTGCCGAAGTGGAAATACTTCAGAATTTTGAAGATACCTCATCGAAGTGAAGTTTGAGGAGCCTCGCATCGATTTTTGGCCGAAGTAAAGGTACTTTAGAAAGTACTTCGAAAAGTCTTTGGCCGAAGTAAAGTTTCAACAGCTGCTTTTGCCAAAGTAGAAATGCTTCGGTAGTGTGATGTCACTTCGCAGAAGTCCCTTGTCGAAGTGCAGATTAAGTGCAGCAGGAGGTCGGATTTGTTCCTGAAAGCTTGGGAATAAGTTAGTGTGATTCGACAATCTGAGTAGAAGCTTCGTTGCAGTGGATTTTTATGGACAGATGCATCCTTTGGAGTTTCATTCTGTGAAGCAGCAGCTTCGCAACACTTCGGCAGATTGAAACTGCTTCGAAAGATTGAAGAAGAAATGGTTCGACAGTTTCGCACAAGTCTTTGCCGAAGTGAAAATGCTTCGACAGTTTGAGCAGTTTGAGCAAGCTTCGCATCAAGTTTTGGCCGAAGTAAAATTACTTCGGATGCCTCAGCAGATTAGTAAAGTCTTTTGCCAAAGCAAAATTACTTCGAAATCTTCTTTGGAGATTTGGTCAGCGAAGCAGCAGCTTCGGACCTGTTTTCGTCGAAGTTAATCTACTTCGGTAGTGTGAAACTACTTCGGCAGACTAAAGTGGTTCGGAAGGTACTTCGGGAAGCTTTTACCGAAGTAAAAGTACTTCAGAAATTTGAAACCCGAAGTGAAGATTGAAGGCACTTCGCAACAGTTTTTTGCTGAAGTAAATCTACTTCGGAAATTTGAAGCCGCTTCGTGAACTTTTTGGCCAAAGTGAGATTGCTTCGGAAGTCCTTTTTGCCGAAGTAAATCTACTTCGGGAGTTTGAGCAGCGAAGTAGTTACTTCGGAGAGAAAATCGCCGAAGTAGAATATCCTGCATTGGAGAGTGCCGAAGCTCATTTTTTTTGAAGAATTTGGATTAAGGGAGGTTGTTGGAAATATTATTTAATCCAAATTATGTACTCGCCTTCACCGCTGGAATGTCCCATCTGACAGAGGAAGCATGGGCGAGTTAAGGGAGTAGGTGAACTCTGTATACCTCCAGGCTGGCCCCGATATTCATGCCAAGCCAGCCTCAGATCTCCTGCAAGTATAAATGGAAGCCTCGGGCATGCATTCAGCATTCTGGGTAGCAGCCCCAGTTTCCCTGCACACTAGCTATGTAGGCTATTCCCTTCACACTAGCAATGCAGAGGATTCGGCGGCAAGCCTTGCCGCAGTTGATTGCTCAGAAAGAGCTTCGGGGTTCTTCTTGCTGCTCCTTAGCGCAGAACCCCCTTTGTAATCCAGTTGGGATTTGCGCAGTTTTATCCACAGACGGCAATGCCGCAGATGTAAGGCTCCGCAGAGCCATTTCCCTATTTTGGGTGCCCTCCCCTATTTTTGAATATAAACCTTGTAATCTATTTATGTGCCTCCGTCTGCGTATGTTTGCCTTTAACAGAGCATATCAGTAAAGATCCTTCGCATTTATTTGTTTTGGTTTAAGTTTGCACTTTCTTCATTAACCACCATTTTTTTGTGAGTATACCTACTTTTGAAAACCCACGGGTCAAACCTAACCATGATTTTTTCCTCTTCCTCGTAGATTTAACCATTTGGTGAGAATGCCTCCATCTATGGAGATGGAGACCATCCATTCACTGCCAGATAGTATTATCCTAAAATACTCTCCATATCCACTTACACAAGTCATCATAAAACCTTCTACTGGGATACGACACATTGCTCTTGTTAGCAGTTCTATAAAATTCATCAATTTTTATTGCACCCAATGATTCCCAATCAAATTGGAAGCCTAGCGTACATTTAAATCGAGATAAGTGCAACGCCTCTACGTACTCGTTCTTGCCCCGGCCCCGGTAGAAGCAAGTGGATACGACAATTATTAAAGTTTTTTCCATATAGTTTGATACTAACCAAATAATAAAAAAAATATTTAAAAAATAATGTTTTTTTAAATTAAAAGAAAAAACAATAAATTTAAGAAAATAATATAATAAATAAACTTTATTAAAAAATACTTATAAAATTTATTCTTCTATTTTAAATAAATAAAATGAAACACATAAAATTTAAAAAATAACTAAAATATAATAATACATAATAATTTAAATATCTTTAAATAAAATATTTTAATTATTATTTATGTATCTATAATTTTGAAATAATGTATTAAATGAGAAAATGGATCATTTTAATGATTGGCTTATGGCTTGTGCTAATACTATTATTAGATTAGTCATGCAAACAGTACATTAAACACATTTAATAAAAAAAAAAATTATAATTTTTTAAATCGAATTTTTTACAATATTGATTGCCATTTGCAAAAACATGCCCAAAAATATGAAATATATGTGATTGAAAAATCCCTGACATGCCAAAAACATGCCCAAAAATACGAAGTATATGTGATTGAAAAATCCCTCGCATGCCAAAGAAATGATTACTAAGTAACAATTTTTTTTTTTCCTGGTGAATAATTTTCAACCTGCAACTCATGCAATCTTCAAATTAGGGACGTGGACTAAGTTTCAAAGGCATACTGAAAGCTGTAACTTTAGAAATCCCACGGGTCAAACCTAACCATGATTTCTTCCTCTTCCTCGTAGGATTTAACCACCATTTCTTTGTAAGTATGCCTCCGTTTATGGAGATGGAGACCATCCATTCACTGCCAGCTGGTATTATCCAAAAATACTCTCCATCTCCACTTACACAAGTCATCGTAAAATCTTGTACTCGCATAGGACACACATTGCTCTTGTTAGCAGTCCTATAAAATTCATCAATTTTTATTGCACCCAATGATTCCCACTCAAATTGGAAGTCTGTCTGTAAGTCTTCAATACATTTACATTGAGATAAGTGCAACGCCTCGACGCACTCGTTGCCCCTGTAGTAGTAAGTGGATGCAACAATCATCAAAGTTTTTTCCTTGTATCGAACAACTTCATAGCATATAGTTTGATCAAACGTAAACTTCGGTAAGGGGTATGGCCTACATAAATGAGGTGTTGTTCTCCATATGATTTCCTCTAGGAAACACACTTCCACCAGTACCATCCCCAGTACCATCCCTGCAAAAGAATATAGAATATTATCGGCGTATAAAATTATTCTGCCATCTAAACAGGGATAAATGCTTTTACAACTGCCAATTTCCCATGATCGTCGAGAAGATTTATATTTCAAAACATATCTCGTGCTTCGATCGAAGTCTTCTACGACAACTATCACCGTATACACTTTTTCCACTCTCCAATCTACCCTAAGTTTGATAGCAACTGAAGCTTGTGTGTTCATGAGGCAGACAAAATTCAGCAAGTAAGAAGAAAGAGAATGTTCCTTCAAATAATAAGAAAGACAGAAGGCATCCGGTAGTTGGCATGATTCCATTGTCAACGGATTCAAAACATGAAGGTTTCCATGTTTGCTACTATACACCAACAAGCCCCCATCTGCAGCTCTCAAGCGCCAATATGAACTTCTCAATTGGAGGTCAAACACTTTTTTAATCCATCGACCTTTGGCTATGTTAAAGAGAGAGACTCCATCAACTTCGTCCATTACAAGCCAAATCTCTGAGTGCCGTTCATCCCAGATATTGCAAAATAACTCACAAGAAAAAAGCATTTCATTGCACCACAGAGAAAACAAGCTTTGAACTTTCAAGAGGTCCGCCGTAGGAAGTCTCCATATTATGTTCTGAATGAGCTCTTTAGGAAGTAAATGAAGAATTTTACATTCTTCATCGCATTCTTCTTCTTTTACATGGATATGCCTGTGTTGAGTTTCTTCTTGCTTTCTCATGTCACTCAACTTGGTGCATTCTTTAGCCATTTGAATAAAAGAAAGTGACCTAATGGAAAACTAGACACTTTTCACAATCAAGGCAGGCAGGACAAAACATAAAGAGGAAATCAATACCCTTCCCTCTTCGGCTCCTCCTCGTCCATTGTTAAAAAGGAATTTAAAGTGAGAACAAATAAATAAATTGAAAAAATGCACAAGTTTTTTTTTTTAATTACACAAGTTAATTTTTACTAATTTAGTAAGTAAATTTAGTTGTAATTTATTTTAAAATGCATGCTTTTAAATTTTAATTGTTTATAGTATGTTTTGAAATAATTTATTATTATTATTATTTTTATCTACATAATTAATCCAACCATGTAATTTAATTGAAAAAATAGTTATAACTTATTTTAAAATACATATTTTCTATTTTTAAACATCTTAAAATATATTTTTTAAATAATTAATTATTATTTTCATTTAAATAAATAATCAAACCAGAAAATTAATCAATAATAAAAAAAATAGTTATAATTTTTTTAAATGCATACTTTCTATCTTTAAATATTTTAAAAAATATATGTTTAAATAATTAATTATTATTATTTTTATTTAAATAATCAACCAGATGATTTTCTTGAAAAAAAACTTTAAAAAACAGATTGTACTTAATTAAAAATAAAAAAACTTTAACAACAAATTTTAAAAAAATTAATTTATTTATTTTCAATCAACTATTTTTAAAATTTTAAATATATATTTTTAAAATGCATGCTTTTAATTTATTATTTTTATCTACATAATCAATCAAACGATATTATTTAATTGAAAAAAATAATTTAAAATAATTATTTATTATTTTCATTTAAATAAATAACTAAAAAATTTCATTTAATTGAAAATAATTAACAAAAAAATAAAATAATAGTTATAATTTTTTAAATGCATACTTTCTATCTTTAACTGTTTTAAAAATATTTTTAAATAATTAATTATTATTATTATTATTTAAATAATCAACTAAACCATTTCCTTTAATTGAAAAAACTAAAAAAAAAAAATCATTTTTACTTAATTAAAAATTAAAAAAAATTAACCACAAATTAAAAATATTTAATTAATTTATTTTTCAATCAACTAAATTTAAAATTCTAAATATATTTAAACAAGTTATGAATGTTTATGTTTGTTTTTTACATTGAATATATAGACAATCACTTTATATATTTTAGAAAGTTTCTTGTGAAAAGTCAGCGAAAAAAAAAAGTGTGGTTGTGTATATAAGTTATATAGGGTTTTGGGTTCTTTTCAGTATATCACTTCATAAGATTTGATGAACTTGGTTTTTTCTTTTTTGAAAATCTATTGCAACATACTTTTTAATCATAATTTTTGTATTTCTTTTCTTTTTAAATATAATTCTCAACTTCTTGAAGTGTTATGTTTGCACAATTAACTCAACATCATTTTGAATTTCACCAAGATGAAGATCAATACAACAATTCACTAATTTTATCTACCTAATTTTCTTCTTCATAAATATGCTCACACTTCCAAAATATTACCTCTAATAATAGATAAACATTATAATTTTTTATTAAATCTCTACACCCATTTTTGTTAATATGATAATTTGTGAATCTCCTCAATTGAAATATATTTTCATCCTCTTTTTATACTACAATTTTAATACCGACAAGAAGTGCCCTAGCCTCTACATAGTTGTTAGTTGAAATTCCATATAATTTTGCCTTTGCTATTTTAAAAAGACCGCATCTACTAGTTTTTCTAGATTTTTTTAAAAACACCATTCAAATTAATTTTGATAAATCCAATTTTGGACATATCTATATTTTACCATAAAAGTAGATCCTTTGTTTTAATTTTATTGTCTATGTATGTTCAAATCTTGTGGTCAAGTTTTTAGCACCCATTTTTTTATATATATAAATGAAACTTCTCGTGATGAGCACCGCAATTCAAACTTGAGCATGATTTAAAGATTTATTTCTAAAACTTTTGTTGTTCCTTTCAAGCCATAAATTTCAACAAATAATGGAAGGGCCAATCCTCCAAATAATACATAATCCTTTAGCTTTGAAATAATTAATTCAACATTTCATCAATGCTTTCAATGTTATGAAGCTACCCAATATAATTTCATATTTTTTTTTAAAATGAACCTAAATGGTGTAACCAAATGGACAATCAAGAAGTAAATGGTCTAATATAAATCCTTTGCACATAAAACACGTCTAAAGGGTGTATAATATCCTTATTTTTGGGCTCTCTCGTGTAAGAATTTTATTTCAAACTATTAACCAAGGGAATGTTGAGGCCTTAGGGAGAGCCTCTAATGACCAAAAATTATTCCAAGAAAAATATTTGGGAGAAAGAAATTTTGATTGTTCTAAATCCTCGTATCCCAACTTGATCGAGCATCCACCATCCTTTGATAAATTCCATATCAACTCATCCTTTTGTGTAAAAATTAGCAAATAAAAGTTTTGAAGCATCTTTTAAAATTTATTTGCAATTTTTTTGAGTTCCTCTCCTTCAACTAGGTTACTAAATGATACCAATGATTTGTAGTTGTTGCTCATAATAATACAATATTTAAATTTTGTACCTTCACATTCTAGGATGCTTGAGCCAATGGTTGCAAGTTTGATTCATAGATAAGAGGATAAGACTTCAACCAAGCATCAAACCAAAATTTGCATAACTCCCCTCATTGACTAATCATCTCATATGTTTCTTTATCAATTGTAAGCTCCTTGATAAGAAGTTCCATGTTGACGATCCTTTGGGTAGAGTTCTTTTTATAAATAATTTTTTTTTTTAAATAGTGAAAAACCCCTTGTGGGTCCGCCTTGGTCTAAGAGACCACGAACAGGGGGTTCTACACCGTCAAAGTCACCCGGGGTCGCACCCAACCCTGCCCACACCAACATTATCAATTGGATTTTGGGTACCCAATTCAGCTTTTTGGTAGGGTGGAGATTCGAACTTGGGACCTCCCTTGGAGGATTGCCCTCTCCTCTCCAACTCACCTACAACACCTGGGTGGAAATTTAATTTATAGTGGAAAACACCCCTTTCGAGGTGCCACTTTCAACAGGTTGGGCATAGGAGGAATGGAGCCTTGTCGGCCTCTACCAGCACATAGGACATTCCTAACTATACCATATATCTGCAAGATGGAGACAAGGGGAATGGAACCTGGGTTGGCCTCTACCAGCACCCAGGGCATTTACCACTGCACCACAACAAGCAGATTAAAACTAATTTATAGTGGAAAACACCCCTTTTGAGGTGCCACTTTCAACAGGTTGGGCATAGGAGACCAGCACATAGGACATTCCTAACTATACCATATATCTGCAGGATGGAGACAAGGGGAATGGAACCTGGGTCAACCTCTACCAGAACTCAAGGCATTTACCACTGCACCACAACAAGCAGATTTTTTATAAATAATTTTATTGCATAAGAGAAACTATATATTTGTGAAGTAATATTTTTACCGAATTTTTCCTTGATCTCCAAATAATCTCCATCCAAGATTTGATCCTGATGCCAAATTCATACGTCTACAATTTCTCAAGCTAGCTCCTCCAATATTTTTGTTTGCAAACCCTATCCCACTTACAAAGGGGAAATATAATTTTTTACTCACAACCTTTCTATAGAAAGCCTCTTTGAATTTTATCAAATTTTGAGGCTATACATGTTGGCAATCTTGAAAGTGATATCATATAAATAGGGATGGATTGCAATGTAGTCTTTATGAGTTGTAGCCTTCCTGACATGGTTAAGAACATACCTTTTCAACCTTCCAACCAAGCTTTCATTCTATCCTAAAAAGATATACAAATATATTTTGTATTTCCTTTATTAGACAAAGGAATACCCATGCAGGTTGATAGAAATTTTTCAATTTAAAACCCTGAAATATTCACAAGAATTTGTTGTAAATCAAGGGTAGTATTAATGAAAAAAATATTGAATTTTGTTGTATTTACCAACTATCCAATAGTCTTCTCATAGAATGATAATATTGATTTAAAATTCATGGGGGATGACCCAAAAGAAAAGTATCATCAACAAATTAGAGATGAGATGCTTTGAGAGATCATTTTTTGCAATTTGAATACCTTTGATTTTTCATTCAATTTTTTCCTTTAAAAATGCTCTCCCTAATGCTTTTGCAAGAATAATGAATAGATAAGTAGAAAGTGGATCACCTTGACAAAGTCCACAAGGTAACTTGAAATAAGTAGTAGGAAAAACCATTAATAAAAATAGAAACTTTTGTGTTGTTATAACAAACATTTAATCTACTCACATCAATTATAATCAAAACCAATTTTTTTGAGAAAAACATATAGAAAATTCTAGGAAACCCTATCATATGCTTTGTTTATATATAATTTCAAATACATACCTAGTTTTTTTATTGAATAAAGATAATGTATGGCCTCTTATGCAATAATTATACAATCAATAATTTGTTTACCATGAATAAAGTCACCTTGTTCCTCTGAGATAAGATGATGTATAATGCCCTTCAACCTTGTTTGCCATGATTTTTGAAATGGTATTATAAATCATATTACAAAGACTTACTGGACAAAAATTATAAAATTATTTTGTGTTGCCTTTCTCAGGAATAAATGCAATAAAAGTAGCATTGATATCACTAATTATAGTCTTCCTTTTTTTGGTCTCTTTAACTACAACCAACATATCACTCTTCAATAAATCTCAAAATTTATGAAATAAAATTGCATGAAATCCATCAAGGCTAGGTACCTTTTTAGGATGGAAAGAGAAAATTGCTTCATGGAGCTCCTCCATAAACATCTTTTTCATCATGCTTTCATTTGTCCTTGCAAAAATTTTTCTTGTGTCTCCTTACCTTAACTCATATCTCACAAAATATTTTTGAAATAATTAATTGATTCCTTATTTATATCTTCTTCACCCTCATACCATCCTACACTCCCTAGGTCCATTATGCATGGGGGGAGGTACTCATGGTGGCATACATATTCTATCCCCTTCAGATTGAACCTCCTATCTAAATTACCTAAGCATTCACCATTGAGCCCATTCAAGTTGTACTATAATTTGAAATTTGTTAAACTCAAAATAATATGATATATCTATAGTGTATATTTGTATTGATCTTGTATAAATTTCAATTTTCATCTTGGAAAAATGTAGGAAATATAAATTGCACCATTCTTGGTCTTAGTTATTCATGCTACCACTTGAGCTACGAATCTTTGTTCCTCATTCAAGATCATGTAAGGATTGTTAGGAATGGAGCCTAATTATGAGGAGGCTAAACAGAGAAAGTTTTTGGATTTACTGCAGGATAGGCAGGGAAAGTTTCCAGATTTACAGTCTGTTAGTCTACGAGAGAAAGTTTTCGTATTTACAATAGGATAGCCAGGGAAAGTTTTTTTTTTATCCCAAAATTAGGTGTTGGGAACTCAATGTTAATCTTGGAATGTATTAAGAAAAGCAGTTTGTTTTTCTATTTTTTTCTTATATATAGTTGTGAGGAAAAATAGAGAATATAAGAAAATTATTGTGTTGATTCCTTGGAAATATAGAGAGGAAATTACAGTAGATGTTTGCTATAGGTTGTAACCCTCTATTGCTTGGATTGAGAAAGGAAGGACTGAAAATTCTTGGTGGATGTAACCCACATTGGGTGAACCATGTTAAAATCATTGTCTCTTCTTCTGTGTGTGTTTGTCTTATTTTTCTTTAATTCTGTTGTTAAAGTTTGAAACACTATAATTGCTTTTCTATATTTTATATAGCTTTTATTATATTTTATATAGTGATTTTGTTCTTCATATTTTTTTCTCTAGGAAAAACACATCCACCTGTACCATCCCTCCAAAGGAATATAGAATCTTGTCCTCGTATAAAAATGTTCTGTCATCTAAACATGGATAAATGCTTTTACAACTGCTAATTTCCCATAATTTTCGAGAAGATTTATATTTCAAAACATATCTCGTGCTTCGACCAAAGTCCTCTATGAAAACTATCACCGTATAGACATTTTCCACCCTCCAATCTACCCTAAGTTTGATAGCAACTGAAACTTGTGTGTTCATGAGGCAAAAAATATTCAAAAAGTAATACGAAAGAGAATATTTATTCAAGTAATAAGAAAGACATAAGGCATATGGAAGCTGGCATGATTCCATTGTCAACGAATTTAAAACATGAAGGTTTCCATGTTTGCTACTATACACCAATAAGCCCCCGTCTGCAGCTCTCAAGCGTCAATACGAACTTCTCAATTGGAGGTCAAACACTTTTTTAATCCATTGACCTTTGGCTATGTCAAAGAGAGAGACTCCATCAACTTTGTCTAGTACAAGCCAACTCTCTAAGTGTATTTCATTCTAGATATTGCAAAATAACTCACAAGACAAAATCATTTCATTGCACCACAGAGAAAACAAGCTTTGAACTTTCAAGAGGTCCACCGTAGGAAGTCTCCATATTATGTTTTGAATGATCTCTTTAGGAAGTAAAGGAAGAATATTAAATTCTTCATTGTATTCTTCTTATTTTACATGGTTATGACTGTGTTAAGTTTCTTCTTGCTTTCTCATGTCACTTAACTTGGTGCATTCTTTAGCCAATTGGATAAAATAAAGTGAACTAATGAAAAACTAGAGACACTTCTTCACAATCAAGGCAGGTAGGACAAAGCAAAAAGAGGAAATCAATACCCTTCCCTCTTCACCCTCCTCCTTGTCAATTGTTCAAAATGAATTTAAAGTGAGAACGAATAAATAAATTTAAAAAATACACAAGTTTTTTTTAATACACAAGTTAATATTTACTAATCTAGTAAGTAAATTTAGTTGTAATTTATTTTAAAATGTATGCTTTTAAGTTTTAATTGTTTTTAGAAATATGTTTTGAAATAATTTATTATTATTATTTTCATTTACATAATCAGTAAAAATAATGTTATTTAATTGAAAAAAATAGTAATAATTTATTTTAAAATACATGTTTTCTATTTTTAAATATTTTAAAATATTTTTTAAATAATTATTATTATTATTGATTTGTAACCTCTAAGATTTTAACTTAGGGTCTCTCAATTTCAACTTGAGATTTTTAAGTACCCATCTACTCTCCAACTCCGTGGATACTTATTATTTGGTTCGCAATAAAAATGGAAGCCTGGCATACATTTAAATCGAGATAAGGGCAATGCCTCGATGTACTCATTGTTACCTCAACCCCGATAGAAGTAAGTGGATGTAGCAATAATTAAAGTTTTTTCCTTGTATCGAACAAATTCAAAGCATATAGTTTGATCAAACGTTGGTAACTCTAGTAAGGGGCATCTCCTAGCTATATGATGTTTTGTTCTTCAAATTTTTTGATAATAGCATATAGAAAATTCTAGGAAACTCTATCATATGCTTTGTTTATATCTAATTTCAAAAACATACCTAGTTTTTTCATTGAATAAATATAATGTATAGCCTCTTATGCAATAATTATAGCATCAATAATTTGTTTACCATGAACAAAGTCACATTTTTCCTCTGAGATAAGATCATCTAGAATGCCCTTCAACCTTGTTTGCCATGGTTTTTGAAATGGTCTTATAAATCATATTACAAAAACTTATTGGAAAAATTTTATCAAAATATTTTGTGTTGGATTTCTTAGGAACCAATGTAATAAAAGTAGCATTGATATCACTAATTAAGTGGTATTGTGTCATGTGATAGCAACTGAAGCTTGTGTGTTCGTGAGGCAGACAAAATTCAACAAGTAAGAAGAAAGAGAATGTTCCTTCAAGTAATAAGAAATACCGAAGACATCTGAAAGTTGGCATGATTCCATTGTCAACGGATTCAAAACATGAAGGATTCCATGTTTACTACTATACACCAAAAAGCCCCCATCTGCAGCTCTCAAGCGCCAATACGAACTTCTCAATTGGAGGTCAAACACTTTTTTAATCCATCGACCTTTGGCTATGGCAAAGAGAGAGACTCCATCAATTTCGTCCATTAAAAGCCAAATCTCTAAGCGCCCTTCATCCCATGTATTGCGAAATAACTCACAAGACAAAAACATTTCATTGCACCACAGAGAAAACAAGCTTTAAACTTTCAAGAGGTCCGTCGTAGGAAGTCTCCATATTATGTTCTGAATGTGCTCTTTAGGAAGTAAAGGAAGAATTTTACATTCTTCATCGCATTCTTCTTCTTTTACATGGCTATGACTGTGTTGAGTTTCTTCTTGCTTTCTCATGTCCCTCAACTTGGTGCATCCTTTGGCCATTTGAATAAAAGAAAGTGACATAATGGAAAGCTAGACACACTATTTCACAATCAAGGCAGCAGGACAAAGCAGAAAGAGGAAATCAATACCCTTCCCTCTTCAGCCTGCTCCTAGATCCTTAAAAAAAAAATTAAAGTGAGAACAAATAAATAAATTTAAAAAATACACAATTTTTTTTTTTTTAATACACAATCTTTACTAATTTAGTAAATAAATTTAGTTGTAATATATTTTAAAATGCATGCTTTTAAGTTTGAGTTGTTTTTAGAAATATGTTTGAAATAATTTATTATTATTATTTTCATTTACATAATCAATCAAAAAACGATGTTTTTAAATTGAAAACATAGGTGTAATTTATTTTAAAATACATGTCTTCTATTTTTAAATATTTTTTTAAATAATTAATTATTATTATTTTCATTTAAATAAACAATTAACCAAAAATAAAGAAATAGTTATAATTTTTTTGAATGCATATTTTTTATATTTAACTGTTTTAAAAAATATATTTTAAAATAATTAATTATTATTATTTTCATTTTAATAATTAATTAGACTATATATTTTAATTAAAAATATTATTATTTTCATTTAAATATTCAACTAGACGATATCTTTTAATTGAAAAAAAAAAAAACTTAAAGAAAAACAATTTTACTTAATTAAAAATAAAAAAACTTTAACCACAAATTAAAAAAAAATTATTTATTTATTTTTCAATCAACTAATTTTAAAATTTTAAATATATTTTAAAAAGTCTTGAATGTTTGTGTTTGTAAAAAATGAGTGTGGTTGTGTAGTTGTAAAAAAAAAAAAATATATATATATATATATATATATATATAAAACAAAAAATTTACTTAATTAAAAAACTTAAAAAAAAACGATTTTACTTAATTAAAAATAATAAAATAACTTTAACCACAAATTAAAAAAAGTTAATTAATTTATTTTTCAATCAACTAATTTTAAATATATTTAAACAAGTCTGAATGTTTGTGTTTATTTTTTGCATTGAATGTGTAGACAAACCCTCTATATTTTTAAGAAAGTTTCTTTATTATAAAGAAATAAAGTTCTTGTGGAAATCCAGGGAACAAATTAAAAAAAAAAGTGTGGTTGTGTAGTTGTTTTGCATATATATTTTAATAAGTTATATAGGATTTTGGGTTCTTTTCAGTATATCACTGTGTAAGATTTGAACCAGGGTTTTCTCTTTTTTAATGTTGAGGAATCTAATGAGTTGAGTTGTTTCCATTTGATTTCAAAGTTTGTTGCAACATACTTTTTAATCATAATTTTCTCATTTATTTTATTTTTAAATATGATTTTCAACTTCTTGAAAGTGCTATGTTTTCACAATTATCTCAACGTCATTTTAAATTTCACCAAGATGAAGATCAACAAGATAATTCACTAATTTTATCTACCTAATTTCCTTCTTTATAAATATGTTCACACTTCCAAAATATTACCTCTAATAATAGATGAATATTATAATTTTTTATCAAATCTCCACACCCATTTTTGTTAATAGCATTGATGATAATTTGTGAAGTGCCCTAGAATTAGCCTCTACATAGTTTTTAGTTGAAGTTCCGTATGATTCTGAATAAGTGAAGAGAATTATGTATTTGCTATTTTAAAAAGACCACATCCACTCTTTTTTCTAGAATTTTTTTAAAAACACCATTAAAATTAATTTTGATAAACCCAATTTTTGGACATATCTATATTTTACCATAGAAGTAGGTCCTTTGTTTTAATTTCATTGTCTATGTATGTTTAAATGTCAGGAGTGAAACTTAAGGGATTGATTATTGATAAAAATAGGTTACAATATATAGCCATAAGCCTATATGATGAACATGACACTTGTCAATGAAACTGACAAGTGTCAAACTGGCATAGTGCACATTACATTAATTCTAACATTCCCCCTTAATGTGCACTATCCTAACAAAAGAGAAAAAACAAGTCAACATTAGGTCACATTCCCCCTTAATGTTGACTTCTCTAAAAACAACCTATCATCCTCCTTTATTGTTGATTTGGTCTAGGCTCATGCTCTTTGCGCTTGGCTCTCCAACTATGAATAATGCTAGACTCACTATGTATACATCTCGGTCTGTTGCCTCAGGGTCAGCCACTTCCATGGGTCTGTTGCCAATGGGTCATCCATCTAAGTGCCTCAGGGTCATCATGGGTGCCTTAGGGTCAGCCACTTCTGGGTCTGTTGCCTGTGTAGGTCATCCTCAGAGGATGTTGCCTCTCGTAGGTCACTAACTAGATTCACCATGAGTATGAAATCCCTCCTCATGGTGAACTCAATCTAGAAGGTGTCGGTCTCTACCAAAAATGCACCTAATTAAAGGAAAAACGAGCCATATAAGAGTGTTGGTCTCTGTCAAAAATGCACTCAATACAATAAAATGAGCCATAGATCCAAATAGGAGGAGAGAAGAAGAAAAGAAGAGAATCTTCTGAAGTGTCTTCGTCTGTAGTCTTCAGAAGTAGATCCGAAAAAACCTCGGATAGAGTCTAGGGTGTCTTTTTTGTAGTCCCTAGTATAAGTGTCCTTATGGTGACCATGTCATCCCACCAAAATGCATGGGTAACCAGCCGCTGCATTCACCAAGTGTATAGACAAGATCACTAGTTACAAGGATCACATATGAAAGTACCTTGGGAGTGTCGGGTACAACCGAAAGTGCACTCCAAGGTAGAAAAATTTTGAGGCTAAAAAACTCAATTGAAACAGCCTCAAAATTACAATATGACACCTCCATTGTGTCCGTCATAGAAAACCGTTTCCAACGACTATAAATACCCCTATATTCCATTATCAAAGGGGCCTTCATCATGTGAAAGAATCATAATGCCTATCTAAGGCAGCCAAATAAACCTCAGGAATATCATATTCCTGGCATCACACTGTGGCAGAATAAAAAAAATAGACTCAATTTTCCCTCACAGGGGAATTACATTTCCACTCTCTATGTGGATAAAAAATATGGCCATGTGGACTTCTCATTTTGAAATAAAGTAGGTCATGTGGGCCTTTTCACTCTACTTGCCATGAGTAGAAAACATTAAAAGTTGGCCAAATAGGCCATACTGTCGGCCATTATAAATCCTCCATCATGATTAAACGAAATTCCCTCATTAAAAAACATTAGAGGAAATAAAAAACAATACAACATAAAACATTTGACTTCCATGCATTTTGGGAAATTGCTTTGAAGAGCACCAATTACATCGTCTGTGGAGGACAGCATCATATGGTGCATTAGTTTGGCATTTAAAAAATTAGGCATGCGTTGGAAAAGTAAGCAAGTGGTGGGGCAATAGATACTGACGCCTTCGTTATCATCTCTGCATGTCCCAAAATGAGAGCATGTGGCCCATCCGGATCGTTCGCCTCCGACAGGTGGCGCACCAACTTCTCCCAGGCAAATAAGAAGACTCAGTCGAGCATAAAGTAAGCGTCGTCATCCGACACATGGATTCCATCACTAACTTCACCAGTAATGCTCTAACTAGCTTTGTCACCTCGTCGTGAAAATCCAACGGCTCTTCTCCCACACTTTCACTAGAAATCTCTCCTAGCTCTCGATCCAAAAAAATAGATCTCTCCCAATGCTCTTCAATCCTTCGCTAAACTGCTGGTGCCGCATCCCCCTTGACTGGAAATGGATTTAGTCGCCTCTTTCGTACTCCTCTGTGCTGTCGATGGGGGGCTATTCCTTTTTTGTGACTAGAAATCGCATCTCATGATCGTTGACTTTGGTCCAGCACGAACACCGTCGTAACCCTACTCCAATCCTCCTACAACAAAGCCTCGAGCTTATTCCTCCTATATCGTTACACACTCTGGCTTATCGCCCATCTCCTTCGCCTTGGATGGTAGTTGCAATTTTTTAGGCATGCATTCACGTTGCGCAGCTCCACACCCAACTAGACAAACCCACGCAGGAGGATGCAATAAATTTGTGAAAGGTGCCATATCCTTCACCGCATGAAAAAAAAATCTCTACAGCAGGAGATTTAATCTGTCCCTCCATGGCCTCGATCCATCATCTGTGAAGCAAACGTGTCCCTCTCCTTTACGACAGCGTCAATGTACCCCACTACAGGTGGAGCACTATCACCCATCTTCACAATGTTGTTAAATCCTCCTCTCTAGCGGTATTTGCATCGTCAACTCATACCCTCGAAACAGCATCTGGAAAGGCGAGAGCAATCGTGGCATGATTTAAAAAATTGCTTGGTGCATAATACTACAATTATGACTTGAGTGGAGCAACGTTGCTAGATCTCCATCCATTTAACTAGAGTCATCTCTATTATTAATATTTATTTGATTCAACTACCTCCACATCCCTTCAATCTCACAAAATCCAGTGAGTTCTCTAGTCTGGAACTACTAGTTAGGAACGGGCAAAAATTTATCACATCATATTTGAAACTCCGACGATCAAGGCAGAAAAAGAAAAAAAGTCTTTGGTAATTTATTAGTGGCATCAGGGCTCTCGATTTCGTAAAGAGGAATTGGCACTTCTCCACTATGCAATACATGATACCTTCCCTCTATAACATCTCCAGTGAGACTCCCACTGCATCGAAAATCTAGAGGAGGCAATGTTAAGCTATCGTCATTCCATCTTCTCCAACTGTTGGCCCATCGTATTCACCTACAATTCTTTGCTGGAACACCTCCATCGAGTCGCTCGCCAAACAACCACCAGGGGTTATCAAATTGCATCAAAATCTTCACTCTGTCATCTACCAATTAAAGAACCTACAAATCATCGTCGCCATTGTCTGGTGCTGCGAGGCATGAGTAACAACAGATCTAACAAAACATCGTGATATCATATCATTTTATAACTATGTATTGTTGTTACACCTCTCCCCTATCTTTCACTTCTCTGAGAACACTCTCTACAAAAAAAAACTGCTCTAGGTGTTGGTTGGAGGACTGCCTGTGGCTGAGTGCTCTCCAGGCATGGATACAAAAGTAAACAGTTCTGATCTTATTTTTTTTTGAACTAGCACCAGTGAAGGCATTCCTAGAGTGAGCTGCCTTACAAGCCCTATAAATAAATACCTGGTTTTCCAAGAAGTAGCACAACTTGGCAATAGAAATAAAATACTGAATACAAGCATCCTCATCCGTTATGCTACTCCTGCCGGCAGAATTAACATTCTTATAGATGCGGGCAATTTTTTTTTTTAATCACAGTGCACTCTAGTGGTTTCCTCATTTAGTTCAGTCTTATGGACAAAATGTGTCCACCAAAGTTGGCATTACCGCAACCATAGCATGATTTTTCTCGGAGTGGTCAGTAAAAAATACGTAGATCTGGGCTGCATGCTAGAAAAAATATCTCCAAAACAAGTGGATGCCTTCACAAAAATATGGCTGGCCAAGTACAATAGAAAAATCCTGCTTGCTAGCTACTCTTGAATACATCGAACCAAAGCTACCAAATGTTGATCAACATGATCCTTTTGCCCTTGCACAACAAATTAACCACCAATCCAAGTTGTCCATACCCATCAACGGGCAACAACGAAAGCAGGTACATGATCAAATGCTTGTCTGCACCATTTGAGGGTGCATGGATCTATTTGAAGGGCTCATCAATCCCTTCAATCTCAGCCAAAATCTGACTAAAAATTTAGGCAAGTAACATCAAACAAGATCTGCAGCCTCTGGCTTGAACAAAAGAGAACAGAACAAATTTCCCAAACTTGAAAAATCTTACCATCTAGTTTCTGATCCATCAAATGATGGAGAGCATACTCCCTCGGTAAAAAATTTAAAAAAAAATAGGGAAAAAATCAGGAGGGAGGGAGGATTTCCATGAGGGAAATCCCCCCTCAAGGGGTTTCACAGGGCAGGGAAAGCCTACTCTGATACCAAATGTCAGGAGTGAAAACTTGAAGGGATATGTTTTATTGATAAATGGTTACAATATATAGGCATAAACCTATATGATGAACATGACACTTGTCAATGAAACTGACAAGTGTCAAACTGACATAGTGCACATTACATTAACTCTAACATTCCCCCTTAATGTGCACTATCCTAACTAAAGAAAAAAAACAATTCAACATTAGGTAACATTCCCCCTTAATGTTGACTTCTCTAACAAAAATCTACATCCTCATTTATTGTTGATTTGGTCTTAGGCTCTTGCTCTTTGTGCTTGGCTCTCCAACTGTGAATAATGCTAGATTCACTGTGTATACATCTTGGTCTGTTGCCTCAGGGTCAGCCACTTCCACGGGTATGTTGCCACTGGGTCAGTCGTCTAAGTGCCTCGGGGTCATCATGGGTGCCTCAGGGTCAGCCACTTCTGGGTCTATTGCCTCTGCAGGTCATCCTCAGAGGATGTTGCCTCTCGTAGGTCACTGACTAGATTCACCATGAGTATGAAATCCCTCCTCATGGTGAACTCAATCTAGAAGGTGTCGATCTTTGCCAAAAATGCACCTAATTAAAGGAAAAACGAGCCATATAAGAGTGTCGGTCTCTGCCAAAAATGCACTCAATACAATAAAATGAGCCATAGATCAAAATAGGAGGAGAGAAGAAGAAAATAAGAGAATCTTTTGAAGTGTCTTCGTCTGTAGTCTTCAGAAGTAGATCCAAAAAAACCTCGGATAGAGTCTAGGGTGTTTTTTTCTATAGTCCCTAGTATAAGTGTCCTTATTGTGACCATGTCATCCCATCGAAATGCATGGGTAACTAGTTGCTGCATTTGCCAAGTGTATAGAAAAGATCACTAGGTATAAGGATCACATATGAAATTACCTTGGGAGTGTCAGGTTCAACCGAGAGTGCACTCCAAGGTAGAAAAACTTGGAGGCTAAAAAACTCAAGTGAAATAGCCTCAAAATTACAATTTGACACCACCATTGTGTCGATCATGGAAAAATGTTTCCAACGACTATAAATACCCCTATATTCCACCATCAAAGGGGCCTTCATCATAATGAAAAACAACATGTCTGTCCAAGACAACAACTAAAACCTCGCACTATGGCGGCATCGCTCTCTGGCGGAATAAAAAAACATCATCAATTTTTCCCTCGTAGGGGAAATACATTGCCTCTAGGCCTTCCAGCTCCAACCCCCTTCACTTCTTATGAAATAAATTACGTGCCCCACACTCACTATATTTCATTAAAATATTCCCCCACTATCATTTAAAATAAATAGCCCCACTTCATGCATACATCGTGCACCCAAAAATCAATTTAAATATATATATATATAGTATGCCACCATTCACCACGTACACCATTTACCATAAATATCAAACAGTGCTGCCAGAAACATCGTCCATAAAAAGTTTGATATCGCTGACGAAGGCAAGGGTTTGGCCGAAGACACTGTGGACAATGACCCGTCACTACCGCCTCCGACGCCAAAATTGTCGTTGTGCCCGGATTTTATACCCTCAAATCCATCTTTTATGAGTTTGGCAAAGTGGAGGAAGCCACCGTGATCATAGATAAAAAACATCGGCAAAGGCAAGGGTTACGGATTTGTCACGTTCAAGGACGTCCAATTCAAGTTATTAGCACCTTTTTTTTTTTTATAATTGAGACTTCTCTTGAAGAGCACCATGTTTGTAGACGTTCTATAAAAGAGGTAATTATAAATTTCAAAATTGAGAATTATTTAAAGATTTATTTCTAAAAAAAATGTTATTCTTTTCAAACCATAAATTTCAACAAATAATGGAAGGGCCAATCCTCCAAAGAATACATAATATTTTAGCTTTGAAATAATTAATTCAACATTTCATCAATGCTTTCAATGTTATGGAGCTACTCAATATAATTCATATTTTTTTTTAAAATGACCCCAAATGGTGTAAGAAAATGGACTATGAAGAAGTAAATGGTCTAATCTAAATCCTTTGCACATAAGACACGTCTAAAGGGTGCATAATATCCTTTGTTTTAGACTCTCTCATGTAAGAATTTTATTTTGAACTATTAACCAAGGGAGTGTTAAGGCCTTAGGGAGAGACTCTAATGACCAAACATTCTTCCAAGAAAAATATTTGGGAGAAGGAAATTTTGATTGTTCCAAATCCTCGTATCCCAACTTGATCGAGTATCCACCATATTTTGATAAATTACACATTAACCCATCCTTTTGTGTAAAAAATAGTAAATAAAACTTTTGAAGCATCTTTTGAAATTCATTTACAATTTTTTTGAGTTCCTCTCCTTCAACTAGGTTACTAAATGAAACCAATGCTTTGGAGTTGTTGCTCATAATAATACAATCTTTAAATTTTGGATCTTTGCATTCTAGACATGCTTAAGCCAATGGTTACAAGTTTGAGTCAGAGATAAGAGGGTAAGACTTCAACCAAGCATCAAATAAAAATTTGCATAACTCCCCTCATTTACTAATCATATCATATGTTTCTTTATAAATTGTAATATCACTAATATGAAGTTCCATGTTGACGATCATTTGGGTAGAGTTGTTTTTCTAAATAATTTTATTGCATCAAGAGAACCTATATATTTTTGAAGTAATATTTTTACCCAATTTTTCCTTGATCTCTAAATAATCTCCATCCAAGCTTTGATCCTAATACCAAATTCATACGTCTACAATTTTGCAAGCCTACTCCTCCAATATTATTTATTTTTCAAGCCCTATCCCACTTACAAAAAGGAAATCTAAATTTTTACTCACAACCTTTTCGTAAAAAGCCTCTTTGAATTTTATCAAATTTTGAGGCTATACATATTGGTAATCTTGAAAGTGATATGATATAAATATGGATGGATTGCAATGTAGTCTTTATGAGTTGTAGCCTTCCTTCCATGGTTAATAACATACATTTTCAACCTACCAAGCAAGATTTCATTCTATGCAAAAAAGAGATCCAAATCTCCTTTTTATTTCTTTTATCAGACAAAGGAATACCCAAGTAGGTTGATGGAAAATTTTAAATTAAAAATCCTAAAATATTCACAATGATTTGTTGTAAATCTAGGGTAGTATTAATGAAAAATATTAAATTTTATTGTATTTACCAACTATCCAATAGTCTTCTCATACAATGATAATATTAATTTAAACTCCATGGGGGATGTGAAGAACACAAGCTTATACTGAGAGGGGGGGTGAACAGTATAAGACCACTTTTTACTTTATTTTAAAACCAATATCAATTAATATCCTTAATTGTAATAACCAAATATAGTAGTGTGCATTAATAACTTAGATAGCAGTAGTAAGCAAGAGCAAAATTCTGTTATAAAATAAAACATATATTATCAATGGAAAAATATTAAAGTAAATCTTAATCATTAATTGATTTAGGCAATCAACAATTTTTGTCAGCTGATTATGGATTAGATATTTTTTGTAGGATTGCCCAAAATACCGAACTTGTTTCGGCCATATCTCACTCATCTAGACTCGGATTGAGCTAAAATTTTGAGGGTAGATGCTTGAAAAACCCTAGAATGTCTCCACAAATTTTCATATCATTTGGAGCAACAAAGATCCTAGCACATCCCTATGTGTGAACGATATATTTGGCAAGTGGCTATGCCAAGATTTCATCTAGGTTGAGTGCAAACAGCTCCGGAGGTTGGTTTTAAGGGCCTTCGAGCCCTAGCGGCCAATATTTTTGTGGTTTATGCTCAATATTTTAGCAAGAAATGTTGTAGG
Source organism: Wollemia nobilis (assembly GCA_028583015.1). Taxonomy (NCBI): domain Eukaryota; kingdom Viridiplantae; phylum Streptophyta; class Pinopsida; order Araucariales; family Araucariaceae; genus Wollemia; species Wollemia nobilis. The sequence goes on from JAQPPZ010010792.1 coordinate 36,376, forward strand.
GGATACAATATGGGTTAGAAATTTATCTTTCAACAGATCATATTGTGAACTTGAGTGACAACAACTTCCAATTTGCTGCACAAAACAAAAGTGAAAACCATACCTTTCCACAATGTCTAGGGCAAGGATTAAAGAGATCACGAAATAAGTTTCAAGAAGTTGATCAACAAATGGCTCATATCTCAAGTGAATCTGGTGCTAAGGTGCACCCACAAAATAATTCTACTATGAAAACCCCTGTCAAGGGTAAGAATTTCGAAGACTCAGTCCCAAAAATGAATTTTAGGGATGCCCTTCATGGTGGACAACCTCATCCCAATGCTAATATCAATATTAGGGCTTCCCATAAAACTCTAAGAATGCCTAAGATTGATCCCAGGAAAACGGAGTTAGGATGTCTTAAAGCAGCTGATGGAACTCTTATTGTTAAGCTTGATATGGGTAACATTCAGACTGGCATTGAAGATTTAGAAAAAAGAGGACTAATTTTTTGGTTCGTGGGTTTTTGTCCGAGTCTATCTGCTTTCAAAGTTTGGGCTACAAAAAGCTGGAAAACTAAAGGTGAGTTACAAATATCTATTTATCCAAATGGTTATTTTCTTGTTTTATTTTCTAATAATGAAGATAGAGAGAAAACTTTTCAAGGGGGTCCTTGGTTTTGTGGAAAGGCAGAGCTTTTCATGAAGCCCTGGCATACTAAATTCAAAGTCGAAGAAGAGATGCCTTCTATAGCTCCCGTGTGGGTTAGACTCTTTGGCCTCCCTATTGAATTTTGGAATTCTACTATTTTTTCTTCAATTGGAAACTCTTTAGGAACTTTTATGATGATTGTTGATTGTACTCAAAATTTTGAACATATTATTTATGCTCGGATTTGTGTTTTAATGGATTTTGACAAACCCCTACCTAAAAATATCACTTTACAATTTGGGGAAGACACTTGGGAGTAAGTAGTGGACTATGAGAACATTCCTTTTCATTGTAGAATTTACCATGAATATGGTCATTTGGCCAGTGCTTGCCCAAATAAAATTCCTGATCAAAAGAAAGAAGAAATAAACTCAGCAGGTTTCCAAATACCTAAGAAGAAGAACGCTTAGAAAAAACCATTTATGAAGGATCAATAAAAGTCATCTGCTAATATGTTTGAAATCCTTTCCACAAATGATGTCCCAAGTGAGGAAGAGGAAATAATGGAAACTAAAATCTTAGAAACATAATTTAAATATGAAGGGAAGAACTCAGAGACAAACCAACAAATCAAAGGTTTTCAATAGAAAAAAAGGAGAAAATTTACACAAGAAAAACAATATTTCAAATGTCAAAACTTCAAATAATGCAAGTCCCAATATAGAATCCATTGAACCATCTAGTAAAATTTTGGTTGTGTACGATCATTCTTCAAGGTTAGAAGCCATCTTAGATTCAATTGGAATAAGTCAAGAAACAGGGAAAAAAATTGAAGATGGATTCTAATCAAAAAGTAGGTCGCAAGACCAATCAATATCATATGGTAAAAGAAGGTGAAAAGCTTGTAGAGGAAGGTAATATTAATGCCCTTCCCAACTTTTTTAGCCCTAGTATTAATGAAGATCATCACTTGGAATATTAGAGGACCCAAAGGGAGTCTTTCAAAACAAAATGAAATTAGAAGAATGATTCAGATAAATCATCCACATCTTGTTTTCCTTCAAGAAACAAAGATGTCAATGGAGGATATGGACTTAATTGCCAGTAAAATTTGGCCAGCTGGAAAAGTGGTTTCCCTCAGTTCCCAAGGGACTTCGGGTGGCATTGCTTGTCTTTGGGACCCAAAAGAGGTAGTTATTCACCATATGGTTTGCAGTTGGGGTTTGTTGGCTATAGCTATTCAAAGTAGACATTCCAACCAGATTATGCTCTGCATTACTGTTTATGCTCCAACTTATTTGGAGGAAAAAAGAAGATAGTGGAAGGATATTACTCATATTATCTCTCATTTTCCTAAATCTTGGATCTTGATCGGAGGAGATTTCAATACCATCCTCTCTTTGGATGAGAAAAGGGGGGAAATAGAAATTTGGACAAAAGCACTGACCTCATGAGCGAATATATTGTAAACCTCCATCTTGTGGATATCCAAATAGATAATGGCCTTATGACTTGGTATAACATAAGGCAAGGCTTAGCTTATATAATGGAGAGATTGGATAGGTTTTTGCTCTCTAAAAATTTCTTAATCCATGGTCACATTCCTAAAGTGAAGACTCTTAATAATGTTGGTTCGGATCATTGGCCAATCATGGTGGAAATGTGGAAAACCAACATGAGTTTCTCTCCTTTTTGTTTTCAATTAATGTGGCTTAGAGAAATTTCCTTCAGACCTCATGTGCAACAATGGTGGAAGGAAGGTAAACCTAGGCATGGGACTAAGATGTTCTATTTTTCCAAAATACTGCAATACATTAAATCTAAAATCAAGACTTGGAACTGGAAAGAGTTTGGGGATGTTCATAAAAAAAATATGAAGTTATTTCTCATCTTGAAAATTTGAATAAGAAAATCCATTTAGATGGCCTCACAGAGAAGAGAAGTGCAGATGGAATTAAACTCACAACTCAGTTAGAGGAATGGGAAAAAAGAGAAGAAATATTATGGAAGCAAAAATCTAGAAATCAATGGCTCAAAGAAGGAGATCGAAACACAAATTTCTTCCACAAATATCTTCTAGCTCGAAGATCTCACAACTTTATTCCTTCCTAAAAATCTGATTTTGGAGATGTTGTTTATACTTGGGATGGCATGAACTCTATTGTTGTTGATTACTTTTCCAATATTTTTGCTGCTACTCCTCTTGAATCATCTTCTCAACATAATGTTCTTCAAGCAATTCCTTCTCTTATCACTTCTGAGGAGAACTCTATTTTGACTGCTCCTGTTACTATCAATGAGCTTAGTTTTTAAAATGCAAAAAGGGAAAACCCCAGGTCCTGATGGTTTTCCTATTGAGTTCTACCAAGAGTTCTGGGATATCCTTCATGTTGATTTATTAGAGGTGGTGGAAGAAGCCAGGAAAGCCAAATAAATATTGAAGGTTATCAATAAAACTTATATTACTCTTGTTCCAAAAGCTCAAGAGGTTGATCATATCTCAGCTTTTAGACCTATTGCTTTATGTAATGTTCTTCTCAAAATCATTACTAAAATCATGGCAGAAAGGTTGAAGCCTCTTTTGCATAAGATTATTTCCCCAGAGCAAGGGGGTTATGTGGAAGGACGTCAAATAGTAGATGATATAGTTCTTGCTCAAGAAGCCATCCATTCCATGGATATGCAAAATTCTCCTTCAATGTTCATTCGGTTAGACTTATCCAAAGCTTATGACAGAGTGGATTGGCACTTCCTTATCAAAGTTTTGAGGCAATTTGGTTTCTCTAAGGATTGGATGGATTGGATTATGGGATGTATCTCTTTAGTTTCCTACTTAGTTCTTATCAATGGCAGGACTTCTCAGTATTTCTCATAGCTTCCAGAGGTATTAGGCAAGGTGACCCACTATCCCCTTATTTATTCATCATTCTTCTTGAATGCTTGGGTAGGACTATAACCAAAAAGAGGGAAAACAAAACCCTTGAGGGAGTTACCATTGCTCATGGAGCTAGATCTATCTCTCATCTTCAATTTGTGGATGACTCTACTTTTTAGGTAAATTATAATTAAGGAAGTTATATTAAGAAAATCATTAGTTTTTTCTAAGGCTATAGGATTGATAATGAAGACAATCTAAGTTAAAAAATAATATTTAATAGGAATTTTTGTATGACTCTACTCTTTTAGGTAAATCTACAATTAAGGAAGCTTCTAATATTAAGCAAATCATTAGCTATTTTTCTAAGGCTACTAGGTAGTTGATCAATGAAGACAAATCTAAAGTTATTTTCTTTCACTGCTCTGCTAGACAGGAATCCATGGTCTTGGATAAATTAAGATATAAGAAGACCTCTCTTCCAATCACTTATTTAGGTATTCCCATAAAATTCAAAGGCAAAAAAATAAATATTGGAATTGGTTGTTGGACAAAGTCAAGAAGAAAATTGGAAAGTGGACCAACAAGTGGCTTTCTTCTGGGGGTAGAATCACCTTGGTAAAATTTGTCCTTCAAGCTATTCCTATTTATGTTTCTTCCATTTTGAATATCCCAAAGGTTGTTCTTCGAGAATTGGATAAAATCAGTCATCATTTCCTTTGGAGTGGTACTAAGGAGAAAAGAAAATGGGCCTTGGTGAAATGGGATACTTTATGTCTTCCTAAGAGTGAAAGGGGGTTAGGATTCCGATCTTCAATTAATAACAACAAAGCTTTAGCTGCTAAATTATATTGGAGGATGTTGCATAACCCCAATGCTCTTTGGGCCAATAATATCCGTGCTAAATATGCTGAGAACAAAAGTCCTAAAGACCTTGTTCGCTATCAACTTCCTACCAAAGGATCTCCAATTTTAGCAGTTCTTAAGACTGGTGAGGATTTGATAAAGAAAAAATTATTTTGGATCATTCATAATGGTCAACATGCAAATTTTTGGACAGATTCTTGGGATGGTCACAAGCCTTTGATAACTCAGTTTCCCGATTGGAGGCCTTGGATGGAGGAGCTTCACCAAGCTAATTGTATAAATGTGGCTAATCACTGTCGGTACCATATTGGTAATTCAAAGGTTGGTAGATATTGGATCCCTATTGAGGACTAGCCTATTCAAATCCTAGAAAGGTAAAGACAAGATATCCAATGCATCCTTCATATGAGATCCCTCTCTTGGTCCCATGAAAAAGATTGTTTTTGGATGGAACAACACTACTAAGGGTGAGTATTCAGTTGCTCAAGGTTATTTGACCTTATGCCATAATAATCCCAACCATTCTTTTGACATATTTTCTCGATTGTGGGCTCAAAATCTCCGGCATAAGGTGAGGTTCTTTAATTGGATTTTATTGCATCGTAGGGTGCTTACTAGTGAGCAACTTATGAAGCATGGTTTTCATGGCCCTTTTAGATGTGAAATGTGTGAAGAGAATGTAGAAAATATCAACCATATTTTTATTGAGTGTACTTTAGCCTCTGATATATGGAGGAGAATGGCCACTTTACTTGGCTTACAGTGGTCCAATTTTTTTACTTTTGAACAACTTTAGAGGGATTGGCCTAATAAAGAGGGTGTTGATCATTTTATTAGGCAGTTAGTTTGGATGGGTTCTACAATTCTTCTTTGGAATATTTGGAATGAAAGGAACAACCAAATTTTTAATCAAGATAGGAAGGATATTCACTATATTTGGCAAAATACCATAGCCAACTTAGTTGAATCAGTCCATCAACTCCTTAATCACCCCCAAAACTCCCACCAAAGATGGGATCAAATGATGCAAATATTGAAGATTAAAACTTCTAAGGGCAACCAACTTAAAGGGAATGTGAGTATTAGTAAGATGGATAGGACTAGAAATTGGCAACCTCCTCCTAAGTATTTTGGAAAATTCAATACTGATGGAGCCTCTAGAGGGAACCCTGGAAAAGCTAGTGTGGGAGGAATTGGTAGACTTTCAGATGGCTCCTTGGTTTTTACTTTTGCTGAGAATTTGGATATTATTTCCAATAACCTTGTTGAGGGGTATGGTATCCTTAGAGGTCTTTAGGAGGCTACTAAGTTTGGATGGGAAAAGGTGTTAGTTGAGTCTGACTCTCAACTTATGATTAATCTCTTGAAGACTCCTTCTAAGAATCATAAGGTGGATTGGAGAATAAAAAGAATTATTGAGAAGATTCAGTTAATCAAGATGAAATTTTTGAAAGTTGATTACAATCATGTGGTTAGAGATCAAAACAAGAGTGCTGATACTTTAGCTAATTGGGCTTTGGAAAAAGGTGATATTACTTGTTATGGCCACCCTCCTATATGGTGGGCTTCTCAAATTAGGGAAGCTCTTCTTTCTATCATTTCTTTGGATGGCTCCAGTTCTGAAGGTACCTAGTTTCTTCTTGTTTTTTTTTTTTGCTTCTCTTTGGTTCATTCAGTTTTTTTTAGTTCCCTAGCTCATTCTATTCTTTATTTTGTTTCCTCTGTTGATTCTTGCCTTAATAGTCTTCTGGTCTAGATAGGTCATTGTTTTGTTCATTTTTTAATTTTTTTGGTTTTTTTTTTTTTGTTTAGTTTTTTAAGGTGGGTGGGTTCTTTTGTTTTGTTTTGTTTTTATGTTCTTTGTGTTGTTTTTTGTTGTTCTTATGTTTTTGTTGTTTTTTTTTTTTTATGTTTTTTTTTATTGTTCTTGTGTTTTTTTCGTTCTTGTTCTTGGGTTTCTCTTTGTTTGTGTTATTTCGTGTTTTTATGTGTGAGTGTTTTCTATGTATTTTGTTTTTGTTTATTGTCTGTTTTTGGTTGTTTTTTATTTTTATTTTTATTTTATTTTTTTTTAATTTTTTAGGTTTTGGTTGTGTTTATTTTTCATGTTTTTTTGGGTTATGTCTTTGTAGTGTTCTGTTATTTTTGTCTTGTTTATGTTTTGTTATGTGGTTCTTGTGTTTTTCTATGTGGTTTGTATTGTGGTTTCTTTTATCTTATTGTGTGTGTTTGGTTGTGCTTTTGTTTTTGACACACTCAAGGAGCATGTTTTTTATTTTATTTTATTATTTTTTTGTTATTTAATTATTTTTAAATTGGTTTTGTGTGTTTGTTTTCTCCTTGAGTATGTCAAAGGTGGTATGCCAGGTCCGAGTCATAGGAATTTTTGGTGGAATGGATACCCCTGCCTCCTTGGGTCTTACCCGAAAGTGGCATCCCTTTTGGGATGTTTTCCACAAAAAAAAGAAGCAAGAGCACAAGTCACCACATAAAATTGAGACACAAGATTTAACGTGGTTCCCCCAATATGGGGTACTCCACAAGATGATATCCTTATAATATCTCACATAGAAATATCCAATACAATTATTTATTTGATCTGCTCAAATCTAGGCAATAACAAATTCACACAGAACTTGTCCCAATATGAATAACAAGCTCACACAGAACTTGTTCAAAGATGAATAACAAGTTCACATAGAACTTGTCCAATGCTAAATAACAAGCTCACACAGAACTTGTCCAATGCTAAATAACAAGCTCACACAGAACCTGTCCAATGTTGAATAACAAGCCCACATAGAACTTGTCCAATGTTGGATAACAAGCTCACACAAAACTTATCCAAAAATACTATAGAAAGCTCACCAAGAACTTGCCCAAAAATCTCACTAAGAACTTCTCCAAATATGCTCTAGCAAGATCACCAAGAACTTGCTCAAATATTATCTATCAATATCACCAAGAACTTGCCAAAAATTTCTCTAGCAAGCTCACTAAGAAATTGCTCAAATCTATCCTAAATATGTCCACAAATCTGCCCACAAATCTACCCCAAAAATTGTCTACAAATGTCTTCTCAAAGGCTTAATAAAACATGCTTAAGTAGCACTCAAATCTCACCCACAAATCTATCAAGTCAAAGCTCAAATATGAACTCAAAAGTGAATGACAATGTACTCTTCAATGAATGACAACAATGATCCACAATACTCTCAACTCAACTCAACTCATAGAAGCATAAAGAGAATTTTTAGACACTCAATATGTTCTAATATCAATATCAACTCAACTCAAATTAATCTTAACTCAACTTATAGAAGCATAAAGAGAATTGTTAGAGACTCAATATGTTCTAATATCAATCTCAACTAATCACTACAAGGGATAACTCTTTCTCACACAACCCTAGTCCAATTATGTGTCAACCAACTCAAATGTTTCCAACAATTCTCAATTACAAATCTCTTATAATAATGATACTCATGTTATTTTATAGCTCAAGTTATTTTACAACTAATGGGCTTCAACAACTATGCTTATAAAATAAGCTTTAAACTCAACTCTCAAATCAGAAAACCTTGAAGCATTCAACCAATCACTTTAAAAAAGGAAACCACAAACAATCCTTTTCCCTCCAATGATATTTTAGAAATCAACCACCATAAACAATCAATAGGAGAATGTGCCCATACCTTTTATGAAGATGAAGAAACCCCTTTGAAGAATCTGCCACACTCAACACACTTTGAAAAGAACAAAACAACCTTCACTTGAAACCTTTTACAAAATCAAAAATATCTCTTTATATACACCTTATTTCTCCTTCTAAATAGAATAATCAAATTTCTCTCAAAATAAGCTTTCCAACGATATATAATATGATATACTTCTAAAAGGAAAATCACCAGAAATATTTCCTTTTCACAACATGCATTTAAAACCTTATCTCTCCTAGGCAACCTTAGAAAAATAAAATATTTTAGAAAAAATAATAACTTGCCTTTAACCTCAGTGGGATTTGATCCCCTATCACTGTCCTTGCACAACTCAAAACACGACACCAACAACAACGTGATCCACTGATCACACAAAAACCAATAGCGCAATACTTCCTTCTTACGTCCTACAAACTTACCCTCAAAAATCACATGTGCAAAAATATTCTCCCTTTTACCTTGCAAAAAATAGTATCGATGGGTTTCAAACTCAGATATGCTGGTGCTTCAACACCTTGCGCACCTTCCTCTTGCCTCTAGGCCACCTGCACCTATGGTGCTTGGTAAGGGACCTCCCTTACCCTTCTTCCTCCTCTCTTCACTGGAATCGAACGAATTCTTCCACCTTTCGCTACCTTAGTGAATCGAAAGCTTTGCACTCTCCACACCACGTTGTACCTTGGAAAATCAATCACAAATTAATGTCAAGGACTTAGGCTTTCAAAAACATTTGATGGCATATTAATATATGCCTCACTTCGATATTTTTGACGTCGGCTATAAATATTATGTGCCTCCTCCTTTTGACGTCAAAAAATGTAAAATATTAATTTTAATTTTAATTTTAAATTTTAATTTTAATTATTTAAAATTTAAACTTAAATATTTAAAATTAAATATATCCATCACTGGGAAACCTTTTTAGATGAAATGAAAGCCCAAATAGGGTTTTAAGAAAAAACCCTTTCAAATCTGCCATTCATGGTTTTAAATAAAACCTTTTATTTTTCTTGCCTTGGTTTTCACAAAAACCTTATAAATTTCCATGCTTTCCAAAATGTCATAAATGCTTATTTATGAAATACATTGGCCACCAAAACCAAATGTGATCCATGTGACATCAATGATCCATGTAACATCAATGATAACATAAAATACCTCAAATTGCCAACAATATCCCCCTTTGTTATTGATGGCAACACCTCTAATGAAAACACCACAATAATTGCAAAAACCATCTCTGAGAATCAAAGCTACTCCCCCTGACTTAATACTCTCTATGGAGGCTGCTCCCCCTAACTCAATATTCTATTTAGAGGATGATCCCCCTAACTCAATTATCTCCCCCTTACTCAAATCTCTCCTCCTTTGACATCAATGGAAAAAGGGACACCTATGGGGCTAAAAGATATGACTCTTAGGCTTAGTCCCCTCACACCCTTCTCTTTTGAGGTGATTAATTTCAGGGTGGGAGTACTTTTACTCCCATATCACTTTGTTTCTTTCCTCTATCAACTTCCTTCCATGTTTTTCTAATATCCTTCTCTTGATGAATTGCTTGATCTTCTTGTCTAGAACCTGTTTGACTTTCTTACCTTGAACCTATTTGGAATTGAGTCCTAAACCATTTTGCAATATGCCTAAATTTATTTCAATTAAAACACTTGATATTGTAGCCTTTGGATGGTGCCTATGTTTCGAATTCTTTCTTGAAGTAATTTCCATATCCATTCCTTTCCTGAACCCTGTATTGTGAAGCTCTATTTTCATGACCATTATGACCATAACTTCTGAAATGTGTAGCTCTAAAACCAAAATAATGTCTTTCATTTCCTTTTCATTGAAAATCTTTATGACCAATCCTGTTACATGAGAAGCAATGTCCCTGAAAATCATACCTTCTTCCTTTGAAGTTCCTTCTAGAAAAATCAAACTTCTTTGATCCATGGATTCTACAATGTATAGCCCTGTGTCCAAATCCATTATAGAAAAACAATGTCCTTGAAAATCCCTTTGTTCATGCCTTGGTTCCTCATAAATTCCTTGACCATTATCCTTATGATCATATTCAACTTGCACATTGCATTCTTGAACCTTATTTGTAGCATCTAAAACCTCTTCCTTAGTTTCTTACTTGCCTTTCTCTTCAAGAATTTTTTTTCCCTTTGAACTTGATTCACCTATCTCAAAACAAGATCCAAACTGAATATTTGGAGCCATAGGAACTTTGGAATTTTCCTCACAAATATTAGGTGCTTCTTTGCTTTCATGTTTTAGATCTTCCTTTCCTTTTGAGTGTGATTCCCAAAACCTGAAATATGGGACCTTTGGTACTTTGGAATCTTCCTCTTCTTTGTCTTCATTTGTGTAAAGTGGCAACTTGAAATTCATCTCTATAGCCTCTGAAATACATGTTTCCTTCTTAGTACAATTATCTTGACCTCTTGAGTCATATGATGGATCAAAATTCTCATTTAGGTAATATCTCAATTCTTTTAGATTCTCCTTAACCTCTTGTAGTTGCTCATGGATAACATTAAAGTCTTCATTTTGATCAACTGAGATATTATCCTCTTGTTTAACTTCTTCTGTTTGGAGTGAATGTTCTTCTTCTACTTCTCTTATTCCATAGAAAAATCCTTCTTCATCTTCACTATCACTAAGATCATTATAATATTCTATAGCAAACAACCTCTCAAGATTTCATTGACCATGCCTATTTTCTTGATGTGTCATCTCATCTTCACTATCATTGAAACCATTATAATATCCTGATTTGTGATCTCTTTGACCACACACAAAGCATTATTCTCTTTCACCTTCTATTTCTAGAAATAAATGTTCTTCCTTTTCATCATCTATTTTGTCTCTATCACTATGATCTGAGCTATCACTTGCCTCTACAATGTAGTAAGACTTATTTACCTTACGAAAAAATTTCTTCTTCTCATACTTGTTTTGCTTGTATCTATCATCTTTGTCATGTTTGTGCTTTCCATCTTCTTTTCTTCTCACCCTATTTTTCATCATCATTGTTTTTTTCATGTGGACACTTGTATGCATAGTGACCAAGATCACCACACTTGTAGCATATGACTTTCCTTATATCCCTAAAATTCCTTGAGTCCTTATTCCTTTTGATGAAGTTAGCTTCCTCATTATTTTCCACAACTCTATATTTTTCTAAAAATTTCACTTTCTCTTTTTTTGAAACCTTGAATGCAATCTCTTTTATTGGAACTTTATGATTACTTACCCTCATCTCATAAGCTATGAGAGTACCTTGCAATTCTTCCATTGTTATCTTGTTGATATCCATTGTCTCTTCTATTACTGAAACCTTAGAATCATATTTCATGGGAAGTGATCTCAAAACCTTTTGAGTAACTTCTAATTATTTCATCTCAAAACCTAGGCCTCTCATGGTGTTAGCAATCTCATCAACTCGAAGTAAAAACTTTGCAATATATTCAGAATCTTTTATTTTCAATTCCTCAAATATTTTTCTATGAGTTTGTAGTTTTTCCAACTCTACCTTGGAATATCTTTCACAAGTATTCCTCAACTTGGTCCACATCTCATTATATGAAGTACATGCCATGACCTTTGTAAAATATGTCTCACATAGCCCACTCAAAATACAATTCATTGCTCTTGCATTTATCTCAACCAATTTCCTAGTAGTCTTATCTTCCTCGAGATCACCTTCAACCCTATACTCTTTTTCAATCATCTACCATACCTCATATCCTTGTGATATCAAGTAGTTCTTCATCCTCATGCTCTAGAAAGCATAATTTTTACCATCAAATAATGTAACCTTACTTGAAGATAATCCATTCTTTGAAGCCATATGTATTCTTGTAGAATCTACCCTCAAGTTGTTAGCCTTTTTGAAGAAACCCGCTTTGATACAAATTGAAGAGTACAAGCTTATACTAAGAGGGAGGATGAACAGTATAAGTCCACTTTTTACTTTCTTTCAAAACCAATATCAATTAATGTCCTTAACTACAATAACCAAATATACCAGTGTACATTAATAACTCAAATAGCAGTAGTAAGCAAGAGCACAAGTCACCACACAAAATTGAGACACAATATTTAACATGGTTCCCCCAATGTGGGGTACTCCACAAGCTGATACCCTTATAATATTTCACACAAAAATATATAGTACAATGATTTATTTGATTTTCTCAAAGCTAGGCAATAACAAGTTCACACAAAACTTGTCCCAATCTGAATAACAAGCTCACACAGAACTTGTCAAAATTTGAATAACAGGTTCACACAGAACTTGTCCAATTCTGAATAACAAGCTCACACAGAACCTGTCCAATGTTGAATAACAAGCTCACACAGAACTTGTCCAATGTTGAATAACAAGATCACATAGAACTTATCCAAAACTGCTATACCAAGCTCACCAAGAACTTGCCCAAATCTGCTCCAACAAACTCACTAAGAACTTATCCAAATCTGATCTAGCAAGCTCACCAAGAACTTGCTCAAATTTTCTCTAGCAAGCTCACCAAGAACTTACCCAAAACTGCTCTAGTAAGCTCACCAAGAACTTGCTCAAATCTATCCCAAATCTGTCCACAAATCTGCCCATAAATCTACCCCCAAAATTGTCCACAAATGTCTTCTCAAATGCTCAATCAATCATGCTCAATTAGGACTCAAATCTCATCCACAAATCTATCAAGGCGAAGCTCAAATATGAACTCAACAATGAATGAAAATATACTCTTCAATGAATGACAACAATGATCCACAATACTCTCAACTCAACTCAACTCATAGAAGCATAAAGAGAATTATTAGAGACTCAATATGTTCTAATATCAATATCAACTCAACTCAAATCAAATTAATCTTAACTCAAATTATAGAAGCATAAATATAATTGTTAGAGACTCAATATGTTATAATATCAATCTCAACTAATCACTACAAGGGACAACTCTTTCTCACACAACCCTAGTCCAAGTATGTGTTAACGAACTCAAATGTTTCTAATAATGCTCAATTACAAATCTCTCATAATAATGATACTCATGTTCTTTTCTAGCTCAAGTTCTTTCACAACCAATGGGATTCAACAACTGTGCTTATAAAACAAGGTTTAAACTAGACTCTCAAATCAGAAAACCTTGAAGCATTCAACCAATCACTTTCAAAAAGGAAACCACAAACAATTCTTTTCCCTCCAATAATATTTCAAAAATCAACCACCATAAGCAATCAATAGGATAATCTGGCCATACCTTTTATGAAGATGAAGAAACCTATTTGAAGAATCTACCACACTCAACACACTTTGAAAATAAAAAAACAACCTTCACTTGAACCCTTTTACAAAAAACATAAATATCTCTTTATATATACCTTATTTCTCCTTCTAAATAGAATAATCAAATATCCATTGAAATAAGCTTTCCAACGATATATAAAATGATATAATTCTAAAAGGAAAATCACCAAAAATCGTTCCTTTTCACAGCATGCATTTCAAAACTTATCTCTCCTAGGCAACCTTAGAAAAATAAAATATTTTGGAAAAATTAATAACTTGCCTTTAACCTCAGCGGGATTCGATTCCCTGTCATTGTCCTTGCACAAATCAAAACATGACGCCAATAACCACGTGAGCCACCGCTCACACAAAAACCAATAGCGCAAGACTTACTTCTTGCCTCCTATGAACTTGCCCTCAAAAATCACATGTGCAAAAAGGTTCTCCCTTTTCCCTTGCAAAAACAAGTGCCGGTGGGTTTTGAACTTGGATCTGCTAGTTCTTAAACACCTTGCACACCTTCCTCTTTCCGCTAGGCCACCAGATCCTACAGTGCTTGGTAAGGGACCTCCCTTACCCTTCTTCCTCCTCTCTTCATTGGACTTGAACAAATTCTTCTACCTTTTGCTGCCTCAGCGAATCGAAAGCTTTGCACTCTCCACACCATGTTGTACCTTGGGAAATCAATCACAAATTAATGTTAAGGACTTAGGCTTTCAAAAACATTTTATGGCATATTAATATATGCCTCCCTTCGATATTTTTGACGTTGGATATAAATATTATGTGCCTCCTTTTGACGTCGAAAAATTTTAAATATTAATTTTTATTTTTATTTTAAATTTTAAATTTTAATTAATTAAAATTTAAACTTAAATATTTAAAATTAAATATCTCCATCACCGGGAAACCTTTTTTGACGAAACGAAATCCCAAACCAAATTTTAAGAAAACCCCATTTCAAATCTACCATTCATGGTCTTAAATAAAACCTTTTATTTTTCCTACCTTGGTTTTCACAAAAACCTTATAAATTTCCATGCTTTCCAAAATGTCATAAATGCTTATTTATGAAATAATTTGGCCACCAAAACCAAATGTGATCCATGTGACATCAATGATCCATGTGACATCAATGAAAACATAAAATTCCTCAAATTACCAACAGTATGGTCCAAAAGAAAAGTATCATCAACAAATTAGAGATGAGATGCTTTAAGAGATCATTTTTTGCAACTTAAATACCTTTGATTTTTCATTCCATTATTTATTTTAAAGTCTCTCCCTAATTATTTTGCAAGAATAATGAATAGATAAGGAGAAAGTGGATCACTTTGAAAAAGTCCACAAGATGACTTGAAATAAGTAGTAGAAAAACCAATAATCAAAATAGAAAATTTTTCATTGTTATAACAACATTTAATCTACTCACACCAACTATCATCCAAACCAAATTTTTGAGAATATCATATAAAATATTCTAGGAAAACCTATGATATGCTTTGTTTATATCTAATTTCAAAAGCATACCTAGTTTTTTCATTGAATAAAGATAATGTATAGCCTCTTATGCAATAATTATACCATCAAGAATTTGTTTACCATGAACAAAGTCACATTGTTCCTCTGAGATAAGATGATCTAGAATTCCCTTCAATCTTGTTTGCCATGATTTTTGAAATGGTATTATAAATAATATTACAAAGACTTATTGAACAAAAAATATCAAAGTATTTTGTGTTGCCTTTCTTAGGAATCAATGTAATAAAAGTAGCATTGATCTCACTAATTATAGCCTTCCCTTTTTTGGCCTCTTTAACTACAACCAACATATCACTCTTCAATAAATCTCAAAATTTATGAAAGAAAATTGCATGAAATCCATCAAGGCTAGGTACCTTGTTAGGATTAAAAGAGAAAACTGCTTCATAGATCTCCTCCATAAATATCTTCTTCATCAAGCTTTTATTTATCCTTGCAAAAAAATTTCTTGTGTCTCCTTATGTTACCTCGTATCTAATAAAATATTTTTGAAATAATTAATTTATTCCTTCTTTATATCTTCTTCATCATAATACCATCCTACACTTCCTAGGTCCATTATGTGTGGGGGGAGGCACTCGTGGGGGCATACATATTCTATCCCCTTAATATTGAACCTCCTATCTAGAGTACCTAAGACTTCACAATTAAGCCCACTTAAGTTGTACTACTATTTGAAAAATTTTAAACTCAAAATAATATGATATATATATATATATATATATATATAGTGTATGTTTGTATTGATCTTGTAAAAAATCCAATTTTCATCTTGGAAAAATATAGAAAATATAAATTGCACCATTCTTGGTCTTAGTTATCCATGCTACCACTTGAGCTACAAATATTTTTTCCTCATTCAAGATGATGTAAGGATCTACCTAAGAAGAATTAAAATTTAGTTAAGTTCAATATTTATTCTCAATCATAGAAGGTTATAAAAACTCTTTTTAAGTTGAGACAAGTGTAGCCTTAGCATATTTCCAAAAAAAAACTATTAACTATTATGTTTTCAAAAAAAAATTAATCATGGTATAGAAAAAATTTGAGCATCATACTTTCCAAAATGTTTGACTCTTTTTCATATGTGCATGTACCTTTGGCAGAAGAAGATGGGTGGAAATTTTATCTAGTGCACAATAATAGGCTATAGCACAAAAACACATGAAGTAGATCAACTTAGACTAAGTTGAAGAGGTGCATAGAGAACTTCAAAGCAATGTAATTCATTATAGAATTGTTAGCTTTTGAAATATATAAACTTGAAGGAAATGCAACCATAAGTAGTGAAATAAGAAAACAATATTATATCTATGATAATGACTAACTTCTAAGCATGTAAATAACATGAGAAATTTTTTAAAATACTCATGGAATAGCCATTAATGAAATCTCATAAAAATCTGAACAATCTCTCTTCTACTCTACTAGTGCATACTATGAACAATGCATTCTTCATTATCGATTACAATGTTAATTCATAAATATATATACTAGTAAGTGACTCCTCACTTTCCTATCCTAAAGACACATGTGCATTATGCATGATAGAGACTTGTGCACATGCACACCTAACTAAGGACAATTTTTCTTACTATTTTAAAGTACTCATGTACATGTGGACACTTATTCTTACTATTCTAAAATATTGAACTATCTAAAGACTTTACAGTAGTGTGAATTACATTAATAGGATTTTTTGTTGGCCAATACAAAAAAAATACCTATGCATATTCATAAGCCTGCTATGAATACCATTTTTAAACAATCAATTGGAGGTGAATATTTACACATATAAACCAAAGGGGCATATGCAACAAAGAAAGAAGTTTGTGGCGTGTATATTGTTTAAAACATTGAGTGGGATGAATTACCAAGAGTATCGTATCACTAAAAAAAAGAAGAATACAAACACACACAAAGTTCAAGTGTTCTACTTTTGATTATAATATGTATATTAAGGAGAGTAGTATATCAGTTCTTGATTTAGCGTAAAATTATCATGAGCCACTACAACTTGGAGTCTTTGGAGTTAGACTTTGGTATTAGACAACTTCAAGGAGGAAACTGAGTTTGAGATAATAGATCATGAGAAATTGCTTATCATTTATGTGTCTTAATTGACAGAGGAAGAATGTTATGATCCATCTCAATAAGGAGAAATGTATTCAATATTTTCTTCTAAACATTGAGAATGGATGAATTTAGATATATAGGGAAGCTAAGAGAAATAGGTAATATGTTTTCAAAAGATATATGTCTTGATAAGTTTTTACTAGTATAATCCTTGTTATAGTGCAATCAAGATTCAAATGTGTTATGTGTGTAAATATCTAAGAGACTGATTTTGTGTAAATTCTCATATCTCAAGAAAAATATTGTCTTGCAACCTTGATTAGCAATAAATAAGTTTTTTTGGAATCTCAAGTACACTATATATTTTAATATAATATTCAATTGAAGATTCATTTAGATTGAGAAAGACATGTTGATAAGTGCGGATAAAAAATAAGATATTATCTCGAAATGTTAAGTGGTATTGTGTCATGTAATAGCAAGAAATTAATCTATTATGTCTCATTCAAAAATGGAAGTAGAGTATAGAATAATCTATTATAGATTATTTGATGAATTTTTAATGTGGATGAGCTTCATGTGGAATGGGAAAGACATGTTGATAAGTGTGGATAAAAGAACAAGATATTGTATCTACATGTTAAGTGGTATTGTGTCATGTAATAGCAAGAAACTAATTCATTATGTCTCATTAAATAATGGAAGCAAAGTATAGGAATGTGATAGCAAGAAACTAATATATTATGTCTCATTCAACAATGGAAGTAGAGTATAAGACAACCTATTATGTGATGAAAATTTAATGTGCATGAGCTTCATGTGGACTAGGAAAGACATGTTGATAAGTGAAGATAAAAAACAAGATATTGTCTCAAAATATGTTAAGTTGTATTGTCATGTGATAGTAAGAAACTAATCCATTATGTCCCATTCAAAAATGGAAGCAGAGTGTAGGACAATCTATTAGGTGATGAAAATTTAATATGGATGAGAAGATTGCTTAGAAACACTAGATATGGGTAGATAAGTCCTCTGACACTAAAATGTGGAAGTTAGAGTTGCATTGCAATGAGAAAGAGTTTAAGGTTTTATGTAAGAAAATAAAATAAAATATTGAAGTTAAATGTTATTTTTTCTAAATTAAATGGCATTAGCTTAACCATTAAATTCTTTAATTTTTAAGGAGGAAACCTAGGTTCAAATTTTGTCAAGCAATACATAAATAACAACCAAGTTATTATAATAATACTATGTGGTCATATTATGATATAGATAGGTCTCATTTTAATCCTCATATAATTAATTATATATATAACACCAAAATTTTGAATATTATGATAACAGTTCTATGAGACTATGACACTCTCGATATATTTGTGAAGCAAAAAAGATAAAATCTATTACCAAGACATACATACACATATGAAATAAAATCTTAATCATAAAATATGCCACTAGACTTGCATCATCACATTAATTTACTAGAAATCAAAAATGCCAGTCCCCACACATACATGTTGAACATTTGTCAATATTAATATAAGTAGAAATGTTAGAGATAGTACTCTAAATATTTATATATAAAGGGTCTCAATGCAAAAGTTCCTCTCCATGTTTGGTTATAAGTCTTTTTGGTGCTCATCATGAGATTGGCACAAGGAGATAACATTAACCTGCCAATGAGAACATGATGGCAAGGGGATTACAATGGCAAGATGGTACCATCATTGTAAGAAATTTGTGATCGTCATACATATAAGAACATGAAATATTGTGAAACCAAGAGTATTTTGATTATTTTTGAATTTTTTTGAAATAGTTCAAATTATTCAATAGTTATTATATAAATAAATATTTTGGATACAAGTGTATTCAAATTGATGCTTTAGAAAACACATTGCATAAAAAGTATTCTTCCACTTAATATAATATGTACATGATATTTACAACGCTATTTTCTATGTTAAATACTTCTATATGAGGAACATATACTAATCAGTTAAGAATAGGACCCAATGCACATTCTCCAAAGTGATTGGTTATTAGATCAATCAAAATGATTGGCCATGTGTTAAAGTTCATAGGAATATATTGACTCAAAAATATAATCTTATAATACGATAATCCAAGTTCTAACACCATTCATAATACAATTCTAGTTACAAAAATACTGATATGATCTTTGGCTAGAATATCGTTTAGCCTCAAGACTCATTCATGAATTATATGTTCCACTAGATAGAATATTTAAGAAAATAAAATCATCTAGAAGATCACCTCTATATTAATAACCTTCTACTTTCAGCCCATAAATGATAGTGATATAATGAGTCCACATGGTCAAGTTACAGTAACAATATCCATTATAATTGTACATCCAAAGGGTTTTATATTCTTAAATTTTTTGAATTTAATTGATAGAAGATAAATACAATCATGCAACATTACACTTTTTTACCTTAAATGATATAGGAGGAAAAAATCATGCAGGATGGTTTGAGAGTTCTACATTATGATGATGCAAGCCATGATAAATGATGTCCGTAGGCCATAGCACAATGCACACTACAGTTTGATATGGGATAGAGGGCACCACATGATATAAAATGAAGGATGTTGTAGTTTGTGACACAAACAAGGTATACCTCATGTCATGCCGGTACGCATACTTAAGCAATGCACTCATAGGATACAACAAAATACATGAGCAGGATAGAGCACAATTTGAGGGAACAATATTGTTCTATCCCATGACTTGAAAAGTCAAACACACTTCCCGATAAAATGATGAGTGGGATAGAGCATAAAAATCACGCAAGCAGGATACAACACAAAGTTTGGTAAGCTTGATAAAATATAAATTTTCTCATTGGGGTATAATACAATCAAGATAAAACCTAACTTTACTAATTTGGATAAATAATCAACCAAACATTACACAAAATTAAAAAATACATAAGAGTAATATATGTTTCTTGAGATTGGAAATACATTCACATTCATCCACAACTTGAAATTTTTGTAGGTTACAAACATAGAGGAGTTGTTGAAGATTGTGGTTTCAACTCCTAGCTTTTCTTCATGTACTTCCATTGTGTTACTTTGATTCTTATGCTCACTCTAACTTTTTAAAATGATAGCATTGACTTACACATATAGTTGGGTATTGGAGGGAAAAACTTACCAGCTTTCTAACATGCATTAAAATCAAAAGTATGTGTCAATCCAATTGCTAAATAACTATAATTGTAGGTAATAACTTTAGACACATTAAAATACAATGATTAGATCCAAAATATAAGATCTATCAAGTGTAAAATATGGTTTAATTTCTAACATCCTCCTTTAAAATATATTTCACAAAGATTATGACACCGACAATTTCTCTTAGTATTTTAAAATATTCCTCCTTCAAAGGTTTTGTGAATATGTCTACAACCTAGTCTTTGGACCTATAAAATAATAACACAACTTCATTAAACTTACCAGTTCTCTGATGAAGTGGTAGCGAATGTCGATCTTCTTGTTCCTACCATGAAACATTGGATCCTTTGACAATTCTATGGTAAAATTATTGTCATAGAATATCATTGTTGCCCCTATTAGGTGATGATTTAACTCACCAAAAGTCTTCTCATCCAAACTGTCTGACATGCAACTGATATGGCGACAACATACTCTACCTCATTAGTTGATAATGCAATAATTAGTTGCTTCATTGATGACCATGAAACTAACCCCGATCAAATATAGAATGCATATCCAAAAGTACTCTTCCTATCATCTATATTGCTAGCCCAATCACTATCTATGTAGCCCAATAATTTTAAGCTGGTCTTTTCTTGCATAAAATATTCCATGGTTCCTGGTTCCATTGACATATCATAGAATCCTTTTGCCTTTCTACAAGTGAATATTATTTGGTGCATCCATAAATATTCTAATCAAACTTACTGTAAACATTAAATTTGGTCTAGTTTCTATCAAATACATGAGACTTCCAACTAATTGTTTGTAGAAAGTTGGATCAATATTGCTACTACAATTATTCTTGCTCAATTTTAGGCCTATTACAACTAGCGTGATCACTGGTTTGTTGTCTTCCATTCTAAACCTCTTCAAGATATCTATTGTAAACTTACCTTTAGAGATGAAAATATCATCCAAAGATCGGGTAACTTCAATGCCAAGAAAATATTTCATCTATCCTAAATCCATCATTTTAAACTCCTTCATTGTATGTCTAAACTACTCAAAAAGAATATTGCTATTGCTAGTATAAATTTGATTGTCTACATACAATCATACTATGATCATCTCCCTTATTCATTTATGATCAGGAGATCAATTAAAAAATTCATCTACCAAAATTTTGGAAGGAGCTTCGGATAAAATTATCATTTTTAAGCAATCAACACTTGTCAAAGCAGAGCATGGAGGACAACAGGCTTAACTTCCATCATTTAATGAGTGGTCAACATCCACTTAATAAAATGGATTGGTTTTAAATAACCAACAACTATTTAATAAAATAGGTTGGTTTTAAATAACCAACACCCATTTAATAAAATAGGTTGGTTTTAAATAACCAACATCCATTTAATAAAATGGGTTGGATTTAATTATCAACACTCATTTAAGAAATGAAGGTTGAAAGCATTTAAGAAAATGGGGCTACACACATTTAATGAAAATGACATTCTTTCACACAACACTTACTGGTAAATTGTTGCACAAAACTGGGTGGCAAATGGTTGCACAACACTGGGTGACAGTTTAGTTTTTACACAGTATAGTATGGCAGAGTTCTTAGAACATATTGTGGAAAATTATTGTAGAACACATGGTGACGACTTGATTATCAAATATGTAGTGGAAGAACAAAAATAGAAGAAAATACATCAGATCAAGGGAATCATAGTTGGAGAATGGAATATTGTAATCTAATACCATAGTAAGTATTGTAATCAAATTACTATTTCTAATAAAAATATGCATAATTCTCTTTGACCATGGTTTTACCCATTTTGAGATTTCCACGTAAATTTGGTGTTTCTCTTTAAACTATGTGTATGTTTTTTTGAATATGAGATTATTTCTATTATTTACCTTAATTTCATGAATTACTATATTAATACTAACATGTAGAAAGAGTTTATATCTTTAAAAATAACCAGAAAATATGCCAATGCTTGTATTCACGTTGTGAATTTATGAAGTGGTTTTTGGTTCAAGTTTCAGATATCCTCAACCATAAATTAAGAATAATGATTAATCAATATCCATAAATCTATATGTAGAGGTGAATCCATAGTGTAGCACTTTATATATCACTTTATCTTCATGTAGAGAGTGTGGTTATATAGGCATTTGATGAACCCATTCTCCTGAAAATATGCATCAATGTGGTTATACCAAGTCTTGGGTGTGTGCTTTAACCCATACAAAGTTTTCTTCAATTTTAGGACCTTGCCTTCTTGCCCTTCTAGCTCATATCTGGGTGGTTGGTCTATGTAGACCTATTTTTCCAATACTCCATTTACGAAGGTAGACTTGAAATCCATCTGGTAAACATTCCAACCTTTTTAGGCTACCAATGCTATAATAATTCTAACTATATCAAGTCTCGCTATAGGTGCATATATCTCATGATAGTCAATACCTAACTTTTTATTGTAGTCTTTTACAACCAGTTTGGATTTGTGCCTATCAACATCATCTTAGACATTAAAATTAGTTTTCTATACACATTTTACTCCAATGGTCTTCTTGTCTATTGGAATATCCATTAGCTCCTAGGTTTGATTCTTCTCTATGGTTGTTATTTCATCATACATATATTTCATCCAAGTTCTATTTTTAATTGATTTTTCAAATGAAATTGGATCACGCTTAGAAAATAAAGTAAAATCAGAATGTTCTGCTTCTTCAATTTCATTTCTAGTTACCTCATATATGTATTACAAGCTCCTTATCTTTAATGGTGTGTTTAGTTTGGAAACCATTATTGCAAGTGGAGATGATTGTTATGATGAGATAGTTTTATTTTTGGCACCAATATTACTCCTTGAAGCTACAAGTAGATGCACTATGTTTTCGTCTAAGTTATCAGAATCAATGATTATTGGTTCTTGTTGACCGGTCTTGGATTTCCAATTCCAAGCTTCATCTTCCATGAATTTCATATCTCATCTTATAATCAACTTATTTGTGATAGGGTTATACAACCTATAAGCCTTTGATTCTTCACTATAACCAATCAATATGCATTTTTTTACCTTTTCATCCAAATTTTTTATCTTCTCATTTGGAACATGTGAATATGCTATGCACCCAAAAATTCTTAAATGAGCAACACTTGGCTTCTATTTTTTCCATGCCTCATGAGGAATAATGTCCTTCATAATCTCTGTGGAACACCTATTCAGAAGATAAACTACATATATTAAAGCTTCTATCGAGAACTCATGTGGCAATCCCTTTTCCTTTAGCATTCTTTGTGCCATCTCCATTATGGTTTGGTTATTCCTCTTTGCAAAACCATTATGTTGCGGTGTATATTTTGTTGTGAACTACCTTCTTATTCCATTCGATTTGCAAAAAATATAGAATTCATTGGATATGTATTCACCTTCTCCATCTATACTAATATTCTTCACATAATAGCCACTTTTTTTTTCAACCAAACTATTGAACTCCTTAAATTTATCAAAAGTTTTTAAATTTTGTCTGATGGGATATATCCATGTCTTCAAAAAGTATTTTTTGTTGGCAATTGAGCTGGTCTGCATAGGAATGCAAATATCTGAATGTAGCAACTCCAATGGTTGTGAATCTCTCTATAATTGTTTGGTAGGGAAAGCATCCATGTGCTACTTACCAACTAGACAACATTCACATGCTTGATTAGGTTACCCTATGAGGGGTAATCCCTTCACCATATATTTCTTGTATAGAAGTTTTAGGCCACTAAATCTTAGGTAATCGTATCTGAGATACCACAACCATATAACATGTTTCACAACTACACTAAATGAAAGAAGTAATTTATTTTGAATTTACAAGGGAAATGTCGTGTTCATTGTCATGGTAAAATTTTCTATGAGCCCATTATCTTTGTATATGATGATACAAGCTTCATTTTTAAATTGCATAGTGTACCCCTTTTGCACAAGCTATCCAATGCTTAGAAAATTATGTTTCAACCTAGGCATATAATACACATCAAGGATGTGCCTTATTTCACCTTGCTTGGTGCAGATTATAATATTTCATTTTCCCATGATAGGTACCTTGTCATTTTTTCCCATATTTACCTTAGATTTTATGGTTTTATCTAACTATGAGAACATTTATCTATTCCTAGAAATGTGGTTACTACATCCACTATCAAGATACCAAGTATTCTTTTGTATCTCTTCATCAATACTACAAGTTAACATCATAGTACCACATACATATCTGCTTTTTGCATTATCATTTTAATTTGTATAGTGGGCTTGATACTTATTTTATTGGTTAATTTCTTTTTAAACTCATAGAAATAATGACCAAATTTCTTACAGTAATAACATTGGATATTTGAATTATCATACCTCTGATTTGATCTTCCTTGTTGATTTCTATCAATACCTCTTCCTCTTGCTTGATGGAAATTACAACTGGTATCTCCTTTACTGGTGTTTGAAATTTATTCTCTCTTATGGTCTCTTCCATGTTTAACTCTATTATTCTATCCTCTTCCTCTTTGAGAACATGAAGTGTCCTAGTGGGATTCTTCTCTTCTGCTCTTATCTCAAAATGAGACCTGCATCTTGAATACTTGCTCTAATGAGGACTGATATGATCGGTTCAACCTTTGCTCATGTGTTTATAGAGAACCCATGAGATCATCTGCTAATAGGGTTGTTAAATCCCTTGATTCTTTAGTTACTATCACCACTAATTCAAACCTTACTGGTAGGGTTCTTAGTATTTTCTCTCCTATTCTTTGGATTTCAGCATTCTCACCATTCAACCTCATCTGGTTGATGATACCCATTATTTGGATAAATAAGTCACTCATGGACTATGAATCACTCATTTAAAAGTTTTCAAACTCCCTTCTCAGCATCTGCAACCTCACTAACTTCAATTTATTGGTGCCCTATAAGGATCTAGATAAGATTTCCCAAGCCTCCTTTGATTTGGTTGTTACTATAAATCTAGGTAAAATATTTTTCTTAACTACTTGCATTATGTAAAATAATACC
Organism: Wollemia nobilis; assembly: GCA_028583015.1. Classification (NCBI taxonomy): domain Eukaryota; kingdom Viridiplantae; phylum Streptophyta; class Pinopsida; order Araucariales; family Araucariaceae; genus Wollemia; species Wollemia nobilis. The sequence continues at coordinate 61,639 of JAQPPZ010010792.1, forward strand.
TTTTGATATTTCTTATGATTCTCCTTAAATAGATCTAGCTCCACTTGGGATAGAGCGCTCAATGATACTTCATCTTAAGTTTTTGGGTAGGCATTCTGCACCAAGTCCCATAGCTCAAGATCTAAATAAGATCTTCATCTAGATGATCCAGTAATCATATTTCTTACCATTGAAATTTGGGATCTGTAACTACAATATTTTATGACTGAAAGTCATTGCTTATTATATTCCATGAGTTGGCACTAGCTTTGATACAAATTTCAAAATTTTATGTTACTATAATATGTGTTATGATAACTGGTGTCCATGAGATACAACACAACACATACTAAATTTTGATGGGATTGGAGCACACCACAGGATGAAGCACACCACAAACTAGATGGTGCCATAGGCTAGAGCATGCCACGAGCTAGAACATGAAGGATATTACAAGCCATGACACAAATAAGGCATACATCACACCATAATTTTTAATTATTGGTACTCATACCTAAGCAATGCACTCACGATATATAGCATAGCACATGAGTAGGACAGAGCATAGTGCAAGAGAACAATATTGTTCTATCTCATGACTTGAAAAGTAAAAAACACTTCCTGATAGAAATTATGAGTGAGATAGAGCACAAAAATCATGTGAGTGAGATACAACATATATTTTTATATGTGGGATAAAACGTGAATTTGCTCAATGGGATATAACACAGTCATCAATCAAAATAAAACCTAACTTTGCTAAGTTGGATTAATAAAGTTATGTTTTATCATCATAGAAAAAAATCAAATTCATCATAGAAAAATAAGCAAAAACATCATATAGATTAACATAACATTCAATGAATTAAAATATAAGTATTTGACTACATCAGTAAAAATGAAGAGTAACATTAAGTATTGCAACAAATGTTAGCTTTAAGAGTGTAGTCACAATATTGAAAGGATGAACCTGCAAACACATAATCAAGATTAATACAAGATAGCATTGAAAATGAGTAAAGTAGAAGCCATTAAAACAATATAACATAAAGAGTAAGCATAATTATTGCAATTATAGTGTACTAACAAGGAGGATAAGCATAGTAAAATTTGAAGCAAGCCTACACCATAGAAGCTGAATAGTTTGAAAGTTGAAACAATGAGCTATCAAGAAAAATAAATCCAACAAGATGACAAGGAAGGAGAAGTGTTTACTTATTGCAATAGTTAACAAAATGAAGGTCTATTAGAGCCAAATAATGTTAAAAAGCTAATTTAGTAAATGTAATGCTTCGAGTGTTATATTTTAGAAAGAAGTGAAATGCTTTTGAACATTACTACATGCAAACATCCATGTTGTAAGTACTTGGTGTATATAAATAAGGTTCACACGAGCAATGGAGCAAAGGTGTAGTTGAACAACAAAGAAGAGACATGCACAAACAATTCAAAGTGAATGCATACAAAATATCTTTAAGGACAATTTAATATTTAGGTTTTATGGAATTATAAGTTTTAGCTAAGGTTTGAAATTTAATTTAGTTTAACTTAGGGGTTATAAGGGTCAGATAATGTTATTTGTAAATTATTTGTGTTTTTTTTAAATTTAAATGTTTGGAGTGATAATTTAGTTAAAGTTTTAAATTTTGATAGGTTTGGAATGATAAGAAATTCAACCAATTTATTTGATTGAAAGTTTTTTATAAATATTTTTAAATTTGAAGAATTTTTTAAATTTGGAGTTTTATTTTTGAGAAAATTTAAAATTTAAAATTTGAGTTTTTGCAAATTTAAATATTTGGGAGGTAGAATTTTTTCAACATCAAAGGATTAAAAAAATAAAAATTTGCAATTTTTTTTATAGGAGTCATATGGTTGTTTATCTCAAAGGAAATTACTATAGATTATTGACACATTGATTTTGGAGCAAGTAGGCATATGATAGGAAATAAAAAATGGTCTAATACCTTTCATAAAAAATATGAGAAACCAATTGCCATAGTAGATAGTATGACTTATGAAGTCAAAGGAATAGGATATGTACTAGTTGATCTAACAAATGAAAATGAAGTAATTAATAATATGTTATATGTACCAGGATTAACTACTAATCTCCTTTTAGTGCCTCAACTTATGGATTATGGATTGAAATTTAACAGTTGAATTTATACCTATTAAAGGAAAAAACAATGTCTTATTATCAAGAAAGAAAAAGTGACAGCCTTAAGATTTTATAAAGATATTTTATTCACTCTAGATATAGTGACAAATATAGCCTTATTAGTAGGGATCTCAAAAATAAGAGAACTTTAGCATAAAAGGCTATGACATATAAGTGCATCATCATTGAATGAGATGACTAGATATTAAATGGTAAAAGGTTCACCTAAGATTTCTTGGGAATCTATAGTTTGTCCAAAATTTCTAGAGAGAAAACATCAAAGATTATATTTGGTTAACATATTGCTCAAAAACTATTGAAATTAATATATATAAATTTATTTGGACTAATGAATGTTACGAGTATTGGAGGAGATAAATATATCTATATATATATAAAGAGAAAAACCCCTATCAGGGCCGCCTTGGTCTAAGAAACCACGAACAGGGGGTTCTACACCATCAAAGTCACCCAGGAGTCGCACCCGACCTTGCCCGCACCAACATTATCAATTGGATTTTGGATGCCCAATTCAGCTTTTTGGTAGGGTGGAGATTGTAGACACCAAAATAGCACCAATCCAATTATGTGACTACAAACACTGATCGCTTTGACACACACAACCCCAAGGGCAGCCCCCAAAGGTCAAACAGTGGTCCTAAACACTCTCATAGCAGTTTTGAAAGGTCAGATATCAATTTGGCACATTCAGGCACTTTTCTCAGTATTCGTCCCACCCTGGGACAAATTCAAAATAGGATTCGCCCCACCTAGGGATGAATTCTGAATTTGCCCCGGGGTGGGGCAAATTTTAGGTTTGACGGGAAAAAAGTCAAATCTTGACAAATGGCAGCTCAGGTCCACCACCCAACGCTTCCTTCATCGCATGGGAGTATGGGTGAGCATTTTTTAGCGTTAGAGGCATCTATAAGGTCAGTCATGGAGTCCCTATTTAGGGAGGAATCTCCTTCCCCCTAAAGAGGCATGATTGCCAAGTGGTGCCTTTGCATGCCCATTTCAAGAGACCTCCAGGTCTATAAATTGGTGAGTTTCCTCACCCCAAAATATGGAGAGAAGTAGCATTTTAGAGCAATGAAGTGCTATCATTTTATTTACACATCTCATACCTTTTGGATTTGCGCCTTTCACATCCTTGATCTCCTTTAGAAGGGAGGTCATTGGGTGACTATTGGGAGGACAAATATAGATTCCAAAACCCAAAATTTGGCCATAATATCCCACCAAATTTTTTGACAATACCACACAAGAGGTTTTGAACCCATCCCAAGTGGATTGGTGTCAAAATCAAGCCTCAAACGGTGGGAGACCTGCCCCATTGGCACCCCCTCCTACATTGCCACAATCTTAATTGCACCCTTTTAGAGTGATGGGAATTCTATGGCAGATTTGCTTTCTTTCATTTTTGCATTCATTTCTATGATGTTTAGATAGGTTGTCATTTGAATCTCGTCTCGTTTTGAGCAATTTTGATCATATTTCTAGCTTTGTTTGCTTTTACTAACCTACAGGTAGCATTATCAAATTCCCATTGATGGAGGAAAAATTAGGAAAATATGACCATCTAGGTCTTCCCAAAATGCCCCCAATTAGCTAATCCCAAGTTTGTAGGTCTTTTGGAGCTCCAAAGAAAGTACATTGGGACAGTATCTTTTCGACATTTTGTTGTAGGTGAATTCGTCCCGCCCCGGAGCAAATTCAAATTGGTGAAGAATTTTTGGACTGTTCTTTTTGCAGAGCCTTCTTGGTGATATCCTAATGCCCCTATAAAATTTTCATAGCATTTGGATCTATTTTAATATCAATTTAATTCATTTTTCTCATTCACTTATTGTAGGCTTGAGGATTGCATGTTTTGTTCCATCCGCAGGTGCTACTGACCGTCTCTTGTTCCTTTGAATGTAGTGTTAGGACATTGGAGGAGCAGCGAGGAGTCAAGACTCATCATTCAAAGTGGTGGCAACATATTGGTCCACCCATTTTACATGTGGGCACGCGGAAGAAGGAAAGGCGCCCATGGATGTAACAAAAACTCATGCTTGAAACGCTTCTAGCCCTTGGAAGGGGAGGATGCATATTGTAATCGAGTTTGAAACACATTAATAAAAAGGGCTGTCTTATTTATTCTCATTTTTTTCATTTTGATTCGATCATGCTTTTCCCTCTTTTCATGCATTTTCAAGTTTCTAGGATTTAGCGCTAAGTTCAGTTTCTTCGCTTGCATTTCGCATATTTTCTTTCCTTTTTTGCTTCTGTATTCTTGTGCTTTCAATGGTGATCATGGTGGGACCTTGTCCTCTATTTTTTAAGATCAGAGATCTAATCCAAACTTAGTTCTTTGCTTGCAGGTACCACATTTTCATACACTGACTGTTGTTCGTTCCAGCAAAGGGCAAATGCAGAGCTGTAATTCGTCTCACCCAGGGACGAATAGGAATTCGCCCCACCCTATGATGAATACAATGTTGTAATTCATTCCACCCCGGGATGAATTCCAGCTTATGAGGTTTTCGGGTAGAAACTCAGAACCGACAGATGCATGCAGAGAAGAGGTAAGAATTCTAGATTTTTCTCTGTCATTTTTTGTTCAGTGTTTCTGATTTGGATTACTTGTTTGCTTATGGAAAGTTTTCCTTTTGCTGTTTGCTTGTTTCCTTTTGAAAAATAAAAATAACCCCACACACCACGTGGCAACTTAAAAAGCAAGGCGATGGTCATAAAACCCCAGCCCTTGATCAAGACCCACGGTGGATTTCATCACCACCTTGGCTTGAATTTTGCATTCATACACCCCGATCGCTACTGTTGCTAGACTTAAATCCTGACGAAATCTGACCGAGTGTAGTTGGGGTGATTCCTAGCACACGAGGATAAGTCTTCTATGGTAGGTGTCATAAACAGAGTGATTCCCCTTTTGTACCACCTATGTTCCACGTACCATCTGCTCTCACGTACCTATAGTTTCCCTCACGTAAGGGCGGGTATATAGAGAGGTTGGTATATCGGTCTGGCAATGGTATATTGAAGGGGCGACCAATTTTGGGAGCCATAAGAGCCTTCATTTTGCATTTAAACATTCTTTACAAAAACCTTCAAAAACAACAACAAAACACACTAAACCAATTTTAGGACACACTTTCAACCTTTAAACGAGATAATCACCATTTGTGTATGTGTGTGTTCTTTTTTGTTTAGTGTAGCATAAAAAAATCATAAAAGAGAAAAATCTGCTTAGCTTGTAGAAAAGCACCACCATAGTGTACACCCGTAGCCAAGCCCAATCAATGGAAAAAGCTATATAAAGTGTACAAGGAGCAGGCACAAGTCACCCCCGCTTTAGCCCTAAGGACTTGGCCATACCGCCTTGGCAGCCTGACCCCCAAGAGAGTCCGCATCATTCCATGTCAAGGTGGAATTATAGGGACACCCCCCTGGGGGACATGCCCATTCATCACAGCCCCTTTCAGGAAGAATATTTACATGTGGCACTCAACGTAGATAGAAAATCTCCCTTAGAAGCTAGATATGAGTGGCCATCGCACGATGAAGCACTAGATAGGCATAGTTTCCATGAGGAGATGCCACATGACTATGGCATCCCTCCTTTGCCTCCCATCACTGTTAGAACCAATAGACAAACCCCAGAGCGTAGGGCTCTCCAAACAGGTCAAGCTAACTCCGCCCACCCCTTTCACACATACGAAAGGGAGTACGAGGAAGACCATCACATTCCTCGAGAGCAATGTATAGCGCGGGAGCCATGCGCTTCCGCACTTGCTAGATACCATGGTTACCCATTGATGCCAGAGCCTTGGGTAAATATCACCAACCTCGACAGAGGGAAGCAACCCATTGAGATGTCGGATCATCACGACCGATGCAAATGCATAGGAGAGGCATCTAGGCATCCTAGGCCCAAGATGGTGGACCAAATTGACTTGGCAGTCGCCAAAAATGTCGCCCGCCAAGCCCAGATCATGCGGCTTGAGTAAGATCAGCAGCAGCTAGAGCGTCTATACCGCCTTAGCAAGGAGTGCATTCAGTGCCAAACAGATGAGCTGATTCATAACCTACCTAAGAGGGTTCCAACCCCTCGCACCCAAAGAGCGAAACCATATGAGAGGCATAATCCCTTGGTGCAAGATAGGTCTTCGCGACCTCATCAAGTTTTGCCTTCGAGACCCACTAGACCTGAGATGGAGGTCACTCCTCGAAACAATGATGGGTACCCTCCACAGGGACCCACCCACAGTCATAGGTCTCGTCCAGAGACTCCTCAGGAAGTTTACGAGGAGTATGAACAAGAAGTAGAGTGGGCCAAAATGCCCTACCAAGGTAGAGGGGTTGCTATCCATCCACCACCCCATAGTCCTCAAGTCTCCCACAACCCACAACGGAAGCAAACTAAAGAGGAAGAAATTAAATCTTTTGATGCATACAAAGCGCTGCTAGAGTGTTTGGAGTCTATGGAAACCAAAGCTTCTGGGCCCCAAAAGCCCACATTATGCCAACTCCACAATCATCCTGTGCATCCATCAGTGCCTACACCCCCTTACCCTAAACACTTCAAGCTACCTCAGTTGGTAGTCTTTAAGGGTGAAGAGGATGCCCAAGAGCATGTGACAAGATTCCTGAGCCAATGCTTTAGCATTCAGGACAATGATGCATTGTTGCTAAGGACATTTATAACCACATTCATGGGCCCTGCCTCGAATTGGTTCACCCAGTTGCTGAAGCACAACATCAATAACTTGGATCAGTTAGTGGATGTGTTCCTTGAACGCTTCACCTTCAACACCAAGAAGAAGGCATCACTAAGTGACCTGGCTAGCCTTAGGCAATATGAGGAAGAGACCATGGTGGCCTACGGGAATCGGTGGAGGACTCTGCTTTCCAAGCTACCCTACCTTCCCCCTATGTCCGACCTTACACAAATGTTCTCACAAAGTTGTTTGAGATCGATCTCTGTGCTATTGTAGCTGTAGTAATATGCCACCCTAGAGGAAGCTCTGGTGCAAGCCAGAATTATCGAAGAGATTAAAATACAGGATGGCAAAATTGCCAAACCTAAGAAGAAAGAGTGGAACAAGAACACAAAGACAGGGACTACACAACAAAAACCCGTTGTGGTTAATCAAGTTGCTATAAATGTCCCTAAGCCTGCACAAGAAATATAGCCTCAAAAGGCTAATTATCAGGTAGTGCCTCCTAACAATTATGAAAGAGAAAATCAGAAATAGGAGAAAAATCAGCAGCGTTGCCCTAAGCGATAGTACACCCCTTATACGGAGTCTAGGGACTCCCTATTTGACCGCTTGTTAGCGGCAAACTTGATCACCCTTCCAGAGATTCAAACCATAGATCCTAACACTCCCAAGCCTAAGGGATATAGAGAGGACTTGTATTGTAGGTTCCACAGGCGAAGAGGACATGACCTGAACGCATGTTGGAAGTTCAAAGGATTGATACAAGACTTGATTGACAATAATACATTGGCAGTGGACAACCTCGTAATGCCAAAAAACCAATAGATGGGGGTTTTCAAGGACCCCTTGCCTGCCCATGAGGAACAAGCAAAACCCCTTTAGGTGAATGAGGTGCAACAGAATTGCCCCATGCAAGGGTATGTAGGAATGATAAGCATAGTGACCAGGAACAAGAAATATCCAAGATTTGCCCTTGAGGCAGCCACAAGAGAGGTTCCATCGACCTAACAACCTCAACAACACCCTGTGTAGCTACCTCTGCCTAGACCCACGGCCATGATTCGGACAAAAATCACACAGAGTTTGCGGACCATGTCGTCTAGGCTCTCCATATATGAGCTTATACAGTAATCAGCGCCCCATTGGGAGGCTCTCATGGAGATTTTGAAAGCCATCGAGTTGCAGCCCCACGAAGCAAATTCCTTCAATAACTTTGTGGGACATGTAAAATGATGCACGGAGCCAGTCATTACCTTCCAAGAAGATGAAGTTAAATCAGTGTCTGATGACATTGCAGATCCACCCCTGCACGTTATCATGTGGGTCAACGAGATCCCGTATAAGAGGGTGTTGATAGACACTAGCTCATCCAGCAACATCATTACCATAGCAGCATTGAAACATTTGAAGTTGCTAGCCTCTCACATCATGGCTTCCACTTACACACTACGAGCATTCAATGATGCGATATGCTCGAAAGTTGGCACAATTGTCTTACCCATTCAAGTAGGACAAAAGACGATACCTACATTGTGCCATATTTTGGAAGGCGAGATGGTGTATAACATATTTCTAGGGTGGCCATGGATCAGGGACATGAAGTGTGTCCCTTCAATAGCTCACCAATGTTTGAAGTATGCATTTGAAGGGGAAGTACATGTAGTCCCGACGGACGTAGAACCCTTCAAATATTGCAATGCGATGCAGTTGATGCCACAATAGACCATCCCATTGACGTACTTGGATTTTTAGTTAGGGTCCAATGCCGCAAGCACCACTGGTGATAAATCCATCAAAACCCCATCCAGGTGCATCTTCATCGTCAGCTCCTTCACCACCAATGCCACCTATCATGGCTAAACAAAAAGACAAAGGGAAGCAAATCCTGGAAGAGGCTCAACCCCTAAAAGAGGCATTGCCAACAATATCAACCATCTCTACCGAATAGATGCCTAGCACAATGGAAGTTGAGGCTCCTAGTCCACCCAACATGGAATGGACTTAGGAAGAGCTTCCGTTCCCTCCATCTCAATCACCAACAATTACTATTGAAATGGCCAATATGGGCCTGGGGGAGTATCTAGTGCGGAATGTCATAGCAACGACCGTGCTAGAGTCTGTGCAAGACATGGGGAGACCTCACCTCCCCATCGGGACAATTTTTCCTTTAGGCTACCCACCAAACTAGACCAATTTTGTGTATGGGGGCCTTGACCATGGTGTTGAGCCATGCATGCAAAAGGACGAGGATGAAGAGCCTTTTGTAGAAGATGTCAACTATCTGTCTAACCCAGACTTTGCTCTGAGATATCTTGGCCAATGCAATTGGCATGGATACGGGCTAGGCAGGTATGAGCAAGGAGTGCATGTCCTTTGCCGACCAAGATACCAAATGCCTTATGACAAGTCGGTAGTAGGTTTCAACCACCCCCCGCCCTTGGACATCTTGGTGGAAAACATGCAAGGCCTAGGAATAGGCAACAAGGGTGGATTGGCATCAGATCCTTATGCCAACCCAAACACAACATATACATTGGGAGATTACCTCCCATGGTCAACAACCACCCTTGTTAACATCAATAACCCTTCTCCTTTGCTAGAGAGAGGCGAAATTTTAGGAACTCACTTTCAAGGAAAGTATAAGCAGTGTCAAGAAGGATCTTCGAAGGATGAATCAAAATATGAACCAGTGTCATATGATCCCTTTGAATTCGATAGTGATCACTCACAGTGGATTCCCATGAATAACTGTCAAGAGACCCTCTTGACAATGTTCCCTCTAGAGGCTCCAATTGAGCCAGTGTCACGTCAAGGGAATCATGTCCCCCCATGAAGTGTGGAACAACCATAATGGGGCCAGATTAATTTGCTTGAGGAGGATGACCCTATAATGCCTCAAATAGTTTTCGAAGCCAACGAGGGCTTTTGGATCTCCGATAGTGATTACGAAGATGAAATAGAAATAACATATCTTAATCACATGCGGTAGAGGCCGCAACCATACCCCTTGGAGATTAATGACATATTTGAATAGATGGGCATAGTGCCAGGGCACGAGTGGTACGTAGACCCAACAGGGTGGGATAAAGTGTTGGATCTATTGCTCCAGGTACATGAAGATCACCTTCCACTCTAAGACCCTAGGGTGATATCAATGCCGAGGGTAGACCCTATCCTCCTATTAGCACATAGAGCCAATCCATTCGTGCCAGTACCTCTAGAGCTAGATTCAGAGCACAGAGCACATCTAGAATGTTTAAGTCATCACACCCATGGTAATGGAGACCAGAATCATTTCATCCACATGATCTCCATTGACTTAACCACACTCATCTGTAATCTGGCCAATCCAGCATAGTACTTGCATCTGGACATAGATGCCATTGACTGGGATCACGTCAATTCACCTCTGTCCCCATCAGAGTACTAGCCTTTCGATAAAATACTTCATTTTACCCAAAGGACAACTCAGGATATCTTTCATGCTGAAGAGGAACCCGAGGTTCCCAACACAGATTTAAACTCAGCTAATCATATCCATTTGATCCCAACTCCACATCAACTAGAGGACGGATCCCACATGTAATTCGAGGAGATGATTGACGTAGACATCGGCTTGGATCCAATGAATCCATAGATTATCAAGCTGGGGGTAAGCTTATCCCCTGAAGAGCAAGCCGACTACATTGCCCTTCTCAAAGAGAAGAAGGAGGTTTTTGCATGGTCATACAGAGACATGTCGGGGCTAGATCCATAGCTAGTCACGCATAATCTAACGCTTGATCCGAAAATCAAGCCAGTTAAGAAAAAACTACGTAAGATGCACCCAACAGTGGCCTTGATGGTCAAAGATGAATTACAAAAGCTATTGGATGCACATTTTGTCATCTGTGTGGATTATCCGCCATGGCTGTCCAACATGGTGCCCATCAAAAAACTCGATGGGAGGATTCGCATATGCACTAATTTTTGATATCTAAACAAAGCAAGTCCTATGGATGATTTCCCCTTGCAAAGCATCGATGCATTGGTAGACACTACAACAGGTCACAAAATGCTATCCCTCATGGATGGTTTCTCGGGATACAATAAGATTCGTATCAATCTCGAGGACTAACTAAAAATGGTGTTCACAATGCCTTGGGGGACATTTTGTTATAAGGTCATGCCCTTTGGCCTTAAAAATTTTGGCGCCACCTACCAACGTGCCATGACATACATCTTCCACGATTACATGCATAAAACTTTGGAAGATTACATGGATGATTTGTTGGCCAAGTCTCTTTTGCGCCCAGATCATCTCAATGACTTAAGCAAGATCCTCGATCACCTCATGGAGCATAAAGTTAGAATGAATCCCAAGATGTGCGTATTTTGCATCACATCTGGAAAACTCTTGGGTTTCATAGTCTCAAAGCGAGGCATCAAAGTGGACCCAAAAAAAGTCAAGGCAATCCTTCAAATGGTTCCCCCAACTACCATTAAGTAGCTCAGAAGTCTGCATGGAAAGGTCATGTCAATTAAGCGCTTCATAGTGCAGCTATCTAACAAGTTCCGACCCATGAACAAATTATTGCACAAGGGGGTAGCATTTCACTGGGATGACGAGTGCTAGTCAGCCTTTGACGACATCAAACAATACTTGGCTTCACCACCAATATTGGCACCACCTAGACCAGGAGTGTCGTTCTACTTATACATCTCAGCTATTGAGGTGGCATTGGGTGCCATGCTAGCCCAGAAGAATGAACTTCACAAAGAATAGGCTACTTACTATCTTAGCCGCACCCTAGTCAGTTATGAACTTAACTATGCATACGTCGAGAAACTCTGCTTGGAAGTGGTGTTTGCTACCAAAAAGCTATGCCACTACATGCTGAGCAACACTATGTATGTTGTGTCTAAGGAGAATCCATTGCGATACATGATGAGTCATACTTATCATAGTAGTCGCACGGCAAAATGGATCATGTTGTTGACAAAATTTGACATATAGTTTATTGGACATAAATCCATCAAAGGACAGGTCATAGCAGATCAAATAGCAGAGGCTCCTCTCAAATATGATCAGCATCTGGTCATAGAACTACCGATGATGGGGTCTTCCATGTCTCAGAATCGCCAGATTCTGATGAGCTCGAGTCACGGTCGACATAACCCTATTTTTTGATGGTTCTAAATGTGAGCAAGGTGGTGGCACAGGAATAGTATTCTTCACACTTGCAAGGTTCTCCAATGCCCCTATCATTTAAATTAAATTTCCCATGCACCAACAATAATGCAGAGTATGAAGCCTTGCTCATAGGTCTTCAGACAGCAATCACCATGAACATCAAACGACTGAACATCTTTGGTGATTCGTTGTTAATTGTCAATCAATTCAAAGGGGTATTCCAATGTAAATGCCTAGATCTGTAGGCTTATAAAGCCCTTGTGGACAAATTCCTAGTGAAACTTGAGTGGTACGACATTGAGGCACTTCCTCGGTCATCGAATCATTTTGCGGACACTATGGCCTCCTTGGGGTCACTAATCCTGCAAGACCTTTCTGGTGATATGACAACCATTCAAGTCAAAACACTATCACAATCCACGATGGAGCATGCAAGCTCTGACTTGACACCAAGAATCCACATGATCTAGATTGAACCATCCTCGGATAAGTTCTCTCGAATCCATGATCGTTTGAAACATGCCAACTGGGGGTCCTTGTTTTCTCCTACCCCCATTAATAGCAACACAACGCTATTCTTACAAGTTCTCTCCCACTCAGTGTTTGCTTGGTATGAACTTCAAGAGGGATTGGATGTTCATACCATCGATGCTTTTGATCAGCAGGATTGGTATTTACACATTAGAGACTACCTCCAGTTAGGTAATCTCCCGCTTGGATTGACGCATGCCGCAAAACAAGCATTCAAGCAAAAAGCGGCTAAGTATGTCTTTATAGGAGACATTTTGTACCATCGTAGCTATGAAGGAATCCTCCTTCGTTGCTTGGACTAGCAAGAGTCCACTTGGGTGATTGCCCAAGTGCACGATGGTACATTTTTTGGCCACTTCAGTGGTATGGCCATTGCAAAGTGCATTCTTCACATGGGCTATTATTGGCCATCTTTAGAACAAGATTGTTGCACATATGTTAGGAAGTGCGTGAAGTGTCAACATCATGCCAATTTAATGCACGTATCTTCCCAGGCCTTGTAGACAGTCCAGTCTGCTTGGCCATTTTTGTAGTGGGGCTTTGATCTAATTGGAAAGATCTCCCCTATGTCGTCAAGCCATCACACGTTTATTATAATGGCCATAGACTATTTCACCAAGTGGGTGGAAGCAATTCCGCTTACCTCTACGATAGGACCCCGTATTATGGAGTTCATTTTGCATAACATCATATGTCATTTTGGTATTCCATCAAAAATAGTCTCGAATAATGGGACGTCATTCAAGAACAAATACATGCATGCTTTGACCACAAAGTACAAAATTCAGCACAATTTTTTGACACCCTATTATCTGCAGGCAAATGGGCAAGCAGAGGTGTCAAACAAAATGCTAGTTGCCATCCTTTAAAAGACAGTCATAGACAGTCATAAGGATTGGCACATCCAAATCCCACTTGCCCTGTGGGCTTATCGCACTAGCATTTGGACACCAACTGGGGAAACTTCGTTTTCGCTCGTGTATGGCTCCAAGATAGTCATGCCTCTCGAGTTGGAAATTTCTTCCTTGTGCATATCAATGCAAGAGTTCATTGATGATGATGTTGCATGGCAGGCTCGGTTAGACCAGCTTACATTGCTTGATGAACGATGCATTAATGCTCTCGAGCATTTACGTATCTATCAAGAGCGACTTAAGAAAGCTTACAACATGAAAGTTCACCTAAGGGACTTTCGGGTTGGTGATTTGGTCTTGAAGGAAAACCAACATAACTCTAGTTTGTCATCCCACCTAAGGGACAATTTCATGGCAAATTGGTTAGGTCCATATGTAATTGATAGCAAAATAGGACCCAGGACGTACCGACTAGCCTCTCTTGACGGAATCAAGGAAACAGAACCCTTGAACATCAGTCATTTACGACCATTCCATATCTAAGAGAGCCATATCCCAAAATGCTCCAAGGATTCCTATAATCGCTTGGTCAATCCCAAAATGCTCCAAGGATTCCTACAATCGCTTGGTCAATCCCAAAATGCTCCAAGGATTCCTACAATCGCTTGGTCAATCCCAAAATGCTCCAAGGATTCCTTCAATTGCTTGGTCAATCCCAAAATGCTCCAAGGATTCCTTCAATCGCTTGGTCAATCCCAAAATGCTCTAAGGATTCCTACAATCGCTTGGTCAATCCCAAAAAGCTCCAAGGATTACCACAATCACTTGGTCAAAAATAAGAAAATTCAAAAACATAAAATCATCAAAAACAACAAAAATTTGCATCTCATTTCCAGGCATGCTCAAATTCATCAATCAAAAGCTCTTCTCGCATCTCATCTTCATATTCATAAAAAACAATCCATCAAAAATACAAAAATATGTAGCTACATTAAGCATCGCATCCATACATTGCATATTTGTGGTCATATAGGTCAAAGGCACCATAGACTATAATTACTCTGCTAGTCCATCTTGTTCCACATTTCTCCATTTCATAAGTAGTCAAAAAAATAAAAAATAAATAATATAAAAATAATAAAAATGCCATTCACTGCTTTTTACCACACCAGAGTCAGTGGTCTTCTAATGTATCAAGAGTTTTTGTCTTTTAGTCATCATTTTGCTTTCTAGCCACATACTGTACCAAGTCAAACAAATTTTACGAAGGTAGAGTTCTACTTGGATCACACCTTGTTACGTAGCATCCCAACACAAATTAAAACACATAAAAATTCCCAAGTTGTGTGAACGAAAGATGAAACCTGCATAGCAATCCAGGTCACCATAAGCGAAATGGTTATCTTGCTCATCCCCCTGTGCGAATGACCCCAAGAATGCTGAGAGTTGGCAAAAGGACAAGCATCTTCCCTACCCAATTCCCCAAGAATCCCAAGTTCTCAAAAAATTGCAAACATCAAAATTTTGCAAAAAGTCAAAACTCCAAAAATTTGACATCACCACCAGAGTGCATACATCAAAAGGCACATACAATAGTGATTCTTATCACTTGAAATCCAAATCCCTTGCTCAAAATAAAAATATATAAAAATAAACAGTGATTTTTATCACTACAAAAGAGTAAGTATCCCAATACAAATTGAAGAAAAGAAGGGAGTCAAACTTGAATCCTTGGAACTCTCAGCATTTTGATAGGTCATAAGGCAAACCTCAGTACCGGTTTGGTGGATAGCCTATCGGTCACTGGTGGTAAACCTCCTGCATGATGATATATCTGTCACATTAACTCATGTACAGATCAATGTTTGCATGTGGATGAGCTAGCTTACGGTATCCTAGATAACACCACAGATTAATCTGACTAAATACAACAAAGGAGTTAGTGGAGCTAATTAGGTGATCCTCAATACAGGTTTGGTTGATAGCCTATATGGCACTGGTGGTATCTTGACAAATACCACATAAATGAACTCAATTGCACACATAGGGATGTGAAATAGCTTGGTCAAAAACAAGTCCGATTCATACCTTGTTCAAAAGTCTTGTAAGATAAAGTACAGTCATGGCTAGTTAGTTAAAACCATTTGAGTCTCAGAAAACCTTAGGTAAATTTCTAAACCAACTGCGCTATCATTCATCCTCGCATTGCCATCAGCAATCGCCATAACACAAAGTCCTAAACAGTCTATGGTGCCCTCGCCAAATAACACAAATTCAATACATCCATTCCATTTTGCATATCACATATAAATCAAACACATTTGCATTTATCATAACATATGCATCCATCAAAATAAATTAACATGCATACATCCATACTCATCACTCATCATGCATAAAATCAAATCATCACTCGCATAAACAAAATAAAGTCATCTGTATATATTATCAAAAATGCCCGTAGGCTATAATAATCGATCATTTGACCCCGCACAATCCAAAAGCTCAAAACCCCCAAGCCTAAGGCATCGGCCACCATGATCACATAGGATCAGTGTGATGGGAACTACCCCTCATGGTGTGGGTCCTATGGGACCCCTTAGGGCGGCTACTGCTAGCCCCCGCATCATGCCTGCTACCCCCTCCCTCATCCAGTCACCTACGATGAGATGATGTTGATTGCTCAATATCATTGCCCCTCATTCGGCATGACAATCCACCTCTCGAGGGCTCAGGTAACTGCCCACCAAGGTGAATAATCTCTCCCTCCATGTCCATATGATGTCGAGACTAATCTATCTCTTGTTGCAACCACTCTATCTCCCACTGACGGTAATAAGCTACTGCATCGTCGTGCTATGCCAAAACCCTATCCCTCTTCGCCAGCTGTGTCCATAGGATATCCCTCTCCCAGGACGCATTAGTACCCCCATCCTACCGACGATAAGCAGCCAATGCATTCTCTCACTTTTCCAGCTACATGCACAGGATATCCCTCTCCTGTAGTGCATCCACCAACTCCTCATCATGCCTCCGCAACAGCCCCTCCAATCATGCATTATCAATGCGTAACCCGAACTCCATGTCCTTTGCATCTTCTTGAGGCATAGGCATATCTGGAATAGCAGCCTGATCTGGCTCCCACTACTCCGTGATGTCTTGCATCTTCATCTGATCTAGAACCCCCAAATATGCATCCTCATCCTCCACCTCCACCATGTCTGCATCCTCTCGAGGAGCTCCCCAATCATCCCCTGGTGCCTCGGCACCCTCCCCACCCACTGTTGTCGCCTTCATGCCTCCCAATGGCCCCTCTCCTCGCCATCACCGTAATACCCACCACTGGTCATACTCTGTAGTAGTACTGACATCATCCACATTTGGGACATCGATCACCATGTCTGAATCCTTGCCCAGTGGTGCGATGACTAGTCGGTCCAGAGTTCTCTCGTCCCCCCAATGTCGATAGACCACGGGCTCACCAGGAAACCACTGGTGCACCCCAAACTATCGTGTCACCTGACTATAGGAGAAGAACTCATGCTTGGTATCGTGTTGCCCAATCAGCCACCGCTCTTTGTATACCCGTTGGAGCCACTCTCCAGCCTCCGACCAGGCTGGACAGTCCTGATAGGGGTGCCAGAGCACCTCCCCTTGAGTAATCTAAGCGAGGGCATCGGCATAGTGCCCTACGACACCTACCCACCGTCGACTCTGTCCTTGCTCCACAGACCACCACCACAGAACCACATAGCCTATCTCCCTATCCTCCATCTTTGCCTGAGTCATCCATGGTAACCCAGTCGGCCTCTCCACCGCTATGTGCTACCAAGCCCAGCTTTGCAATAGATAGCTATAGCTAATCCCATTTCGCTTTCGATAGCGGACCTCGTACAACTCACCATAGATCTGTGCTAATAGTGTCTGTCCCCACCTCATGATTAGCGATGCCTCCATCGGGCACTCTACCAACCGCCAAACCAAATCCAGCAAGTTCCAAGGGAACCTCGCACCTGACGAGTCAGGTAGAAGCATGTTGGAAATGAGGCCCATAAGGAATGTGTGCCTCACTCCAAAAACCCCCCTCTCTAGCCACCATCAGACCAAAATCTTGCCAATCTGGTAGTCACCCTCTACCCTCTCCACTAGATCCTCCACACCCAGTTCCTCCCCATGCCCGAAGCATCGCATCAGTATAGCTATCCGTTGATCATGTGGCGATGTCCTGATCGGCAGTCCATCTATCGAAATCCGCAAAAGTCGATAGACATCCTCCAAGGTCACGGCCATCTACCCTGTTGGGAGATGGAAGGTGTTGGTTCGGGGATCCTACAGATTGATCAGGGCCATCAGATAAGCCTGATCCCTGACCACAGGCTCCAGTTGAGCCACCTGCTTGAGCCCAAGGGCATCAAGCCACTCCTAGTCAGCCACAGTTAGTGCCCCTCGTGCTTCAACAAAAGCAGTAGGTACACGGTATCGACTCTTAACAACCTGCAAAAGAAAACAACACAAAAACATTAAAATCATGAAAAGAAAAATGTATAGCAATAACATGAATATACAGCATTGCCTACCAATGTACAGCCAAAAGCAAAACAAAAAATTCAAACAAATTAATTTGTCAGTCCTAGGGTTTCTAATCCTAACTGATAAATTTAAAAACAAAACAAAAAATTCAAACAAATTTATTTGTCAGTCCTAGGGTTTATAATCCTAACTGATAAATTTACAAACAAAACAAAAAAATTCAAAATTTTATTTGTCAGTCCTAGGGTTTCTAATCCTAACTGATAAATTTACAAACAAAACACAAAAATTCAAAAAAAAAAAATTAATTTGTCAGCCCTAGGGTTTTTAAACTCTAAACTAATTAATTAACAAAAACACAATAATTTGTCAGTCCTATTTGTCAGTCTTAGGATCTCTGTATTTTAAGTTTTAAAAAGTCTGCATGAACAACATAAAATTAAAATAACAGTTTTAAACCTAGGCTTTTAACCTACGTTTTAAAACTAACCTGCTCAACCTAAGAACTAGGGTTTTACGTTTCATTTATCCTAGGGTTTTAGTTATAAGCAAAATAACAATTCTTTACCTAGGTTTTCACTATGTTTTTCATTCAATTGTAAACTAAGTCTGGGTTGTGTTCAGCTCAGTTTTAGGGTTTCAATTTCAAATTTTGGAAAACATCATCACCAAGAAAATTAAACAAAACACTTGCAATTTTAAACAAAAGTAATAACACTAGGGAGCACTTATTGGTCTCACTTCGGCTCCACCGCTCGATCCGGTTTGTGCACTCATGATGTCAAGAGAAATTCGGTAGCGCTTTGCTTTGCAGAATTAACCTCCTCCTCCCCAGAGCTCCAAATCGCAAGAAAATTCAGATGCAAATGAGCCCAAACCCTAGTTTTGACCTTTAAATAGGCATTTTGAGCTTATATTCGTTCCCCCCTGGGACGAGCACTCTGGTTAGCACTTGTCCCACCCTGGGATGAATACTACGCTGGTATTCATCCCACCCTGGGACGAATTCAGAGCAAATATTTCAAAAAACAGCAAAAATTGAACAAAAATGCACTAAAACAGCTAATAAACTTGCCCAATGAGAGTGCTATTGCACTTGACATCCCAGGCATGCAAAACAGACATTGGGGTTACAAATGGCCACTATCCTACTCCCTAAGAAGGCTACCATAGCCAGACCG
The DNA here is from genome assembly GCA_028583015.1 of Wollemia nobilis. Taxonomy (NCBI): domain Eukaryota; kingdom Viridiplantae; phylum Streptophyta; class Pinopsida; order Araucariales; family Araucariaceae; genus Wollemia; species Wollemia nobilis. The sequence goes on from JAQPPZ010010792.1 coordinate 80,772, forward strand.
CTCCACGAGAAGATGGATTTTTGCCAATTTTAGCTCCAAAAAGCGTCACAAAAAGGGTTACCACCCACCAAAAATAGGTCTAAATGTCGAAAAACTGTACACGTTTAACGCTAAAACATCTAAGGGCACCATTGCACAAGTCATATTGGGTCAAGTGACTCATCACTTTTCTCATGAAGGTCATTCCCTCATCGATTCGTCGCTTGAGGGGGTAGTCACATCTAGTCACCAATCAACAAGCACACACCCAGTTAAGGAAAATGACATGCATTCAAAGAATCATTGATAAAGACAATTGCGCTCCTGCTTTGGGCAGTAAACAAGAAATAATCACAATCTGATCAAATCACTTGGCATTTCATGAATCATGAACTCAAGGTTCTCACAAAAAAAAGGTTGCGCCCTTTGCCTATTCATGACCGATCAATGTCCAAGATCAAGTAACACCTCACCGAAAAATGTTAACACTTGAATTGAGTTCCTTCGCTCGTCAAAAGCAAGGATTCAAGAATGCATGCCCTTTCCATACTTGGGGCATCAAAAGTTGGTTAGGTTACTGAGAAACCCTAATCATTAATGCTTTGGTTATCTATTTTTGCTCGACGCTACGCAATGCATAGCGCATCCCAAAAAGGGGTATTTGTAGACACCAAAACAACACCAATCCGATTATGTGACTACAAACATTAATCGCTTTGACACACACAGTGCCAAGGGCAGCCCCCACAAGTCAAACAGTGGTCCTAACCACTCTCACAACAATTTTGAAAGGTCAGAGATCAATTTGGCACATTCAGGCACTTTGCTCAGTATCTGTCCCACCCTAGGACAAATTCAAAATAGGATTCTCCCCACCCAGGGATGAATTCTGAATTCGCCTCGGGGTGGGGCGAATTTCAGGTTTGACAAGCAAAAAGTCAAATCTTGACAAATGGCAGCTCAGGTCTGACACCCAACGCTTCCTTCATTGCATGGGAGTATGGGTGAGCATTTTTTAGTGTTAGAGGCATCTATAAGGTCAGTCATGGAGTCCCTATTCAGGGAGGAATCTCCTTCCCCCTAAAGAGGCATGATTGCCAAGTGGCGCCTCTGCATGCCCATTTCAAGAGACCTCCAGGTCTACAAATTGGTGAGTTTCCTCACCCCAAAATATGGAGAGAAGTAGCATTTTAGAACAACGAAGTGCTATCGTTTTATTTACACATCTCATACATTTTGGATTTGCACCTTTCACATCCTTGATCTCCTTTAGAAGGGAGGTCATTGGGTGACTATTGGGAGGACAAATATCGATTCCAAAACCTAAAATTTGGCCACAATATCCCACCAAATTTTTTGACAATACCACACAAGAGGTTTTGAACCCATCCCAAGTGGATTGGTGTTGAAATCAAGCCTCAAACGGTGGGCGGCCTACCCCATGGGCGCCCCCTCGTACATTGCCACAATCTTAATCGCACCCTTTCAGAGAGATGGTAATTCTATGGCATATTTTCTTTCTTTCATTTTTGCATTCAGTTCTATGATTTTTATATAGGTTGTCATTTGAATCTCGTCTTGTTTTGAGCAATTTTGATCATATTTCTAGCTTTGTTCGCTTTTACTAACCTGCAGGTAGCATTATCAAATTCCCATTGATGGAGGCCAAATTAGGAAAATCTGACCATTTGAGTCTTCCAAAAATTCCCCCAATTAGCTAATCCCAAGTTTGCAGGTCTTTTGGAGCTCCAGAGGCAGGACATTGGGACAGTATCTTTTCGGCATTTTGTTGTAGGTGAATTCGTCCCACCCTGGAGCGAATTCAAATTGGTGAGGAATTTTTGGACTATTCTTTTTGCAGAGCCTTCCTGGTGATATCATGATGCCCCTGTCAGATTTTCATAGCATTTGGATCTGTTTTAATATCAGTTTAATTCGTTTTTCTCATTCACTTATTGTAGGCTTGAGGATTGCATGCTTTGTTCCATCCACAGGTGCTACTGACTGTCTCTTGTTCCTTTGAACGTAGGGTTCGGACATCGGAGGAGCAACGAGGAGTCAAGACTCATCATTCCAAGCAGCGGCGATGTTTTGGTCCGCCCATTTTATATGTGGGCATGCGGAAGAAGGAAATGCGCCCATGGATGTAACAAGAACTCATGCTTGAAACGCTCCTAGCCCTTGGAAGGGGAGGATGCATATTGTAACCGAGTTTGAAACACATTAATAAAAAGGGCTGTCTTATTTATTCTCATTTGTTTCATTTTGATTCGATCATGCTTTTCCCTCTTTTCATGCATTTTCAAGTTTCTAGGATTTAGCGCTAAGTTCAGTTTCTTCGCTTGCATTTCACATATTCACTTTCCTTTTTTGCTTCCGTATCCTCATGCTTTCAGAGATTTGAACCTAGGACCTCCCTTGGAGGATTGCCCTCTCCTCTCCAACTCACCTAAAACACTTGGGTAAGATAAATATTTTTAACTATATGTAAATTATTCCAAAAATTGTGGATGTATTCTATGAAATTTAAATATAAAGTATTTAGTTGTTTCAAACAATTCAAACTTCTAGTTGAAAAATAATTAGAAAAAACCATCATGAATATTTGTTCAAATAAAGGAGGTGAATAGTTGTTAAAGGAATTTAATTTTATTTCTAGAAGAAAATTAAATAAAAGGACAATTCAAAAGGCTCAAAGACCTAAAAAAAAAGATAACTCACTATAGCATATTCACTACAACAAAATAGTATTGTAGAAATAAGAAATAGATACATCATGAAAATGGTTAGGTGTATGTTAAAAGAAGCTCATCTTGATCATCAAGATTGGATAGAAGCAATTAAAACAACTATAGTTTTTCAAAATAGATTACCTACAATAATACTAAAAAATGTTACACCAAAAATGTGGTCAAGACAAAAACCAACTGTAGAGTGACTTTTTTTTAATGTAAGTCTTATATGCATATTCCAAATCGAAAAAACAATTAAATGAGAAGACTATGTGCAAAATATTTCTTGGTTATGATGATTTCAAAAGGATACAAAATAATTGATCCAATAACAAATAAAATCTACATAAGTAAAGATGTAGTATTTGATGAAGAAATGCAGATGTTATTAAAGAATAAAACATCAATTCAAAAGCTATTATAAAGTTTTCAAAATAAGAATCATCAAATGAAGACACATAATTAGAGTTACGGGAAGAACAAAATGAAAATACAAAAATGAATATAAAATTACAAAGAAAATAATCAATTTTACTTAGAGATACACTTAAAGATTCAAAACTAGAGCAAATGCAATATCTTACTACTACAAGACCACAAACTAGTAGTCTAACTAGAATGAATAAGGGATTGATATAGTAGAACCTACAATGACACTTCATGCATTAAATCATCCAAGATGGAATCCAAATATAGAATTAGAGTATGAAACATTGATGATAAATAAAATATTAAATCTAGTTAAATTACCTATAGGAAATAAAATAATTGTTTGTAAAGATATATATAAAATCAAATATAAAGAAAATGGTTTGATTGACAAAAAAAAATCTCGACTAGTTGCAAAAGGATACACTCAAACAAAAGGACCTTATTATGAAGAAAATTTTGCACCAACAACAAGAATTACTACTATTATAACAACTTGTGCTTTGGTAGAACATCATGGATGGAAACGATATTATATAAATATAAAAATTGCATTTCTTAATAGTGATATTGAAGAAGTTTATATGTAACAACCAGAATAATTTGTGATTAAAGGAAAAGAGCACAAAGTTTGCAAGTTGAAGAAATATTTGTATGGTATAAAGCAAGCACCAAGAGCATGGTATATAAATATTACTAGTCATTTATTATAACACAACTTTAAAAGAAGTCTATTAGACCCAAATATCTATATAAAAAAGGTTGGAAGTGACATACTAATAATTGTGGTGTATTTTGATGATATAGTAATTGCAAGAAGCTCAAAAATTCTGATAAATGAAGTTTAAAAGGATATAGAAAAGGATTTTGAGATATCAAATTTGGGGCTTCTTCGTTATTCTCTTGGTTTAGAAATTCACCAAAATGAAAATAATATTACAATAACACAGATAAAGTATGCAAAATATTTACTTGAGAAATATAGGATGAAAAATTACAAATACAAAGATACTCCAGTGGAGAAAGGATTGCAGTTATCTAGATATGATGAGAAATTTTTAGTTTCAACTATAGTCTATCATCATCCACGTGTTGTAGGTGAGTTGGAGAGGGTAGGGCAATCCTCCAAGGAAGGTCCTTGGTTTGAATCTCCACCCTACTAAATGCACATTAGATACCCAAAATCCAGTTGATAATGTTGGTGTGGTTAGGGCCGAGCATGATTCTTGGGTGATTTTGATGGTGTAGAACCCCCCTTGTGATGGTTTCTTAGACCAAGGCACCCCCCCAAGGATTTTTTCGTTAAATTAAAAAAAAAAAACTATAGTCTATCATGAAATAATTAAACATCTCTTATATTTAACAAACACTCGATAATATATAGTTTTTTATATAAATTATATTTTGAGATCTATACAAGAACCTAGATAGTCACTAGAAATCCATAAAAATAATATTACAATATATCAACAAGACTACAAAATATGGAATTACATACAAAAAGGATGATAAGAATTTGTATCTACAAGGATGTTCAGATTCTAATTGTATTGGATCTATAGATGATAGAAAATATATATTAGGTTACATTTTCTATCTTGGTTTAGGACCGATTTCTTAGCATAGTAAAAAATATGTAGTAGCACTTTCATCTATAGAAGTAGAATATCATGCAACTAAATATGTAGTCTATGAAGGATTATGATTATAATAAATACTATCAGATATAGGAATCATAAGAACTCCAAAAATAATAAATTGTAATAATAAAGGAGTACTAAATCTAATAAAAAATATAATTATTCTTGAAAGAACAAAATATGTTGAAGATTAATGTCATTTTATTAGGGATTATTTTCAAAGTCATCGTATTCACTTGAAAAATATTTCTACTGATTGTAATATTGTAAATATCATAAAGGTATTAGTTCAAAGTAAATTTTTGATATTTAAGAATCATCTATGCAGATCAAGAGAAACACACAATACATAATGTAATACAAGGGGTATTAAAGCATATTATATTATGTAATACAAGAATCTCAAAAAGTCTAATAAATGAGGTTTAAAAGGATCTAGAAAAGGATTTTGAGATATCAAATTTGGGGCTTCTTCATTATTCTTGGTTTAGAAATTCACCAAAATAAAAATAATATTACAATAAAATATCTAAAGTATGCAAAATATTTACTTGAGAAATATATGATGAACAATTACAAACACAAATATATTCCTATGGAGCAAGGATTACAATTATCTAGATATGATGAGATATTTTTAGTTTTAACTATAGTCTATCATCACCCATGTGTTGTAGATGAGTTGGAGAGGGTAGGGCAATCCTCCAAGGGAGGACCCTAATTTGAATCTCCACCATACCAAATGCACATTGGGTACCCAAAATCCAGTTGATAATGTTGGTGTGGTTAGGGTTGGGCATGAGTCTTGTGTGATTTTGATGGTGTAGAACCCCCTAGTCATAGTTTCTTAGACCAAGGCGACCCCCAAGGGGTTTTTCGCTAAATTAAAAAAATATATAGTCTATCATCAACTAATTAAAAGTATATTATATTTAACAAACACTCAATAATATATAGTTTTTTCTATAAATTATCTTTAGATATTTATGCAAGAACCTAGATATTCACTAGAAATCCATAAAAAGAATAGTACAATATATCAACAAGACTACAAAATATGGAATTACATACAAAAAGGATGATAAGAAGTTTTATCTACAAGGATATTCATATTTTAATTGTATTGGATCTATATATGATAGAAAATCTATATTAGGTTACATTTACTATTTTGGTTCAGGACCAATTTCTTGGTATAGTAAAAAACATGTAGTAGCACTTTCATATACAGAAGTAGAATATCATGTAACTAAAGACGTAGTCTGTGAAGCATTATGGTTATAATAAATACTATCATATATAGAAATCATAAGAACTCCAACAATGATAATTTGTGATAGTATAGGAGTATTAAATCTAAAAAAACTAAATTATTCTTGAAATAACAAAATATGTTGAATTTTAATGTCATTTTATTAGGGATCATTTTCAAAGTCATCGTATTTAGTTGAAATATATTCTACTAGTTGTCAGATTGTAAATATCATAAAAGTATTGGGTCAAAGCAAACTTTTGATATTTAAAAATCATCTATGCAGATCAAGAGAAACACACAATACATAATGTAATACAAGGGGTATTAAAGTATATTACATTATGTGATATGTGTCATGAGTAAATATTAAGAGTCTCTTAGAAAAGTGATAAGATAAGAACTCAAAGGTCCTTTTGTAAAGCTATATTATGGTCATTCAGACTCTTGTACTCCTTTTAATATTTCCTTTTTTTGCTTAGAGAAAGTCAATTGCCTTCTATAAACTTGTGTTCAGTTGCACCAATTGCTTGTCAAGCATAGTCTTGACTAGGCCTTGTGATTTTTTGTAACTGTAAAGTGGTCTTCATGGACTCTATCACATAGGTTGGAGTTGTAAAATTCATTGTATCATGCAAAATTGTTTGAGGAGTGCCTAGATTATGAAAAGAATAAATAGACACAGTGGATAGCAAAACTTGTGTGGATATTAGGGTGAATGGTGAGGTGGTGGTTATAAATTTATTTACCATCCATGTTAAGGTTCTGACTAATAGTGAGACTATCCATTAGGATATGAATTATTATCATAGGAAATGAGTGGATGGATTGTGGTGACTTCCATTATAGACAATAAGAATGATCTAATGGGTGTGGTTCTAAGAGTGTGACTTAATATGAGAGGTGATACCTCTAGGAAAACCTACAACTACACTTATTATAGGAAAAGGATTTTCAACATAAGGAGGAATTAAAGAATCGTGAACAAAAGAAATAGGTGGGAAAGAAAAAGTGGGAATAAAAAAAAGAGAGATAAGTAAGAAGAGAGGAATGGGGAATGATAGAGGGATTAATAACAATTTTTGATGTAAACTTTGAGATGATTTATTTATCTTTGGTGAGGTCTATAGAGGATTGATAATTGCTTAGTCTAAAATCCTTTTTTATTAGTTAATTATTAGATATGCTCTCAGTAAAAAAGCCAACACTTAGAATTGGGTATTTATTGCCACCACCCAAGAACAAGTCCTTGAGAAATATCCCATTTCTAAAGTGGGGATAGTTATTTTATGGTCTCTTTTGATGGAGGGATTTTTATTTTATAGCTAGTACACCCTCCATTGTATCATCATTTTTTATAAAATGACCCATGAGGTTCCCCCTACTGCTTCTCTAATATCTCTATAGCCATCTCTTTTATCACAATATTGACCATTTTAAAAATTGTTGATGCCATAATTATGACAATTTTAGGTGTAGCAGTGGAAGTTCTGCTTTCTATTGAGATGCCTTTTAGGGATCCTTCTACAATTCTTAACCTCATAGATGAACTTTTATGTTTTTATGCCCATATCACTAAGAATTATTTATCAAAGGGTCCATGACACACTAATTATTTTATTACTCTTGTATTGTGCCTCATTTTTTGCTAGGCCAAGATCTTCCTTAATGAATAGCCCAAGTTTTATAAAGGATTTAATGCATGATGATTTGGTTGACAATTTGCATCAAAGTCATCCTTTATTTTAGTGTCAAAATAGAAGGAAAACCATTTTAGTGGGTGGACATGTCTTTATTGGATTTCATGTTCATATGCCTTATCATCCCTTAATATGACTAGGGATACTTATTCATATGATTTTACCTCCATGAATCTATCTTTCTTATGTGCATAGAAGGTATGTAACCCTTTTGATTCTAATTATCCTAAAAAATACCCCTTTATATTATAAAAACATATATTCCTCAGTAGTTGAAGCCCCATGCTTCTCAAGTTTGCTTTAATTATTGGATGGAATTCTCAAAATATAGAGATGATTTACTTAATATGTAGCTTAAGAGGGTAAAATATCATATTTTTTTACCCTTGGTAGTACTTTTGGTAAATGTAATCAAGTTTCCATGAATACTTAATATTGAATATGTAGTTGGGATATGAATATGGATAGCTCAAAGGGTATGGAAAAAAATCCAAAAAGTTAGATAAAGGACCCATGATTTATTAGGTAGAAGTCCTTATTTAGTCATTCCTTAGAATTCAATAAGTTTTTATTCTTTTTGATGATTTTAGGATCCTTTCCTTTAGCTTCATCATTATGGGATGATAAATTTTATCATAGCATATGTAATTCACAATGGGGATGTCTTATTAGTGAGTCTTATATAATTCAATTATAAGAAGGAGAACCACACCTAATTTTGGTATAAAATTAGCTAGACCAAGAACAATATTTAGGTGAACTCCTTGCCATCCTTGAAATCCCTTAATTGTTTGCTCACTTGTTTATTGATGTACTTTATATTGTTTATCATCTATGAATGGCCTAAATAGTTCTCCATTGCATGAAGAAGAAATATGTACCCTTAATAGACTTTGACATATGCTTTCTTATCTAGAACCGTGGCTATTCTTGAAAGCATCATCTCAACATCATCCTTAAAGAGATCTAAATCCAATAGGATGTTGAAGTCAAGCAATTTTTTTAGATATTTTAAGTGCAACACCAGAAAGTCCTCTAGTAATGGTGATCATTAGGGTAGTTGTAGTATTTCTAGGCTTTCAAGTTGCATGTGACCCATATTATGAGGTTACAAATTGCACTCAATATATTTCTAATGCCATCCTATTGGATGTAGAATGATCCCTTTTCCCACTAAAGAGTTTTGAATATTTTCCCCTCATAGGCATGTCTTTTGACATAATTTTCTACTAATTTAGGGCATTTTTAGACCTATGGCACAAATTTCATTCCTAGGTTGGATGTCCATGAAAATAGAAGGAAATTAAATGTTAAGTCTTAATGTATAGTTGTTTATAGTAACAAGGATTCAAATATTTACAATATAAATAATAGGAAGATCCAAAATAGTGTCATTTCTATGAAGGTCAAATTTGATGTAGACATAAGTTTGTGAGCCTTAAGGTATTAAATCCTTTTATTGTTTCTCTTAGTTTTTGATAAGGAAAGAAGTATTTCAAATACAAGATATTATATTTTTTTTACTTTATACAAATATTTTATTTAATGATTTTCTTGATTTTTTTTTTCTTGCTTCAAACACTTATGAAAATATTGACAATACTATTCTTAAAATTTGTCATCTCTTCAAGGTATTTGGTAAATAAATCTATAATAAATATGGTTTTATAACTAAAAAATATGTTATTCATAAGAAGAGAAAGATTCTTCATCCTATGTAAGCAGTATAATGTTAAAGAGAAAAAATATATGTTAGATATTTATGACGGAAATTAAAATAAATTCGGTGGATGTGTGGTGGTTATGTGTTAAATTCCCTATTGATAAGCATAGCTCTCGGATTTACGAGGGGTCATGGTTAGGAAGAGACTGCTCAACCATATGCTTTGGTCTAACACTAACCAAATTAAAATATATATATATATATATATATATATATATATATATATATATATATATATATATATGTGTGTGTGTGTTTTTTAAATTAAAATAAAAAACAATAAATTTAAGAGAATACAATAGTAAATGAACTCCACTAAAAAAAATACTCATGAAATTTATTCTTCTATTTTAAATTAAAAAAATAAAATACATAAAATTTAAAAAATAACTAAAATATAATAATTTAAATATCTTTAAATTAAATTTTGATAGTTTTGAAATAATTTTAACAATATACCTTTAAATATTCATTAAATGGCCAAATAGATCATTTTAATGATTGGCTTATGGCTTGTGCTAAGACTATTATTAGACTAGTTATACCAAAAAAAAATACATTAAACTCATTGAATAAAAAATAAAATTATAAATTTTTAAATCGAATTCTTTACAATCTATGAACTTATGGATTGCCACTTGCAAAACATGCCCAAAAATACGAAGTATATGTGATTGAAAATCCCTAGCATGCCAAGGAAATGACTAATAAGTAGTAAATTTATGTATTTTTATTTCTGGAGAATAATTTTCAACCTGCAACTCATGCAAACTTCAAATTAGGGATGTGGACTAAGTTTCAAAGGCATACTGAAAGCTGTAACTTTAGAAAACCCACGGGTCAAACCTAACCATGATTTCTTCCTCTTCCTCGTAGGATTTAACCACTATTTATTTATTTATTTATTTTTTTATTTATTTATTTTTTTTTTTTTTTTTGGGTAAGTATGCCTCCGTCTATGGAGATGGAGAACATCCATTCACTGCCAGGTGGATGGTATTATCCAAAAATACTCTCCATCTCCACTTACACAAGTCATATTAAAATATTGTACTCGGATAGGACACACATTGCTCTTCTTAGCAGTCCTATAAAATTCATCATTTTTTTATTGCACCCAATGATTCCCACTCATAAGAGTAGGTAGAACTTTTAGAAATTTTTTTGAAAATACTTATGAAATTGAACTACATCCAAGTATAGATATCTCACCAATATTTAATGTTTTTGATTTGTACTTTTATGTTGGAGAAAATGCAATAGAGATGGTAGATGGACATGTTGAACCAATCATAGATTGGGCAAAGGAGTTACCAAAGAAATAACCAGAGGATATAGAGAAGATTTTGGACCAAAGAACATCCAGGAAAACAAGGACCAAAGGATACAAGGAATTCCTCGTAAGGTGAAAAAACAAAGGTTCAGAAGAATATTCGTGGATACCTAAAGCTGAGTTTGCTCACTTCAAACCATCCATCTTTGCAATAGATCTATGAGCAAGGCTTCACCATGTTTCTCACCTAGGGAGGTTGATATAGGGATATCCATCCATTCATTTTTCTTGCCAACTAGAGCACATGGAGCACCTCTTCCAGATTTGCAGCCATCACACTCATTGGAGATTTTGTCAGTTCACAATCTTCGACAATTGTTTGAGTGTTTTTGGGCACTACAATTAAAATAGTCTGCTACTTTCCCATGCACGCCCTCGCAAGTAATGGCAAACATGAATGGCGTTAAGGGGAAAAATAAAGGTGGGCGTGATTGAGATACTAGGGTGGTTTTTTCTATTGTTCTTGGTAATTGCATGGGTGCTATTCAGAGGTTTAAAAATAGCAATTGATTGGGGTTTTCACGGGGGATTTTTTTTTTGGGTATGGTGGATAAAATCCCCAAGTCAGAATACCAGTGAAAAGCAGGGCAAGTATGAGGTATATTTTTTTTTAGTACTGTGTGTATTTGAGGATTAATTTTTTTCTAAGCATTGTGTGTATTTGGTCTGTTTTCCAAGCACTGTATGTGTATTTTACCATCAACTGGTGGTTGGGGAAATATAATAGGATATATCAAGGGTTTTTAAAATATGTTGAAATTGATCTCCAACATGAATAAATTCCTCTGTGGATGATTAATATTGGCCAAATTTGTCCTTTTGTTGTGTAGAAGTCCGCCGTTCTACAGACACACGGGGTCTCTTTTAAAAAAAAATGATATGTAGTGACGCCACATGGCGGCCATGCCTTCCACGTGGCGGCCACTTGTCTTACGTCAGCCTTGAATCGCTTTAATGCTGCCTCTGATTGTTTTCATGTCCGCCAGGCACGAAGGTAGGAGCTTGTCATGATATCGTGACGTCGTAATATTGCGACGTCGCGATATCACGACACTAAGTAGAAAGCAAGGCGCAGGGGGGGTACTTGTCGTGATATCATGACTGTCACGATATCGTGACAGCACGATGTCGTAACAGTCACGATATCACGACTATCACGATATCGTGACTGTCGTGATATCGCGATAGCGTGGTGTTGCAGCTACCATGATATCACGACTGTTGTGATATCGCAACAGCGCGGTGTCGCGGCTGCCGCGATATCACGACAATCACGATATCACGATAGCGCGGTGCCATGGCTGTCGTGATATCACGACCATCACGATATCACGACAACGTGGTTCCGTGGCCGTCGTGATATCGCGACCGTCGCGATATCACGACAGCACGATGCCGCGATCCTCTCGATATCGCGACCATCGCGATATCGCGATAGCATGATATCGCGACCGTCATGATATCACGACAGGCAGCACCTATTTAAGGTCTGTTTGTAATTGAAGTTGCTCTTGCTTAAGGCTTGTTTGTGCTTAAGGCTTGTTTGTAGATTAAAAGCTTGTAAAAATGACCAACTCTGTTCTGCTCATTTTTCGACCTTCTAAACTGTTGTGTGAGTGGCTAGGACCACTGTTTGACCTCTAAGGGCTGCCCTGAAAGCTGTGTATGTCAATGCGATCAATGTTTGTAGTCACTTAATCGGATTGGTGTTGTTTTGGTGTCTACACTATATTCCTTTGGAGGGATGGTACGGGTGGAATTGTGTTTCCTAAATAAAAAAATATGAAGAACAAAACCTCATTTAGGTAGGGGATACCCCTTACCAAAGTTTATGTTTGATCAAACTATATGCTTTGAAGTTTTTTGATACAAGAAAAAAACTTTGATTATTGCTGCATCCACTTACTACTATAGGGGCTGGGGCAATGAGTGCGTCAAGGTGTTGCACTTATCTCTATGTAAATGTATTGGATACTACCAGACAAACTTTCAATTTGAGTGGGAATCATTGGGTTCATCCAGATGAAGATCTTACTTGGATCTAGAGCTATGGGACTTGGTACATAATGGTTACCTAGAACGTAGAGCGCTCTATACCAAGTGGAGTTATATCTATTGAAGAAAAATATTTTTCCTATAATTGTAGCAATAACCAAATCAAAGGAGGCTTGAGAAATCTTATCCAACTTCTTCTAGGGCACCAATAAAGTGAAGTTGGTGAGGTTGTATATGCTGAGAAGGGAATTTGAGAACTTGCAAATGAGTGATTTAGATTCCATGAGTGACTTCTTTATCCAGATAATGGGTATCATAAACCATATGAGGTTGAATGAAAAGAATGTTGAGAACCAAAGAATAGTGGAGAAAATATTGAGAAGCATACCAACAATGTTTGAATCAGTGGTGATAGTAACTGAAGAACCGAGGGAATTAACAACCCTCTTAGTAGATGAGCTCATGGGTTATCTGCAAATACATGATTAGAGGTTGAACCGATCATCTCAGTCCTCATTAGAGCAAGTGTTCAAGATGTAGGTATCATTTTGAGACAAAAGTAAAAGAGAAGAATCCCATCAGAACATATCATGTTCTCAAGGAGGAAGAGGATAGAATAATAGAGGTAAACATGAAAGAGGTCGTATGAGAGGAGAAAGGTCAAACTCCAATGAAAGAGAGCCTTTATACCACCTTATGTCACATAAAATAATTCAATTGAGGGATGAATTTTGTAAAGTCCTTTGGCCACCCTTTTATACACGATGCCTCCATAGTCTTCAAACGTCGGCACTCCAAATTATTCGATGACGTCGACGTTAAAAAAACTTTATAAATGGTGCTTTAATTTTGATGACGTCAGCCCATTAAACCTTTATAATTTATAAATAATTTAAATTCCAAGGAATTTAAATTTTATAAATTATAAATATAACCTTTGGCTTTTCAGGCCTTATCTTATTGCACAACTTGGTATTGATGATATTTATTTATAAAATTTAAATTCCTTTTGAATTTAAATATTTTATAAAATAAATATTAGACCTCCTTTGAACTTTGCAATAGGCCTCATTGGATATTTATGAAAACCCTTTTTAACTTATGCTCTCATATAATATTAAAATATTATGGAGCCCTTTTGCCTTTAACTTTTGCACTGTTGAAGCTTCTTCCTAGATATTAGTGACACCTTTGATGACTTTATTTCTTGCTGAATTCCTTGAAATTAATGATGACTTCATATGGTGACATCAATGACAACTTTTGACTTAGGGACTCAAAATGTCCAACAAGTAACGCAATGGAAGTGCATGAAGGAAAACCAGGAGTTGAAACTGCGACCTTCAAAAAATCCTCTATGTTTGTAACCTACAAAAAAAATAAGTTGCAGATGTAAGTGAATGTATTTCCAATCTCAGGCAATATATATTACTGTTATGTATTTTTTACTTCTATGTAATGTTTGGTTGATTATTTATCCAACTTAGTAAAGTTAGGTTTTATCTTGATTGTGTTATATCCCAATGATCAAATTAGTGTTTTATACTGCTTGTTGTATTCTTATCATGTTATTTTTATGCTCTATCATGCTTGTCATTTTTATTGGGAAGTGTGTTTGACTTTTAAAGTCATGGGATAGAATAGCCTTGTTCCCTGATGTTGTGCTATGTCCTGCTCATGTGTTGTGTTGTATCCTATGAGTGCATTGCTTAAGTATGCATACCAACGTGATGTGAGGCATACCTTGTTCATGTCACAAACCATAACATCCTTCATGTTCTAGACTACAGTGCCCTCTAGCCCGCATCAAAATTTAGCGTGCATTGTGCTATGGCCCACGAACATCAGTTGTTGTGGCCCACATCATCGTAACATAAAACTCTCAAACAATCCTGTATGATTTTTTATCCTATATCATTCAAGGTAAAAAAGTGTAAGAATAATTTACTCTCAAAACATGTTGCATGATTGTATTTCTCCTATATCATTCAAGGTCAAAAAGTTTAAGAATATAAAACCCTCTGGATCTGCAATTATGATAGATATTATTGTTGTAACTTGACCACATGGAATCATTCTTTCACTATCATTTATGGGTTGAAATTAGAAGGTTATTAATCTATAGGTGATCTTATAGATGATTTTATTTTCTTAAATATTCCAACCAGTAAAACATGTAATGCATGAATGAGGCTTGAGGCTAAAAGATATTCCAACCAAGGATCGTATTAGTATTTTTGTAACTAGAATTGTATTACGGATTGTGTTAGAACTTGAATCATCGTATTATAATATTAGATTTGAATCAACATATTCCTTTGAACTTTAACAAATGGCAAATAATTTTTATTGATCTTATAACCAATCACTTTGGAGAATATCCACTGGGTCCTATGTTTGATTGATTAATATATGTTTCTCACATAGAAGTATTTAACATAGAGAGTGGTGGTTGAAAGGTCATGCACATATTATATTAAGTGGAAGAATAATTTTCATACAATGTGTTTTATAAAGCATCAATTTGAATACACTTGTGTCCAAAATATTTATTTATACAATAAGTATTGAATAATTTGAACTATTTCAAAAAATTTCAAAAAAATCAAAATACTCTTGGTTTCACAATCTTTCATGTTCTTATATGTATGATGATCTCAAATTGCTAGCAACGATGGTACCATGTTGCCATTGCAATCCCCTTGCAACTATGTTACCATTGGCAACTTAATGTTATCCCCTCATGCTAATATCGTGATGAGCACCAAAAAGACTTACAACCAAACATGGAGAGAAACTTGTACATTGATACCCTTTACATATAAATATTAACAATACTATATCATTTCTACTTAGATTAATATTGACAAATATTCAACATGTATGTGTGGGGACTGGATTTTTTGGTTTCTAATCAATTAATGTGATGATGCAAGTCTAGTGGTATATTTAATTATTAGCATTTCATTCCACATGTGTTCTTGGTAATAGATTTTATCTTTTTTGCTTCACAAATATATTGAGAGAGTGTCATAGTCTCATAGAACTGTTATCATAAATATTCAAATTTTTGGCATTATATATAATTAATTATATGAGGATTAAAATGAGTCCTATCTATATTATATTATGACCACATAGTATTGTTATAACATCTTGTTATTGTATGTATTGCTTGAAAAAATTCAAACCTAGGTTTCCTCCTTAAAAATCAAAGAATTTAATGCTTGAGCTAATGCCATTTAATTTAGAAAAAAATAAAACTGAACTTCAATATTTTATTTTATTTTATTACATAAAACCTTAAACTCTTTCTCATTGCAATGCAACTCTAACTTACATATTCCAGTGTCAGAGGACTTGTCTACCCATATCCAGTGTTGCTAAGCAATCTTCTCATACACATTAAATTTTCATCACATAATAGATTATCCTATACTCTACTTATGTTGTTGAATGAGACATAATGGATTAGTTTATTTCTATCACATGACAATACGACATAACATATTTTGAGACAATATATTTTTTTTTATCCACACTTCTCAACATGTCTTTCCTAGTTCACATGAAGCTCATCCACATTAAATTTTCATCACATAATAGGTTGTATTATACTTTGCTTCCAATTTTGAATGAGACATAATAGATTATTTTCTTGCTCACTTTCCTATACTTTGCTTCCATTTTTGAATGGGACATAATGGATTAGTTTCTTGCTATCACATGACACAATACCACTTAACATGTAGAGACAATATCTTGTTTTTTATCCACACTTATAAACATGTCTTTCCCATTCCATATGAAGCTCATCCACATTAAATTTTCATCATATAATAGATTGCTCTATACTCTTCTTCCTTTGTTGAATGAGACATAATGGATTACTTTCTTGCTATCACATGACACAATACCACTTAACATTTCAAGACAATATCTTGTTTTTTATCCGCACTTATCAACAAGTCTTTCTCAGTTCGCATGAATATTCAATTGAATATTATATTAAAATATATAGTGTACCTGATATTCCAAAAAAATCCTCTTTATTGCTCATCAAGGTTGCAAGACAAAATTTTGCTTGAGATATGAGAATTTACACAAAATCAATCTCTTAGATATTTACACATATAACACATTTGAATCTTGATTGCACTATAACAAGGATTGTGCTAGTAAAAATTTATCAAGACACCTATCTTTTAAAAATATATTATCTATTTATATTAGCTTCCCTATATATCTAAGTTCATCCATTCATAATGTTTAGAAGAAAACCTTGAATACATTTCACCTTATTGAGATGGATCACCATATTCTTCCTCTATCAATTAAGACACATAAATGATAAGAAAATTTTCATGATCTGTTATCACAGTTTCCTCCTTCAAGTTGTCTAGCACCAAAGTCTAACTCCAAAGACTCCAGGTTGTAGTGGCTCATGATAATTTTATGCTAAAACAAGAATTGACATACTAATATACTTAATATAAATATTATAATCAAAAGTAGAACACTTGAAACTTTGTGTGTATTCGTATTCTTCTTTCTTGTAGTGATACGATAATCTTGGTTATTATTCAGCCTACTCAATGTTTTAAACAATATACACACCACAAGATTCTTGCTTTGCCACATATGCCCCTTTGGATGATATGTATAAATCTTCACCTCCAATTGGTTGTTTAAAAATTAATGTATTCATAGCAGGCTGATGAATATGCATACCTATTTTTCTATATTGGCCAAAAAAAAATCTAAATAATGTAATTCACACTACTGTAAAGTCTTTAGATAGTTCAATACTTTAGAATAGGAATAACAAGCGTCCATAAATACATGAGTCATTTAGAACAAGTGTCTTTAGTTAGGTGTGAATGTGCAAAAGTTTCTATCATGCAAAATACATGTGTCTTTAGGATAGGAAAGTTAGGAGTCACATACTAGCATATATTTGTGACTTAACATTGTAATCGGTAATGAAGCATGCATTGTTCATAGCATGCACTAGTAGAGTATACAAGAGATTTTTTAAATTTTTATGAGCTTTTCCATGCGTATTTTCAAAAGTTTATCATGCTATTTACATGTTTATTAGCTAGCCATTATCATAGATATAATATTGTTTGCTTATTTCTCTACTTGTGGTTGCATTCCCTTCAAGTTTATATATTTCAAAAGCTAAAAATTTTGTCATGAATTACATTGCTTTGAAGTTCTCTATGCACCTCTTCAACTTTTTATGAGTTGACCTACTTTGTGTGTTTTTGTGCTATAGCCTATTATCGTGCACTAGATAAATTTTCCACCCATCTTCTTTTGCAAAAGGTACATGCACATATGAAGAAGAGTCAAACATTTTGGAAAGTATGATACTCAAATTTTTTCTATGCCATGATTAAGACAATTTTGCTAAAACATGGTAGTTAATAGTTTTTTTTTGGAAATATGCTAAGGCCACACTTGTCTCAACTTAAAAAGAGTTTTGATATCCTTCTATGATTGAACATATATATTGAACTCAACTAACTTTTAATTCTTCTTAAGTACATCCTTACATCATCTTGAATGAGGAACAAATATTCGTAGCTCAAGTGGTAGCATGAATAACTAAGACCAAGAATGGTGCAATTTATATTTCCTACATTTTTCTTAGATATATCATATTATTTTGAGTTTAACAAATTTCAAATAGTAGTACAACTTGAATGGGCTCAATGGTGAATGCTTAGGTACTCTAGATAGGAGGTTCAATATGAAGGGGATAGAATATGCATGACCCCATGAGTATCTCCCCCCATGCATAATGGACCTAGGGAGTGCAGGATGGTATAAGGGTGAAGAAGATATAAATAAGGAATCAATTAATTATTTCAAAAATATTTTGTCAGATATGAGTTAAGGTAAGGAGACACAAGAAAAACTTTTGCAAGGAAAAATGAAAGCTTGATGAAAAATATGTTTATGGAGGAGCTCCATGAAGCAATTTTATCTTTCCATCCTAACAATGTACCTAGCCTTGATGGATTTCATGCAATTTTCTTTCATAAATTTTGAGATTTATTGAAGAGTGATATGTTGGTTGTAGTTAAAGAGACCAAAAAAAGGAAGACTATAATTAGTGATATCAATGCTACTTTTATTGCATTGATTCCTAAGAAAGGCAACACAAAATAATTTTATAATTTTTGTCCAATAAGTCTTTGTAATATGATTTATAATACCATTTCAAAAATCATGGCAAACAAGGTTGAAGGGCATTCTACATTATCTTATCTCAGAGGAACAAGGTGACTTTATTCATGGTAAACAAATTATTGATTGTATAATTATTGCATAAGAGGCTATACATTATCTTTATTCAATAAAAAAACTAGGTATGTTTTTGAAATTATATATAAACAAAGCATATGATAGGGTTTCCTTGAATTTTCTATATGTTTTTCTCAAAAAAATTGGTTTTGATTATAATTGGTGTGAGTAGATTAAATGTTTGTTATAACAACGCAAAATTTTCTATTTTTATTAATGGTTTTTCCTACTACTTATTTCATGTTACCTTGTGGAATTTGTCAAGGTGATCCACTTTCTACTTATCTATTCATTATTCTTACAAAAGCATTAGGGAGAGCATTTTTAAAGAAAAAAATTGAATGAAAAATCAAAGGTATTCAAATTGCAAAAAATGATCTCTCAAAGCATCTCATATCTAATTTGTTGATGATACTTTTCTTTTGGGTCATCCCCCATGAATTTTAAATCAATATTATCATTCTATGAGAAGACTATTGGATAGTTGGTAAATACAACAAAATTCAATAATTTTTTCATTAATACTACCCTTGATTTACAACAAATTATTGTGAATATTTTAGGGTTTTAAATTGAAAATTTTCCATCAGCCTGCATGGGTATTCCTTTGTATAATAAAGGAAATACAAAATATATTTGTATCTCTTTTTTGGATAGAATGAAAGCTTGCTTGGCAGGTTGAAAAGGTATGTTCTTAACCATGTCAGGAAGGCTACAACTCATAAAGACTACATTGTAATCCATCCCTATTTATATGATATCACTTTCAAGATTGCCAACATGTATAGCCTCAAAAGTTGATAAAATTCAAAGAGGCTTTCTATAGAAAGGTTGTGAGTAAAAATTTAGATTTTCCCTTTGTAAGTGGGATAAGGTTTGCAAACAAAAAATATTGGAGGAGCAAGCTTGAGAAATTGTAGACATATGAATTTGGCATCAGGATCAAAGCTTGGATGGAGATTATTTAGAGATCAAGGAAAAATTGGGTAAAAATATTACTTCACAAATATATAGGTTCTCTTATGCAATAAAATTATTTATAAAAAGAACTCTACCCAAAGGATCGTCAACATGAAACTTCTTATCAAGGAGCTTACAATTGACAAAGAAACATATGAGATGGTTATGCAAATTTTGGTTTGATGCTTGGTTGAAGTCTTATCCTCTTATCTTTGAATCAAACTTGCAACCATTGGCCCAAGCATACCTAGAATGTAAAGGTCCAAAATTTAAATATTGTATTATTATGAGCAACAACTCCAAATCATTGGTTTCATTTAGTAACCTAGTTGAAGGAGAGGAACTCAAACAAATTGCAAATAAATTTTAAAAGATGCTTCAAAAATTTTATTTGCTAATTTTTACACAAAAGGATGAGTTGATGTGAAATTTATCAAAGGATGGTGGATGCTCGATCAAATTGAAATACGAGGATTTAGAACAATCAAAATTTCCTTACCGGAGTTTAGGTTTGATCAAACTATATGCTATGAAGTTGTTCCATACAAGGAAAGAACTTTGATGACTGCTGCATCCACTACTACTACAGGGGCAACGAGTGCGTCGAGGCGTTGCACTTATCTCAATGTAAATGTATTGAAGACTTACAGACAGACTTCCATTTGAGTGGGAATCATTGGTGCTATAAAATTTGATAAATTTTATAGCACTGCTAACAAGAGCAATGTGTGTCCTATGCGAGTACAAGATTTTACGATGACTTGTGTAAGTGGAGATGGAGAGTATTTTTGGATAATACCAGCTGTCAGTGAATGGATGGTCTCCATCTCCGTAGACAGAGGCATACTTAAAAAAAAAATGGTGGTTAAATCCTACGAGGAAGAGGAAGAAATCATGGTTACGTTTGACCCGTGGGATTTCTAAAGTTACAGCTTTCAGTATGCCTTTGAAACTTAGTCCACGTCCCTAATTTGAAGATTGCATGAGTTGCAGGTTGAAAATTATTCGCCAGAAATTAAATTATTTTTTTTTTTACTTAATAATCAATTCTTTGGCATGCGAGGGATTTTTCAATCACATATACTTCGTATTTTTGGGCATGTTTTTGACATGCCAGGGATTTTTCAATCACATATATTTCATATTTTTGGGCATGTTTTTGCAAGTGACAATGACTGTAAAAAATTCGATTTAAAAAATTATAATTTTATTTTTTATTAAATGTGTTTAATATACTGTCTGTATGGCTAATCTAATAATAGTCATAGCACAAATCATTAAAATGATCCACATATTTAAAGGTATATGGTTAACATTATTTCAAAATTATAGATACATAAATAATAATTAGAATATTTTATTTAAAGATATTTAAATTATTATGTATTATTATATTTTAGTTATTTTTTAAATTTTATGTGTTTCATTTTATTTATTTAAAATAGAAGAATAAATTTTATAAGTACTTTTTAATGAAGTTTATTTACTATAATATTTTTCTAAATTTATTGTTTTTCCTTTTAATTTAAAAAAACATAATTTTTTAAATATTTTTTTTATTATTTGGTTAGTATCAAACTATATGGAAAAAACTTTAATAATTGCTGTATCCACTTACCTCTACCAGGGCCGGGGCAACAACAAGTACGTCGAGGCGTTGCACTTATCACGATTTAAATGTACGACAGGCTTCCAATTTGATTGGGAATCATTGGGTGCAATAAAAATTGATGAATTTTATAGGACTGCTAACAAGAGCAATGTGTCGTATCTCAGTAGGTGGTTTTATGATGACTTGTGTAAGTGGATATGGAGAGTATTTTAGGATAATACTAGCTGGCAGTGAATGGATGGTCTCCATCTCCATAGACGAGGCATACTCACAAAAACAAATGGTGGTTAAATCTACGAGGAAGAGGAAGAAATCATGGTTAGGTTTGACCCGTGGGTTTTCAAAAGTAAACATACTCACAAAAAAAATGGTGGTTAAATCTACGAAGAAGAAATCACGGTTAGGTCATGGTTAGGTTTAACCCGTATGTTTTCTAAAGTTAAAACTTTCAGTATACCTTTGAAACTTAGTCCACGTCCCTAATTTGAAGATTGCATGAGTTGAAATTAAAAAAAAAAAAATTGTTACTTATTAGTCGTTTCCTTGGCATGCGACGAAATTCTCAATCACATATACTTTGTATTTTTGGGCATGTTTTGCAAGTGGCAATCGATAATTTCATAGATGGTAAAGAATTGGATTTTAAAAATTATACTTTTATTTTTAAAAAATTATACTTTTATTTTTAACTAAATGAGTTTAATGTACTGTGTATAACTAATCTAATTAAAATGATTCATTTTCACATTTAATGCATATTTAAAGGAATACGGTTAACATTATTTCAAAACTGTAGATACATAAATAAATATTGGAATATTTTATTTAAATATATTTAAATTATTTTATATTTTTATATTTTAATTATTTTTTAAATTTTATGTGTTTTATTTTATTTATTTAAAATAAAAGAATAAATTTTATAAGTATTTTTTAATGAACTTCATTTATTATACTATTTTTCTAAATTTATTGTTTTTTCTTTTAATTTTAAAAAACATAATCTTTTTTTATTATTTGGTTAGTATCAAACTATATGGAAAAAACTTTAATGATCGCTATATCCACTTATCTCGATTTAAATGTATGCCAGGTTTCCAATTTGATTGGGAATCATTGGGTGCAATAAAATGATAGTAAATAGTCTTAGCACAAGCCATAAGACAATCATTAAAATAATCCATTTTGTAATTTAATACATATTTAAAAGGTATATGATTATGAATTTAATTTTAAAGATATTTAAATTATTATATATTATTATATTTTAGTCATTTTTTAAATTTTTTGTGTTTTATTTTATGAAGAATAAATTTTATGAGTATTTTTAAATGAGGTTTATTTACTATAATATTTTGGGTTCGTCTCGATCTGGGTTCGTCTTCCAGACCTTCCCTTTCACCTGTGGCACAAAGAAATCCTCAGATTCATTGCTCAGTCGGTCGAGAATCTGGTGACCTTTGACCTCGATACCAAGGCAAGATCCCGAATGGTGCATGCCAGATTTTACGTCAATGCCAATCTTGAATTCGTTCTCCCCTCCTCGGTGATCATATCTTTTGGGTTCTTATTTTGGAGCCAACCCTTGATCTACAAAAACAACTGATGAAGAGATTGAAGCTAGTTCTCTGTTCGGGCCCGACGAAGTCAGCCCCAAGATGACCCAGAGCATAAATTTTTCCACAGACTTTGGTAGCAAACTCAAAAGAGGGCGGCCCACCTTGGGTGATTAGCGGACAAGGTTCACCGAAGACGACATAGCCAACGGCTCCAAGACAACTCTCTTTGATGTTGGGGCAAGCTTCTCCAAGACGGACGCAATCTGACCCAAACCCCCCGCTAAGACCAAGAAGGGGGGAAAGCAACCCCTTAAGGGTGTCAAATGAAGCTCATCACCTGGAATATCAGGGGCCTCAATGGGGCCCCCAAGAAAAGGATCCTCGACCAACTCTATAGGGATCACCGCCCATCCTTCCTCCTCCTTCAGGAGACCAAAATAGATGATGCTACTACCCAACGCGTAGCCCAAGCTACCTGGCGTAATTGCGAGTCCCTGTCTACCCCTGCGACTGGCTCAGTAGGGGGTTTGATGTGTATGTGGGACCCTCGGTATTTTTAGGGAAGGCTCATTTCTTCGTTTCCCAGAATCATCAAAATTTTAGTCCATTGCGTGAAGTCAAGGCGCTCATGGATTATGTCCAACTTCTATGCCCCTAACAGTCCTATTGAGAAAGCGATCTTATGAAAGGAAATTAGCTCAATGAGAGAAGCCTTTTCCCCCTACCCTGGATCCTGGCTGGGGACTTCAACAACCCTTTGTTCCTCTCTAACAAGAGCGAGGGCTCAGCGGTGCAGGGCAAGAGCATGGAGGACTTTGGAGCCTTTACCACCTTCAACAAGCTCATGGACGTCAACCTGAAAGGATCCAGGTTCACTTGGTCCAATAGAAGAGCAGGAGCAAATCATATCCAGGTCAGACTAGATAGAGTTTTCTTGTCCAAGGAAGCCCTGCCCATGTTTGCCGATGCCACCCTGTTGGCCCTCCCCAAAATCGGGTCTAATCACAGCCCCCTCCTCGAAACTGATCATAGGCCCTCCCACAAGAGGCCTTTCTTGTTCGAGTCCATGTGGCTTCATCACCCTGACTGGTGGGCTCCCCTAGTCCCTGGATGCCCCGCTAAATAAGTCTTCCACAAGCTGAGACACCTTAAAGAACAATTCAAGGTATGGAACAAGGAGGCGTTTGACAATATCTTCGAAAACAAAGCGATACTCAAAGAAAAACTCAAATACCTTGAGTCCAGATTTCAAGTAGGATCCCAAGACCCAGGGCTCAGGGAAGAGGAACACCTTGCCCTTAGCGAGTATCATAACATTCTGGCCAGAGAAGAAACCTTTTGGAGACAGAAGTCGAGAGCCCTGTGGCTCCAAGATGGTGATGCAAACACCAAGTTCTTCCACGCATCGACTCTTAGGAATAGGGGTTCCAACAAAATTGCTAAGTTGGTGGGAAACGATGGTAGAATCATCAAGGAATAAGAGGACATCTGGGCTGAAGCCACCCAATTCTTCTAGGAGCTCTTGGGTGACAGCCCCCCCTCATCCCCAGAAGCGGTTGATTCCCTTCTGGAACACATTCCTTCTTCTGTCTCGGCCATGGCAAACCAAATGCTTGTGCAACCCCTGTCTGACTCCGAAATCCATGCTGCCACTTTTTCCATGAAGGCTGAGGTAGCCCCAGGCCCGAACGGATTCCCCCCATGATTTTTCTAATCATTCTGGGACATCATTGGGCCGAAAGTGTGTGCTGCCACCCGGGACCTACAGACTACCAGATCCATCCCTAGAGGTATCAACTCCACCTTCATAGCCCTGATCCCCAAGACCCATGCAGCCCGATACCTCTCGAATTTCCACCCCATCAGCTTGTGCAATGTCCTGTAAAAAATCTTGACTAAATCCATGGCGTCCCATCTTAAGGATATCCTTCCCTTGATTATTGCTCCCTATCAGGGCAGTTCGATCAAAGGCAGATTGATCATTGACGATGCCATTATCATGCATGAGGCCATTCACTTGGCTGTCCTATCCAAAAAGGCCTCATTTTTGCTCAAGCTAGATATGAACAAGGCCTTTGATAGAGTTGACTAGGATTTCCTATCCAAGGTCCTCCTTAAGTTCGGGTTCCACCCTTCCTGGGTCAAGCTCATCAGCAACTACGTGTCCTCCCCATGGTTCTCTATCCTCATCAATAGGTCCCCTACCGAGTTCTTCCCCAGTTCTAGAGGCCTCTACCAAGGTGACCCCCTATCCCTGATCCTCTTCATCATCCTGGCTGAGGCCCTGGGGTGTACCATCTCGGGTGCTATGACCAGCAGACTCATTTCAGGCATCAGGCCTACGTCGGGCCTACTCCATGTATCCCACCAGTAGTTTATGGATGACACCATCCTCACCACCTCTGCCTCAATCCCCTAAGCCAAAACTCTCAAGAATATTTTGACCTTGTACGAGGAGGCGGTCGACCAAAAAATCAACCTCCATAAAAGCTTGATTTTCTTTATCCATACCCCCTTGGAAAGGTAGATAAGAATCGAGTGGATCTTGGGCTGCACCCCTGGTTCCCTCCCCTCCTCGTATCTCAGGATTCCCCTATTCATAGGTGCATCCTCCAAGGCCCTGTGGGGTGGGGTGATTGAGTAGATTTAGAGAAAGATGGCCCCCTGAAAAGGTCACCTCCTCTTGTAGGCTGGCAGAGCCACCCTCTTGGTGGTAGTTTTGCAAAGCATTTTGATATATTTCATGTCGGTCTTCAGAATCCCGACCTATATTGCAACTCACATCGAACAAATTCAAAAATGCTTTCTCTGGTTGGGTAGCGAAGATAAGAAGAGGATTCCCCTAGTCTCCTGGCCCCTGGTCTATCGCCCCAAAGGTGAGGGAGGGATAGGGCTCAAGCGGGTAGTCCTCATGAATAAGGCTCTCTTGGCCAAGCACGTCTGGAAAGTGCACACCAACACCCTTGATGAGTGGGTCAGCATCATGCATAGAAAATACTACCATAGCCACCCCTTAATGAATCTTAGCCTCGAGATGGATTAGCCTTTTGGAAGTCCCTTATATCCACCAAAGACATAATCTAGAAAGGGACCAGATAGATCCTCGGGGACGAAGCCAAGATTGACTTTTGGGATGACAGATGGATTCACGATGAGGCCTTGACTGTCGACAGAGAGCTTCTCATTCTCAAACCAAGGCTAGCAGATAGAGGGCCTAGAGTGGTGGCCTATATTTCTCAGAACCAGGGGCATGCTACCTAGAAACCCATCCTGGATCCCAGGCACCCGCTTCAAGCTGTCAGGCTCCAATGCCTCCTCAAGGTGACTGTCATCCCGTCCTCTAGAGGAAATGATAGATGCATTTGGCATGGTACTCCCAGTGGAGTCTTTTCTATCAAATCTGCCTATAATCTCCAAAGAGTCCCTGATGAGGCTCCCTTTCCAACCCGACAGGTGTGGGCCAAGAAGCTGGTCCCCAAAATTAGCCACTTCATTTGGGCGGTCATCCAAAAAAATATTTTGATGATCAAGAATATGATCAAGATGGGATTTCAGATCCCAAATAGATGCTTCCTTTGCTGTGCTACCTGGGAATCCACCAATCACCTTTTTATCAACTGTCCCTTTTCATCTGAAGTCTTGGGCCTCATCATTTCCCAATTATCTATCCAATGGGTGGCCCCCAAATCCATATCTAACATCCTATCACAGTGGCCCAACCCCTTTGCCCATCCATTCATCCACTTCCTCTAGAGTTCCTGCCTTCCCCATATGCTTTGGAAATTATGGTTGGAGTGCAACAGTAGAGCCTTCTCCTCCCCAGCCCATTCCCCATTGTGGATAGTGACCAAGGCAGTGAACTTCACCCTTGAGAATTCCCGCTCCATCCCCCTGATCGAGGCACCTCGAAGGTTGGGCGAAGCCACCTTTATTTCCTCCCTCAGCATTTAACTTTCCCCCTCGGTCCCCCCCACCCCCTCCCATCGCTCTTTGACTAGGTGGACTACCCCTCCCCCTGGTTTGGTCAAGCTCAACTTCGACGATGCTTCTAATGGCAATCCCGGGCCCTCTAGGGCAGGCAGGGTCATCCGAGACTGCCACGGGACCCTAATCATTGCATTTTATGATTTTCTTGACTTCTAGACTAAAAACTTCATCAAAGTAGTAGCTCTGCTAAGTGGACTGACTGCCCTTAAGGAGTATCCCTCAAAAGTCATCATTGAGGGCGATTCCCAAGTTATCATCAAAGCTGCCCATAGCCCGGGATATTGATTTTGTCACATCTAAAACTTCATCTGGGAAGCCCTCTCCATCCTCCAATGATTCCTCGATCATGCCTTTCAACATGTGTATAGGGAAGGCAACAGGACGATCGATTTCATGGCAAACCAAGGCATTTCAGCTGACGCCTTCACCACCTGGACTATGAATTTTCTTGTAGCTTTTGTCCACATCACTACGCAAGATCAGGCTAGCAATGCTGAGGACCCTGGTGCCTAGCTTGCCCCGAGCTAGGGCCCCGACGGTCCACCGATGTGGTTTCTAGAGGATAGGGGACTTTCCCACCTATGGTGCCTCATCATTTGCTCAAGGCCCATCTCCTGCCCGTGAGTTGGTCTCCCAGATCCCCCTCATGGTGCCAAGTGTGCTCGGCCATGTCAGCAGATTGACTCTTCTTGGCTTGGACCTGCGTTGCTTCGTTGGCTCTTCTGTCAGTTCCAAGACAGTTTCCACGTTGACCCTCTCAGCTTTTTTTGCCTTGATCACTTTGTTGATGGATCCCCATGCCGCATCAATTCACCCATGACTTTATCCTACACTGTACCCTTAAGGTGCTCCATTGCTCAGTCTAAATGATCTGGCTCACTGGCAATGGCCCCTCCCCCTTGCCCCGTGTGGCAACCTATAGTCGTGCCCCCTTAGCCCCTCCCCCCTCGTGTTGCACCCGACCCCGAGTGCTCATTCTCGACGTCGATGGCTTCCCCCCTCTGCGGCCCCCTGCATGGTTTTAAATTCATCGCACACTGAGCCTTCCTATAGTCTTGTCTGTTTCCCCCGTCCCTAGGCCCCGCATCTCTGGTCAGTTTTCCCTTGTCTTCCCTGTCCCTATGCTGTTAGCTCGATCCTCATGGCTGCTAAGAATGTCTTCATCGAGCTTCCATGCTCATTTTGAGTGAGTCGAAAAGACTGTTCTCCAACACCAAAAAATTCACTCCTTTCTTCAGCAAATTTGTAAGAGCTGACAACGAAATCACCCAAAGATTTCTGGACTCATGGAATGATAGTGAGGTCATGATAAATGGCCTTCATTTCAAAGTGAATAAATATTTCTTGACAGATGTTACAGGCTTTCACCATGAGGAAAAGGGGTGAGCAGTCAGGTGGGATAAGCATAATTTGGAGGAGGAGCTGTCCCGTTTTCCAGAGCAGCAGTGGGATAAGGTGTACCTATTTCGTTCCAATATCCTGGCCCCATTCGATGAGGCCATCATCCTAGTAATGCAGTACATTACCTGCAACAACCTAGACCAAAGGTTTTTTAGCTTCCACCTAAGCTACCTCAACCACCTCCGAGGGGCCACAATGGTTAGCACCCCTCGATTCCTGCTATATTCCCTGGGTTTGTCCATTGACCATGCTTGCAAAAGCCATTCTTGACCCTCCCACCAAGGCCTTATGTCCGTTCTATACTGGCATGCCCTGGCCAATCAGTCGCAGCTCCATCGCATCCCTCCCTTGTCTTCTGTCCCCCCTAAATTGGCTACCTCTCCTGCGACCTCCCCTGATGCTTCCATTTCTAAGGAGACCCCCTCCCCCGAAGGCTCCCTTGCCTCAAAGCGTTGCAGACCCACTCGAAAGTGCAGGACTTTGGCCTAGGGCCTAGGCGGGGCCTCGAATCCTGGGGGTGCTCACAAAGGCCCCTTCCCTGGTAGCATCAGGGCTACTGGCAGTGCCAAAAGGACCAAATAGGAGGCCCTGGAGCCTGTTGACGTTAGCTTTGATTTCAGCAGCAGGATGCAGAATCTGGCTATCAAAGCCCTTCTTGACGTGGCTATTGGATCCCTGACTACGACTGCCCAAGCGGCCTCCTCCACTACCAAAGCCCTGGTCGAGCTCTGACGTAGGCTGGGAGATGGCCCCGATAGGGAGTAAATTTGGCCGGCTAGGGGCCCCGTCCTGGCCAGGACCGGCCGTAGGGTCCACCGGCACACTAGCGTCCAGCTTCTACGTTGTTGACGGTGGCGTTTTCTAGTTTTTGGTGGCTTCTAGCCAAGTTTTGATGTTGTGTGTCTTAGTCAATTTTTGTAGACACCAGGGCCTCAAGCCTCGAATCACTACCTTTGGGCACAGCCCCAGTTTTTATTCATTTTTTCAACCTCGGCTTCTGATGTAACTAAGGTTTTGGGATCCTGTTCTAAAAAACCCGCTACTTATTCATTTTTTGTAGACACCAGGGCCTCAAGCCCCGGATCACTACCTTTGGGCACAACCCTGGTTTTTATTCATTTTTTCAACCTCAGCTTCTGATGTAACTAAGGTTTTGGGATCCTGTTCTATAAATATTTCGTTACTTATAAAAAAAAAATTAAAAGAATAAATTTTATAAGTATTTTTTAATGAACTTCATTTACTATACTATTTTTCTAAATTTATTGTTTTTTATTTTATTTTTAAAAAGCATAATTTTTTTTTTTATTATTTGGTTAGTATCAAACTATATGGAAAAAACTATAATGATCATTGTATCCACTTATCTCGATTTAAATGTATGCCAGGTTTCCAATTTGATTGGGAATCATTGGGTGCAATAAAATAATAGTAAATAGTCTTAGCACAAGTCATAAGCCAATCATTAAAATAATCTATTTTGTAATTTAATACATATTTAAAAGGTATATGATTATGAATTTAATTTTAAAGATATTTAAATTATTATATATTATTATATTTTAGTCATTTTTTAAATTTTTTGTGTTTTATTTTATGAAGAATAAATTTCATGAGTATTTTTAAATGAGGTTTATTTACTATAATATTTTTTTAAATTTTTTATTTTTTTTCTTTTAATTTAAAAAAGCATATATTTTTTTTAATTTTTTATTTGGTTAGTATCAAACCAACGCATAGGGTTGAGTAGTCTCTTTCTAACCATGATCCCTCGTAAAGTTGAGAGCTATGCTTATTAATAGAAAATTTACCATACACCCACCGAAGTTCTTTTAATTTTTTTTTTTTTGTATTTACATGGTGGAATCGAGTAGCCGCCACGAATCCGGGCAGGCTATCTATATTTTATGGCTGCCACACTATTGTGTGCTGTCTACCCAAGAAGCCACCACATAAATCTTTGTGCAGTTCACCCCTATAACCACCATGCCACAATCATTTTAAACCTTTTACGCCACTGAAAGCACCAAGAAAGGGACAAGCGTTCAGTCCGACAAGACCCGAAATTTGAATCTTGGACCTCCGCCCCCCTTATGTATTTTGGATGAGCCAATTGGTCTACACTTTGGACCTAGGTTCTTTTAATTTTCATCATAAACATCTAACATTTTTTTTTGTCTTTAATGTTATACTTCTTACATGGGATGAATAACCTTTGTTTTCTTATAAATAGCATATTTTTTAGTTATGAAACCATATTTATTATAGATTTATTTACCAAAGACTTTGAAGAGATGACACA
Organism: Wollemia nobilis; assembly: GCA_028583015.1. Taxonomy (NCBI): domain Eukaryota; kingdom Viridiplantae; phylum Streptophyta; class Pinopsida; order Araucariales; family Araucariaceae; genus Wollemia; species Wollemia nobilis. Next base: position 111,691 of record JAQPPZ010010792.1, read on the forward strand.
TTTTAAGAATAGTAGTGTGAATATTTTCACAAGTACTTGAAGAAAGCAAAAAAATTCAAAAAAATAATTAAATAAAATATTTGTATAAAGTAACAAAAATATAAGATCTTGTATTTGAAATACTTCTGTCCTTATCAAAAACTAAGAGAAACAATAAAAGGATTTAATACCTTAAGGCTCACAAACTTATGTCTTCATCAAACTTGACCTTCACAAAAATGATACCATTTTGGATCTTCTTGATGTAGACAAAAGGATGAATTTGGCCAAAATAAATCAACCACACATGAATTTATTCATGTTGGAGAGCAATTTCATCAAACTTGAACAATCCTTGGTATATCCTATTACATTTTTCCAACCACCAGTTGATGGTAAAATACACATACAGTGCTCGAAAAAAAAAATGCAAATACACACAGTGCTTAGAAAAAAATCAACTTTCGAATTCACACAGTGCTAAAACAATATACCCCATACTTGCCTTGATTCTCACCAGTATTCTGAATTGAAGATTTTATCCATAAAACCCAACAAAAAAATCCCTCCTAAAAACCCCAATCAACTGTTGTTTTTAAACCCCCAAATAGCACCCATGCAGTGACCAAAAATATAGAAAAAAAACCACCCTAGTATCTCAATCACTCCTACATTTATTTTTCCCCTCAACCCCATTACCGTTTTCCACTTGCGAGGGCATGCATGGGAAAGTAGCATATTATTTTAATTGTAGTACCTATAAACACTCAAATAGTTATCGAAGATTATGAACTGATGAAATCTACACCAAGTATGATGGTTATAAATCTAGAAGAAGTGTTCCATGTGCTCTAGGTGGCAAGAAAAATGAATGGATGGATGCCCCTGCATCATCCTCCCCAAGTGAGAAACACGGTGAGCCCTTGCTCACAGATCTATTGGAAATATGGATGGTTTGAAGTGAGTAAGCTTAGCTTCAGGTATCCATGAATATTCTACTTAACCTTTGTTTTTTCATATTACCAAGAATTCCTTGTATTCTTTGTTCCTAGTTGTCCTAGTTGTCCTTTGGTCCAAATAATTCTCTATCTCCTCATGTTGTTTCTTTGACAACTCCTTTTCCCAATCTATGATTGGTTCAACCTGTTCATTTGCCATCTCTGTTGTATTTTCTCCAATATAAGAGTACAAATCAGAAACATTAAATATTGGTGAGATATCTATACTTGGAGGTTGTTCAATTTCATAATCATTGTCAGAAAACCTTCTAACAATTCTACATGGCCCAATCTTCTTAATTTTTAGTTTGTTATATGTGCCTTTAGGAAACCTTTCCTTTCTAAAAAACACCATTACTAGATCTCCTTCCTGAAATTATTTGACTCTTTTATTTTGATCATCTTTCTCCTTATACACTTTATTACTTTGGGTAATCTTCTTCCTTATTTCTTTATGTAATTCCTTCAAATGTACAGTCATGTATTCAGTTGCAAAATTATTTCTCTCTACTATAGCCTTCACTAGATCTGTCACTCCCTTGGGTGACCTCCCATACACTACTTGGAATGGATATTTTCTAGTTGACCTATTTATTGAGTCATTGTAAGCAAACTCAACTTATATTATCACCATATCCCACTTCTTGGGTTTATCACCAACTAAATATCCTAAGAAGGTTACCAAGGTTTCGATTGACAACTTCTATTTGTCCATCCATCTGAGAATGATAAGCAAAATTGAATTCTAACTTTCTTCCTAATCTATGCCATAACATCTTCCAAAAATGACCTATGAATTTCATACCCCTATCAGCTGTAATACTTCTTGGTAGTCAATGCAACATTACAATTTCTTGAAAGAACAACTTTGCCACACTACTGACATCTTTTGTTTTCTTGCAAGGGATAAAATGTGTCATCTTGGAAAATCTATCTACAAAAACAAGAATATTGTCAAACCCTCTTTGTGTTCTTGGTAGTACCAACACAAAATCCATACTAATATCTTCCCATGGACCCATTGGAACATATAATGGAGTTTATAACCTAGTATTTTGTTTACAACCTTTGGCCACTAAGCATGTTCTACACCTGGCCACATGTTTCTCAACATCTTTGGTCAAGCTTGGCCAATAATATTTTTTCCTTGAGTTGTGCTATTGTCTTATATTTACCAAAGTGACCTCCAATACCACAACCATGTGTCTAATTAGATTCTCCCTCATGGATCCTTGAGGAATGCACAATTGTCTATCTCTAAACAAGAAACCATTTTGAAGAAAATAATATTTTCATACCTTGTGTTCAAATTTGTTGCACTCCTGGAATACTTCCCTAAAGTCATTATATTTTACATACTAATATTTCATTTCATCCATACCAATACATTCAACTTGCATAGTATCCAGCAAAAAAACTCTCCTACTCAAAGAATCCACTGCTTGGTTGCTCTTACCTGATTTGTGCTTGAGTGTGAAGGTATAACTAGCAAGGTATTTAAACCATTTAAACCATTTTCATTAAATGTGTGTAGCCCCATTTTCTTAAATGCTTACAACCTTCATTTCTTAAATGGTTGTTGATAATTAAATCCAACCCATTTTATTAAATGGGCGTTGCTTATTTAAAATCAACCTATTTTATTATATAGGTGTTGGTTATTTAAAAACAACCCATTTTATTAAATGGGTGTTGGTTATTTAAAACCATCCCATTTTATTAAGTGGGTGTTGATCACTCATTAAATGATGGAAGTTAATTTAGTTTTCCTCCATGCTCTATTTTGATAAGTGTTGATTGCTTTGAAGTGAGAATTTTATTCGGAGCTCCTTCCACACTTCTTGTAGATGAATTTTTTAATTGATATCCTGATCATAAATGAAGAAGGGGAGATGATCATAGTCTACTTGTATGTAGATTATCAAATTTATACTAGCAATAGCAATATTCTATCTGAGCAGTTTAGACATGCCATGAAGGAGTTTAAAATAATGTACTTAGGCCAAATGAAATATTTTCTTGGCATTGAAGTTACCCAGTATGCGAATGGTATCTTCATATCTCAAAGCAAGTATGCAATAGATATATTGAAGAGGTTTAGAATGGAGGACCAAAAACCAATGATAGCGCTAGTTGCAACAACCCTAAAATTGAGAAAAAATGATTACAACAACAATATTGATCCAACTTTCTACAAAAGGTTAGTTGGAAGTCTCATATATTTGATAGCAACCAGACCATATTTAATGTTTACAGTGAGTTTTATTATAATATTTATGGAAGCACCAAATAACACTCACTTATAGGAAGGCAAAAGGATTCTATGACATGTCAATGGAACCAAGAACCATGGAATATTTTATGCAAGAAAATACTAGCTTGAACTTGTTGGCTACACAGATAACGATTGGGCTAGCAATATAGATGATAGGAAGAGCACTTTTATATATGCATTCCATATTTTATCGGGTGTAGTTTCATGATCATCAAAGAAGTAACCAATTGTTGCATTATCAACTACTGAGGCAGAGTATGTTGCCAAAAACTTAGTCGCATGCCAGGCAATTTGGCTGAGATGACTTTTAGGTGAGTTTAATTATCAACCGACAAGAGCAATAATGATATTTAGTGATAAAAATTCTACCATAGCACTATAAAAGGATTTAGTATTTCATGGCAAAATCAAGTACATCGACATCAGCTACCACTTTATTAGAGAACTGGTAAAATTTAATGAAGTTGTGTTATTATTTTGCAGGTCCAAAGACCAGGTTGTAGACATCTTCACAAAACCTTTGAAGGAGAAATATTTTGAAATACTTAGAGAAATTATCGGTGTCAAGGTCTTTGTGAAATCTAGTTTAAAGGAGGATGTTAGAAATTAAACCATATTTCACACTCAATAAATCTTTGATAGATCTTATATTTTGGATCTAATCACCATATTTTAATGTGTGTAAAGTTATTATCGATAGCTATATTTATTTGATGATTGGATTGACACATACTTTTGATTTTAATGCGTGTTAAAAAGCTAGTAAGTTTTTCCCTCCAATACCCAGCTATATGTATAAGTCGCTGCTATCATTTTAAAAAGTTATAGTGAGTAGAAGAATCAAAGTAACGCAATGGAAGTGCATGAAGAAAATCTAGGAGTTGAAACTGCAGCCTTCATAAACTCCTCTATGTTTGTAACCTATAAATATTTCAAGTTACATATGTACGTGAATGTATTTCCAATCTCAAGAAATATATTACACTTATGTATTTTTTTCTTCTATGTAATGTTTGGTTGATTATTTATCCAACTTAGTAAATTTAGGTTTTATCTTGATTGTGTTATATCCCAATGAGCAAATTCATGTTTTATCTTGCTTGCAAAACTTTATGTTGTATTTTGCTCGCATGATTTTCATGCTCTATTAGGCTCATTATTTTTATTGGGAAGTGTGTTTGAATTTTCAAGTCGTGGGATAGAACAACCTTGTTCTCTCATGTTGTGCTCTATCCCACTCATGTGTTGTGTTGTATTCTACAAGCACATTGCTTAAGTATGCATACCAGCATGATGTGAGTCATACCTTGTTCATGTCATGACCCATAACATCCTTCATTTTCTAGCCCGTGGTGCCCTCTAGCTCATGTCAAACTTTACTGTGCATTGTGCTATGGTCTACGAACATAAGCTTTCATGATACACATCATAGTAACGTAAAACTCTCAAACCATCTTGCATGATTATTTTTCTCCTATATCATTCAAGTTCAAAATGTGTAAGAAAATAGAACTCTCAAACCATGCTGTATGATTGTATTTCTCTTATATCATTCAAGGTTAAAATTTTTAAGAAGACAAAACCCTCTGTATCTGCAATGATGACATATATTGTTGCTGTAACTTGACCACGTGGACTCATTCTGTCACTATCATTTATGGGCTGAAAGTAGAAGGTTATTAATCTAGAGGTGATCTTATAGACAATTTTCTTTTCTTTAATATTCCAACCAATGGAACATGTAATGCATGAATTAGGGTTGAGGCTAAAATATATTCTAGCCAAGGATTGTATTAGTATTTTTGTAACTAGAATTGTATTACGGATGGAGTTAGAACTTGGATCATCATATTATAAGATTAGATTTTTGAGTCAATATATTCCTATTAATTTTAACCCATGGCCAATAATTTTGATTGATCCGATAACCGGTCACTTTGGATAATGTGCATTGGGTCCTATGTTTGACTGATTAATATATGTTCCTCACATAGAAGTATTCAACAGAGAAAATAGTGTTGGAAAGATCATGCACATATTATATTAAGTGGAAGAATACTTTTTATGCAATGCATTTTTTAAAGCATCAATTTGAAGACACTTGTGTCCAAAATATTTATTTATACAATAAGTATTGAAGAATTTGAACTATTTCAAAAAAATTCAAAAAAATCAAAATACTCTTGGTTTCACAATCTTTCCCCTTGTTCTAATCTCATGATGATCACTAAACATGAAGAGAAACTTGTGCATTGAGACCCTTTACATATAAATATTTACAGTACTATCTCTAACATTTCTACTTAGATTAATATTAACAAATGTTCAACATGCATGTGTGGGGACTGGATTTTTTTCTTTCTAATCAATCAATGTGATGATGCAAGTCTAGTGGCATATTTCATGATTAATATTTCATTCCACATCTATTCTTGGTAATAGATTTTTATATTTTTTGCTTCACAAATATATCAAGAGAGTGTCATAGTATCATAGAACTGTTATCATAAATATTCAATTTTTTGGCATTATATATATAATTGATTTTATGAGGATTAAAATGAGTCCTATCTATATTATATTATGACCATGTAGTATTTTTATAACAACTTGGTTATTATGTATGTATTTCTTGACAAAATTCGAACCTAGGTTTCCTCCTTAAAAATCAAAGAATTTAATGCTTGAGCTAATGTCATTTAATTTAGAAAAAAATAAAATTTAACTTCAATATTTTATTTTATTTTCTTACATAAAATCTTAAACTCTTTCTCATTGCAATGCAACTTTAACTTCCACATTTCAGTGTTAGAGGACTTGTCTACCCATATCCAGTGTTGCTAAGCAATCTTCTGATCCACATTAAATTTTTATCACATAATAGATTGTCCTATACTCTACTTCTGTTGTTGAATGGGACATAATGTATTAGTTTCTTTCTATCACATGACAATACAACATAACATATTTTGAGACTATATTTTTTTATCTGCACTTATCAACATGTCTTTACTAGTCAACATGAAGCTCATCCACATAAAATTTTCATCACATAATAGGTTGTCCTATACTCTACTTCCGTTGTTGAATGGGACATAATGTATTAGTTTCTTGCTATAACATGACAATACCACATAACATATTTTGAGACTATATTTTTTTATCTGCACTTATCAACATGTATTTCCTAGTCCACATGAAGCTCATCTGCATAAAATTTTCATCACATAATAGGTTGTCTTATACTCTACTTCCATTGTTGAATGAAACATAATATATTAGTTTCTTTCTATCACACTCCTATACTCTGCTTCCATTTTTGAATGGTACATAATGGATTAGTTTCTTGCTATCACATGACACAATACCACTTAACATGTAGAGACAATACTCCTATACTCTGCTTTCATTGTTGAAGGGTACATAATGGATTAGTTTCTTGCTATCACATGACACAATACCACTTAACATGTAGAGACAATATCTTGTTTTTTATCCACACTTATCAACATGTCTTTCTCATTCCACATGAAGCTCATCCACATTAAATTTTCATCACATAATAAATTGTTCTATACTCTGCTTCCATTGTTTTTTTTTTTTTTGAATTTACATGGTGGAATCGGTAGCCACCATGAATCTGGGCAGGCTATCCAGATTTTATGGCTACCATAGTATTCTGTGTTGTCTGCCATAGAAGCCGCCACACATATCTTCATGCAGTTCGCCCCTATAACCACCATGCCACGATCATTTAAAACCTTTTACGCCACTGAAAGCACTAGGAAAGGGACAAGCATTCAGTCCGGCGAGGCCCGAGATTTGAACCTTGGACCTCCGCCCCCCTTATGGGGTTTGGATGAACCAATTGGTCTACACCTTGGACCTACTCCATTTCCATTGTTGAATGAGACATAATGGATTACTTTCTTGCTATCACATGACACAATACCACTTAAAATTTTGAGACAATATCTTGTTTTTTATCTGCACTTATCAACATGTCTTTCTCAGTCCACATGAAGCTTCAATTGAATATTATATTGAAATATATAGTGTACCTGAGATTCCAAAAAAATCCTCTTTATTTCTCATCAAGGTTGCAAGATAATATTTTGCCTCAGATATGAGAATTTATACAAAACCGATCTCTTAGATATTTATACACATAACGCATTTGTATCTTTATTGCACTATAACAAGGATTGTGCCAGTAAAAACTTATCAAGACACCTAATTTTTGAAAATATATTATCTACTTCTATTATCTTCCCTATATATCTAAGTTCATCCATTCTCAATGTTTAGAAGAAAACCTTGAATACATTTCTTCTTATTGAGATGGATAACCACATTCTTCCTCTATCAATTAAGACATATAAATGATAAGCAATCTCTCATGATATGTTATCTCAAACTCAGTTTCCTCCTTGAAGTTGTCTAATACCAAAGTCTAATTCTAAGGACCCTAGGTTTTAGTGGCTCATGATGATTTTACGCTAAATCAAGAACTAGCATACTAATCTCCTTAATATAAATATTATAATCAAAATTAGAACACTTGAAACTTTGTGTGTTCATATTCTTATTTTTTGTAGTGATACGATACTCTTGGTTATTCTTCATCCCACTCAATGTTTAAAAAATATACACACCATAATATTTTTGCTTTGCCACATATGCCCCTTTGGATGATATGTGTAAATATTCACCTCCAATTGGTTGTTTAAAAATTATGTATTCATAGCAAGCTGATGAATATGCATAGCTATTTTCCTGTATTGGCCAATAGAAAATCCAATTAATGTAATTCACACTACTATAGAGTCTTTAGATAGTTCAAGATTTTAGAATAGGAAGAAAAAGTTTTCGTATGCACACGAGTCCTTTACGATAGTAGGAACAAGTGTCCTTAGTTAGGTGTGCATGTGCACAAGTGTCTATCATGCATAATACATGTGTCTTTAGGATAGAAAAGTGAAGAGTCACATACTAGTATATATTTGTGACATAACGTTGTAATCCGTAATGAAACATGCATTGTTCATAGCATGCACTAGTAGAGTAGAAGAGATATTGTTCAAATTTTCATGATCTTTCATTAATGGCTATTCCATGAGTATTTTCAAAATTTTCTCATGTTATTTACATGCTTATTATTTAGCCATTATCATAGATATAACATTGTTTTCTTATTTCACTACTTGTGGTTGCATTTCCTTCAAGTTTATATATTTCAAAAGCTAACAATTTTTTCATGAATTATATTAATTTGAAGTTCTCTATGCACCTGTTCAACTTGTTATGAGTTGACCTGCTTCGTGTGTTTTTGTGCTATTGCCTATTATTGTGCACTAGATGAATTTTCCACCCATCTTATTCTGCCAAAGGTACATGCACATATGAAGAAGAGTCAAACATTTTCGAAAGTTTGATGCTCAATTTTTTTCCATGTCATGATTAAGACAATTTTTTTAAAACATAGTAGTTAATAGTTTTGTTTTGAAAATATGCTAAGGCCACACTTGTATCAACTTAAAAGGAGTTTTGATAACCTTCTATGATTGAGCATAAATTCTGAACTTAACTAAGTTTTAATAATTCTTAAGTACATCCTTACATCATATTGAATTAGGAATAAATATTCGTAGCTCAAGTGGTAGCATGGATAACTAAGGCCAAGAATGGTGCTATTTATATTTCCTACATTTTCTCAAGATGAAAATTGAAATTTTTACAAGATTAATACAAACATACACTAGAGATATATATCATATTATTTTGAGTTTAAAAAATTTCAAATAGTAGTACAACTTGAGTGGGCTTAATGGTGAAGGCTAAGGTACTCTACATAGGAGGTTCAATATGAAAGGGATAGAATATGTATGCCCCCATGAGTGCCTCCCCCCATGCATAATGGACCTAGGGAGTGCAGGATGGTATGAGGATGAAGAAGATATAAAGAGGTAATCAATTAATTATTTAAAAAATATTTTATTAGTTACGAGGCAAGATAAGGAGATAAAAAAAAATTTTACAAGGAAAAATGAAATTTTAATGAAGAAGATGCTTATGGAGGAGCTACATGAATCATTTTTCTCTTTCCATCCTAACAAGGTACCTAGAATTGATGTATTTCATGTAATTTTCTTTCATAAATATTGAGATTTATTTAAGAGTTATATGTTGGTTGTAGTTAAAGAGACAAAAAAAAGGAAGGCTATAATTAGTGAGATCAATGCTACTTTTATTACATTGATTCCTAAGAAAGGCAACACAAAATATTTTGATAATTTTTTTCCAATAAGTCTTTGTAATATGATTTATAAGACCATTTCAAAAATCATGGAAAACAAGGCTGAAGGGCATTCTAGATGATCTTATCTCAGAGGAAAAATGTGACTTTGTTCATGGTAAACAAATTATTGATGCTATAATTATTGCATAAAAGGCTATACATTATATTTATTCAATGAAAAAACTAGGTATGTTTTTGAATTTAGATATAAACAAAGCATATGATAGGGTTTCCTAGAATTTTCTATCAAAAAATTTGAAGAACAAAACATCATATAGCTAGGAGATGCCCCTTACCAGAGTTACCAACGTTTGATCAAACTATATGCTTTGAAGTTGTTCGATACAAGGAAAAAAATTTAATTATTGCTGCATCCACTTACTTCTATCGGGGTTGGGGTAACAATGAGTACATCGAGGCGTTGCACTTATTTTGATTTAAATGTATGCCAGGCTTGCAGTTTTATTGGGAACCAAATAATAAGTATCCACGGAGTTGGAGAGCAAATGGGTAGTTAAAACTCTCAAGTTGAAATTGAGAGACCCTAGGTTCAAATCTTAGAGGTTACAAATCAATAATAATAATAATAATTATTTAAAAAATATTTAAAAATATTTAAAAATAGAAAACATGTATTTTAAAATAAATTATTACTATTTTTTTCAATTAAATAACATTATTTGACTGATTATGTAAATGAAAATAATAATAATAAATTATTTCAAAACATATTTCTAAAAACAATTAAAACTTAAAATCATGCATTTTAAAATAAATTACAACTAAATTTACTTACTAAATTAGTAAATATTAACTTGTGTATTAAAAAAAACAACTTGTGTATTTTTTTAATTTATTTATTAGTTCTCACTTTAAATTCATTTTGAACAATTGACAAGGAGGAGGCTGAAGAGGGAAGGGTATTGATTTCCTCTTTCTGCTTTGTCCTACCTGCCTTGATTGTGAAGAAGTGTCTCTATTTTTTCATTAGTTCACTTTATTTTATCCAAATGGCTAAAGAATGCACCAAGTTAAGTGACATGAGAAAGCAAGAAGAAACTCAACACAGTCATAACCATGTAAAATAAGTAGAACACAATGAATAATGTAATATTCTTCCTTTACTTCCTAAAGAGCTCATTCAAAACATAATATGGAGACTTCCTACGATGGACCTCTTGAAAGTTCAAAGCTTGTTTTCTTTGTGGTGCAATGAAATGATTTTGTCTTGTGAGTTATTTTGCAATATCTGGAATGAACTACACTTAGAGAGTTGGATTGTACTAGACGAAGTTGATGGAGCCTCTCTCTTTGACATAGCCAAAGGTCAATGGATTAAAAAAGTGTTTGACCTCCAATTGAGAAGTTCGTATTGATGCTTGAGAGCTGCAGACGAGGGCTTGTTGGTGTATAGTAGCAAACATGGAAACCTTCATGTTTTAAATCCATTGACAATGGAATCATGCCAGATTCCATATGCCTTATGTATTTCTTATTACTTGAAGAAATATTATCTTTCTTCTTACTTTTTGAATATTGTCTGCCTCATGAACACACAAGTTTCAGTTACTATCAAACTTAGGGTAGATTGGAGGGTGGAAAATGTCTATACGGTGATAGTTGTCATATAGGAATTTGATCTAAGCATGAGATATGTTTTGAAATATAAATCTTCTCAAAAATCATGGGAAATTAGCAGTTGTAAAAGCATTTATCCATGTTTAGATGACAAAACATTTTTATACGAGGACAAGATTCTATATTCCTCGGGAGGGATGGTACGTGTGGATGTGTGTTTCCTAAAGAAAAAAATATGAAGAACAAAACCTCATTTAGGTAGGGGATACCCCTTACCAAAGTTTAGGTTTGCTCAAACTATATGCTTTGAAGTTTTTCGATACAAGAAAAAACTTTGATTATTGTTGCATCCAGTTACTACTATAGGGGCTGGGGCAATGAGTAAATCGAGGCATTGCACTTATCTCTATGTAAATGTATTGGATACTGCCAGACAGACTTTCAATTTGAGTGGGAATCATTGGGTGCATCTAGATGAAGATCTTACTTGGATCTAGAGCTATGGGACTTGGTATAGAATGGTTACCTAGAACCTAGAGTGCTCTATACCAAGTGGAGTTAGATCTATTGAAGAAAAATATTTTCCCTATAATTGTAGCAATAACCAAATCAAAGGAGGTTTGAGAAATCTTATCCAACTCCTTCTAGGGCACCAATAAAGTGAAGTTGGTGAGGTTGTAGATGCTGAGAAGAGAATTTGAGAACTTGAAAATGTGTGATTTAGAGTCCATGAGTGACTTCTTTATCCAAATAATGGGTATCATAAACCATATGAGGTTGAATGACAAGAATGTTGAGAACAAAATAATAGTGGAGAAAATATTGAGAAGCATACCAACAATATTTGAATCAGTGGTGATAGTAACTGAAGAACCGAGGGAATTAACAACCCTCTTAGTAGATGAGCTCATGGGTTATCTGCAAATACATGATTAGAGGTTGAACCGATCATCTCAGTCCTCATTAGAGCAAGTGTTCAAGAAGTAGGTATCATTTTAAGACAAAAGTAAAAGAGAAGAATCCCATCAGAACATATCATGTTCTCAAGGAAGAAGAGGATGGAATAATAGAGGTAAACATGAAAGAGGTCATAAGAGAGGAGAAAGGTCAAACTTCAACAAAGGAGAGCCTTTATGCCACCTTATGTCACATAAAATAATTCGATTGAGGGATGAATTTTGTAAAGTCCTTTGGCCACCCTTTTATACACGATGCCTCCATAGTCTTCAAACGTCGGTGCTCCAAATTCTTCGATGACGTCTGCATTAATTTTTTTTTATAAATGGTGCTTTAATTTTGATGATGTCAGCCCATTTAACTTTTTGTAATTTATAAATAATTTAAATTCCAAGGAATTTAAATTTTGTAAATTATAAATATAACCTTTGGCTTCTAAGGCCTTCTCTTATTGCACAACTTGGTATTGATGATATTTATTTATAAAATTTAAATTCCTTTTGAATTTAAATATTTTATAAAATAAATATTAGACCTCCTTTGAACTTTGCAATAGGCCTCCTTGGATATTTATGAAAACACTTTTTAACTTATGCTCTCATATAATATTAAAATATTATGGAGCCCTTTTGCCTTTAACTTCTGCACTATTGAAGCTTCTTCCTGGATATTAGTGACACCTTTGATGACTTTATTTCTTGCCGAATTCCTTGAAATTAATGATAACTTCATATGGTGACATCAATGACAACTTTTGACTCTGGGACTCAAAATGTCCAAAAAGTAATGTAATGGAAGTGCATGAAGAAAAACCAAGAGTTGAAATCGCGACCTTCAAAAACTCCTCTATGTTTGTAACCTACAAAAAAATTAAGTTACAGATGTAAGTGAATGTATTTCCAATCTCAGGCAATATATATTATTGTTATGTATTTTTTACTTCTATGTAATATTTGGTTTATTATTTATCCAACTTAGTAAAGTTAGGTTTTATCTTGATTGTGTTATATCCCAATGAGAAAATTAGTGTTTTATATTCTTATCACGTTATTTTTATGCTCTATCATGCTTGTCATTTTTTATTGGGAAGTGTGTTTGAATTTTAAAGTCATGGGATAGAATAGCCTTGTTCCCTGATGTTGTGCTATGTCCTGCTCATGTGTTGTGTTGTATCCTATGAGTGCTTTGCTTAAGTATTCATACCAGTGTGATGTGAGGCATACCTTGTTCATGTCACAACCCATAACATCCTTCATGTTCTAGACTACGGTGCACTCTAGCCCGCATAAAAATTTAGCGTGCATTGTGCTACAGCCCATGAACATCAGTTGTTGTGGCCCACATCATCGTAACATAAAACTCTCAAACCATCCTGTATGATTTTTTCTCCTATATCATTCAAGGTAAAAAAGTGTAAGAAAACTTTACTCTCAAACCATGTTGCATGATTGTATTTCTCCTATATCATTCAAGGTCAAAAAGTTTAAGAATATAAAACCCTCTGGATCAGCAATTATGATAGATATTATTGTTGTAACTTGACCACATGGAATCATTCTTTCACTATCATTTATGGGTTGAAATTAGAAGGTTATTAATCCATAGGTGATCTTCTAGATGATTTTATTTTCTTAAATATTCCAACTAGTAAAACATGTAATGCATGAATGAGGCTTGAGGCTAAAAGATATTCCAACCAAGGATCGTATTAGTATTTTTGTAACTAGAATTGTATTACGGATTGTGTTAGAACTTGAATCATCGTATTATAATATTAGATTTGAATCAACATATTCCTTTGAACTTTAACACATGGCAAATAATTTTTATTGATCTTATAACCAATCACTTTGGATAATATCCACTGGGTCCTATGTTTGATTGATTAATATATGTTTCTCACATAGAAGTATTTAACAGAGAGAGTAGTGGTTGAAAGGTCATGCACATATTATATTAAGTGGAAGAATAATTTTCATACAATGTGTTTTATAAAGCATCAATTTGAATACACTTGTGTCCAAAATATTTATTTATATAGTATTGAAGAATTTTAACTATTTCAAAAAAAATCAAAAAAATCAAAATACTCTTGGTTTCACAATCTTTCATGTTCTTATATGTATGATGATCTCAAATTGCTAGCAACGATGGTACCATGTTGCCATTGCAATCCCATTGCCACTATGTTCCCATTGGCAATTTAATGTTATCCCCTCATGCTAATATCGTGATGAGCACCAAAAAGACTTACAACCAAACATGGATAGAAACTTGTACATTTATACCCTTTACATATAAATATTAACAGTAGTATCTCATTTCTACTTAGATTGATATTGACAAATATTCAACATGTATGTGTGGGGACTGGATTTTTTGGTTTCTAATAAATTAATGTGATGATGCAAGTCTAGTGGTATATTTAATGATTAGCATTTCATTCCACATGTGTTCTTGGTAATAGATTTGATCTTTTTTGCTTCACAAATATATTAAGAGAGTGTCATAGTCTCATAGAACTGTTATAAATATTCAAATTTTTGGCATTATATATAATTAATTATATGAGGACTAAAATGAGTCCTATCTATATTATATTATGACCACATAGTATTGTTATAACAGCTTGGTTATTGTATGTATTGCTTGACAAAATTCAAACCTAGGTTTCCTCCTTAAAAATCAAAGAATTTAATGCTTGAGCTAATGCCATTTAATTTAGAAAAAAATAAAACTTAACTTCAATATTTTATTTTATTTTATTACATAAAACCTTAAACTCTTTCTCATTGCAATGCAACTCTAACTTACATATTCCAGTGTTAGAGGACTTGTCTACCCATATCCAGTGTTGCTAAGCAATCTTCTCATACACATTAAATTTTCATCACATAATAGATTATCCTATACTCTACTTACGTTGTTGAATGGGACATAATGGATTAGTTTCTTGCTATCACATGACAATACCACATAACATATTTTGAGACAATATCTTTTTTTTTATCCACACTTCTCAACATGTCTTTCCTAGTCCACATGAAGCTCATCCACATTAAATTTTCATCACATAATAGGTTGTATTATACTTTGCTTCCAATTTTGAATGAGACAATATATTATTTTCTTGCTCACTTTCCTATACTTTGATTCCATTTTTTAATGGGACATAATGGATTAGTTTCTTGCTATCACATGACACAATACCACTTAACATGTAGAGACAATATCTTGTTTTTTATCCACACTTATAAACATGTCTTTCCAATTCCATATGAAGCTCATCCACATTAAATTTTCATCATATAATAGATTTCTCTATAATCTGCTTCCATTGTTGAATGAGACATAATGGATTACTTTCTTGCTATCACATGAAACAATACCACGTAAAATTTTGAGACAATATCTTGTTTTTTATCCGCACTTATCAACATGTCTTTCTCAGTTCGCATGAATATTATATTAAAATATATAGTGTACCTAATATTCCAAAAAAATCCTCTGTATTGCTCATCAAGGTTGCAAGACAATATTTTTCTTGAGATATGAGAATTTACACAAAATCAATCTCTTAGATATTTACACATATAACACATTTGAATCTTGATTGCACTATAATAAGGATTGTGCTAGTAAAAATTTATCAAGACACCTATATTTTAAAAATATACTATCTATTTATATTAGCTTTCATATATATCTAAGTTCATCCATTCATAATTTTCAGAAGAAAACCTTGAAAACATTTCACCTTATCGAGATGGATCACCATATTATTCCTCTATCAATTAAGACACATAAATGATAAGAAATTTTTCATGATCTATTATCACAGTTTCCTCCTTGAAGTTGTCTAATGCCAAAGTCTAACTCCAAAGACTCTAGGTTGTAGTGGCTCATGATAATTTTATGCTAAAGCAAGAATTGACATACTAATCTCATTAATATAAATATTATAATCAAAATTAGAACACTTGAAACTTTGTGTGTATTCGTATTCTTCTTTCTTGTAGTGATACGATACTCTTGGTTATTATTCAGCCTACTCAATATTTTAAACAATATACACACCACAAGCTTCTTGCTTTACCACATATGCCCCTTTGGATGATATGTATAAATATTCACCTCCAATTGGTTGTTTAAAAAATTATGTATTCATAGCAGGCTGATGAATATGCATAGCTATTTTTCTATATTGGCCAAAAAAAAATCTAAATAATGTAATTCACACTACTGTAAAGTCTTTAGAATAGGAAGAACAAGTGTCCATAAATACATGAGTTATTTAGAATAGTAATAACAAGTGTCTTTAGTTAGGTGTGAATGTGCAAAAGTGTCTATCATGCAGAATACACGTGTCTTTAGGAGAGGAAAGTGAAGAGTCACATACTAGCATATATTTGTGACTTAACATTGTAATCGGTAATGAAGCATGCATTGTTCATAGCATGCACTAGTAGAGTATAAGAGAGATTGTTTAAATTTTTATGAGCTTTCATTAATGGCTATTCCATGAGTATTTTCAAAAGTTTATCATGCTATTTACATGTTTATTAGCTAGCCATTATCATAGATATAACATTTTTGCTTATTTCACTACTTGTGGTTGCATTTCCTTCAAGTTTATATATTTCAAAAGCTAACAATTTTGTCATGAATTACATTGCTTTGAAGTTCTCTATGCACCTCTTCAACTTTTTTTGAGTTGACTTACTTTGTGTGTTTTTGTGCTATAGCCTATTATCGTGCACTAGATATATTTTCCACCCATCTTCTTCTCCCAAAGGTACATGCACATATGAAGAAGAGTCAAACATTTTGGAAAGTATGATACTCAATTTTTTTCTTTGCCATGATTAAGACAATTTTGCTAAAACATAGTACTTAATAGTTTTGTTTTGGAAATATGCTAAGGCCACACTTGTCTCAACTTAAAAAGAGTTTTGATAACCTTCTATGATTGAGCATATATATTGAACTCAACTAAATTTTAATTCTTCTTAAGTACATCCTTACATCATCTTGAATGAGGAACAAAGATTCGTAGCTCAAGTGGTAGCATGAATAACTAAGACCAAGAATGGTGCAATTTATATTTCCTACATTTTTCCAAGATGAAAATTGAAATTTTTACAAGATCAATACAAACATACACTATAGATATATCATATTATTTTGAGTTTAACAAATTTCAAATAGTAGTACAACTTGAATGGGCTCAATGGTGAATGCTTAGGTACTCTAGATAGGAGGTTCAATTTGAAGGGGATAGAATATGTATGACCCCATGGGTACCTCCCCCAATGCATAATGGACCTAGGGAATGCAGGATGGTATGAGGGTGAAGAAGATATAAATAAGGAATCAATTAATTATTTTAAAAATATTTTGTCAGATATGAGTTAAGGTAAGGAGACACAAGAAAAAATTTTGCAAGGACAAATGAAAGCTTGATGAAAAATATGTTTATGGAGGAGCTCCATGAATCAATTTTCTCTTTCCATCCTAACAAGGTACCTAGCCTTGATGGATTTCATACAATTTTCTTTCATAAATTTTGAGATTTATTGAAGAGTGATATGTTGGTTGTAGTTAAAGAGACCAAAAAAAGGAGGACTATAATTAGTGATATCAATGCTACTTTTATTGCATTGATTCCTAAGAAAGGCAACACAAAATAATTTTATAATTTTTGTCCAGTAAGTCTTTGTAATATGATTTATAATACCATTTCAAAAATCATGGCAAACAAGGTTGAAGGGCATTCTACATCATCTTATCTCAGAGGAACAAGGTGACTGTATTCATGGTAAACAAATTATTGATTTTATAATTATTGCATAAGAGGCTATACATTATATTTATTCAATAAAAAAACTAGGTATGTTTTTGAAATTATATATAAACAAAGCATATGATAGGGTTTCCTAGAATTTTCTATATGTTTTTCTCAAAAAATTGGTTTTGATTATAATTGGTGTGACTAGATTAAATATTTGTTATAACAACTCAAAAGTTTCTATTTTTATTAATGGTTTTTCTTACTAATTATTTCAAGTTACCTTGTGGAATTTGTGAAGGTGATCCACTTTCTACTTATCTATTCATTATTCTTGCAAAAGCATTAGGGAAAGCATTTTTAAAGGAAAAAATTGAATGAAAAATCAAAGGTATTCAAATTGCAAAAAATGATCTCTCAAAGCATCTCATATCTAATTTGTTGATGATACTTTTCTTTTGGGTCATCCCCCATGAATTTTAAATCAATATTATCATTCTATGAGAAGACTATTGGATAGTAGGTAAATACAACAAAATTCAATAATTTTTCATTAATACTATCCTTGATTTACAACAAATTCTTGTGAATATTTTAGGGTTTGAAATTGAAAAATTTCCATCAACCTGCATGGGTATTCCTTTGTCTAATAAATGAAATACAAAATATATTTGTATCTCTTTTTTGGATAGAATGAAAACTTGCTTGGTAGGTTGAAAAGGTATGTTCGTAACCATGTCAGGAAGGCTACAACTCATAAAGACTACATTGTAATCCATCCCTATTTATATGATATCACTTTCAAGATTTCCAACATGTATAGCCTCAAAAGTTGATAAAATTCAAAGAGGATTTCTATAGAAAGGTTGTGAGTAAAAATTTATATTTCCCCTTTGTAAGTGGGGTAGGGTTTGCAAACAAAAAATATTGGAGGAGCAAGCTTGAGAAATTGTAGATGTATGAATTTGGCATCAGGATCAAAGCTTGGATGGAAATTATTTGGAAATCAAGGAAAAACTGGGTAAAAATATTACTTCACAAATATATAGGTTCTCTTATGCAATAAAATTATTTATAAAAAGAACTCTACCCAAAGAATTGTCAACATGGAGTTTCTTATCAAGGAGTTTACAATTGATAAATAAACATATGAGATGGTTAGTCAATGAGGGGAGTTATGCAAATTTTGGTTTGATGCTTGGTTGAAGTCTTATCCTCTTGTCTCTGAATCAAACTTGCAACCATTGGCTCAAGCATACCTAGAATGTAAAGGTCCAAAATTTAAATATTGTATTATTATGAGCAACAACTCCAAATAATTGGTTTCATTCAGTAACCTAGTTGAAGGAGAGGAACTCAAACAAATTGCAAATAAATTTTAAAAGATGCTTCAAAACTTTTATTTGCTAATTTTTACACAAAAGGATGAGTTGATGTGGAATTTATCAAAGGATGGTGGATGCTCGATCAAGTTGGGATACGAGAATTTAGAACAATCAAAATTTCCTTCTCCCAAATATTTTTCTTGGAAGAATGTTTGGTCATTAGAGGCTCTCCTTAAAGGCCTCAACATTCCCTTGGTTAATAGTTCAAAATAAAATTCTTACACGAGAGAGCCCAAAAAGAAGGATATTATACACCCTTTAGACGTGTTTTATGTGCAAAGGATTTACATTAGACCATTTACTTCTTGATTGTCCATTTGGTTACACCATTTGGGTTCATTTTAAAAAAAATATGAAATTATATTGGGTATCTTCATAACATTGAAAGCGTTGATGAAATGTTGAATTAATTATTTCAAAGCTAAACCATTATGTATTCTTTGGAGGATAGGCCCTTCCATAATTTGTTGAAATTTATGGCTTGAAAGGAACAACAAAAGTTTTAGAAATAAATCTTTAAATCATGCTCAAGTTTGAATTGTATTATTGTCTCTTTTGTAGAATGTCTACAAACATGGTGCTCATCACGAGAAGTTTCATTTATATATATATAAAAAAAAGGGTGCTAATAACTTGACTACAAGATTTGAACATAACCCGGGTGTTGTAGGTGAGTTGGAGGGAGAGGGCAATCCTCCAAGGGAGGTCCCGGTCGAATCTCCATCCTACCAAAAAGGAATTGGGTACCCAAAATCCAATTGATAATGTGGGCGGGCGCGGGTGCAACCCCAGTGCGACGTTGTAGAACCCCATGTTCTTGGTCTCTTAGACCAAGGCGGCCCCGCAAGGGGTTTTTCGCTTAAAAAAAAAAAAAAAAAAGATTTGAACATACATAGACAATAAAATTAAAACAAAGGATCTACTTTTATGGTAAAATATAGATATGTCCAAAATTGGATTTATCAAAATTAATTTGAATGGTGTTTTTAAAAAAATCTAGAAAAACTAGTGGATGTGGTCTTTTTAAAATAGCAAAGGCAAAATTATCTTCACTTATTCATAAATTATATGGAATTTCAACTAACAACTATGTAGAGGCTAGGGCACTTCTTTTGAGTATTAAAATTGTAGTAGAAAAAGAGGATGAAAATATATTTCAATTGAGGAGATCCACAAATTATCATATTAACAAAAATGGGTGTAGATATTTAATAAAAAATTATAATTTTTATCTATTATTAGAGGTAATATTTTGGAAGTGTGAGCATATTTATGAAGAAGAAAATTAGGTAGATAAAATTAGTGAATTGTTGTGTTGATCTTCATCTTGGTGAAATTCAAAAGGGGCCCCCGACCCCAAAATGATGTTGAGTTAATTGTGCAAACATAACACTTCAAGAAGTTGAGAATTATATTTAAAAAGAAAAGAAATACAAAAATTATGATTAAAAAGTATGTTGCAATAGATTTTGAAAAAAACAAACAAAAACCAAGTTCAAATCTTATGAAGTGATATACTGAAAAGAACCCAAAACCCTATATAACTTATATACACAACCACACATTTTTTTTTCCCTGATATTTCACAAGAAACTTTCTAAAAAAGATAAAGGGTTTGTCTATATATTCAATGTAAAAATAAAACACAAACATTCAGGACTTGTTTAAATATATTTAGAATTTTAAATTTAGTTGATTGAAAAATAAATTAATTAAATATTTTTAATTTGTGGTTGAAGTTTTTATTATTATTTTTAATTAAGTAAAATTGTTTTTTTTTTTTATAGTTTTTTTCAATTAAAGGAAATCGTCTAGTTAATTATTTAAATAATAATAATAATAATTAATTATTTAAAAATATTTTTAAAACAGTTAAAGATAGAAAGTATGCATTTAAAAAATTATAACTATTATTTTATTTTTTTGTTAATTATTTTCAATTAAATGAAATTGTTTAGTTATTTATTTAAATGAAAATAATAAATAATTATTTTATAACTATTTTTTCAATTAAATAATATTGTTTGATTGATTATGGAGATAAAAATAATAAATTAAAAGCATGCATTTTAAAAATATATTTAAAATTTTAAAAATAGTTGATTGAAAAATAAATTAATTAAATGTTTTAAAATTTGTTGTTGAAGTTTTTTTATTTTTAATTAAGTAAAATCATTTTTTTTAAGTTTTTTTAATTAAAGGAAATCATTTGGTTGATTATTTAAATAAAAATAATAATAATTAATTATTTAAACATATATTTTTTAAAATAGTTAAAGATAGAAAGTATGCATTTAAAAAAATTATAACTATTTTTTTATTATTGATTAATTTTCTTTTTGGTTTGATTATTTATTTAAATGAAAATAATAATTAATTATTTAAAAAAATATTTTAAGATATTTAAAAATAGAAAACATGTATTTTAAAATAAATTATAACCATTTTTTCAATTAAATTACATGGTTTGATTGATTATGTAGATAAAAATAATAATAATAAATTATTTCAAAACATGCTAAAAACAATTAAAATTTAAAAACATGCATTTTAAAATCAATTACAACTAAATTTACTTACTAAATTAGTAAAAATTAACTTGTGTAATTAAAAAAAAAAAAACTTGTATATTTTTTCAATTTATTTATTTGTTCTCACTTTAAATTCTCCTTTTTAAGGATGGACGAGGAGGAGCTGAAGAGGGAAGGGTGTTGATTTCCTCTTTATGTTTTGTCCTGCCTGCCTTAATTGTGAAAAGTGTCTCTAGTTTTCCATTAGGTCACTTTCTTTTATTCAAATGGCTAAAGAATGCACCAAGTTGAATGACATGAGAAAGCAAGAAGCAACTCAAAACAGGCATAGCCATGTAAAAGAAGAAGAATGCGATGAAGAATGTAAAATTCTTCCTTTACTTCCTAAAGAGCTCATTCGGAACATAATATGGAGACTTCCTACGGCGGCCCTCTTGAAAGTTCAAAGCTTGTTTTCTCTGTGGTGCAATGAAATGTTTTTTTCTTGTGAGTTATTTTGCAATATCTGGGATGAACGGCACTCAGAGAGTTGGCTTGTAATGGACGAAGTTGATGGAGTCTCTCTCTTTAACATAGCCAAAGGTCGATGGATTAAAAAAGTGTTTGACCTCCAATTGAGAAGTTCATATTGGCGCTTGAGAGCTGTAGATGGGGGCTTGTTGGTGTATAGTAGCAAACATGGAAACCTTCATGTTTTGAATCCGTTGACAATGGAATCATGCCAACTTCCGGATGCCTTCTGTCTTTCTTATTATTTGAAGGAACATTCTCTTTCTTCTTACTTGCTGAATTTTGTCTGCCTCATGAGAACACAAGCTTCAGTTGCTATCAAACTTAGGGTAGATTGGAGAGTGGAAAAAGTGTATACGGTGATAGTTGTCGTAGAAGACTTCGATCGAAGCACGAGATATGTTTTGAAATATAAATCTTCTCGACGATCATGGGAAATTGGCAGTTGTAAAAGAATTTATCCCTGTTTAGATGGCAGAATAATTTTATACGCCGACAATATTCTATATTCTTTTGCAGGGATGGTACTGGGGATGGTACTGGTGGAAGTGTGTTTCCTAGAGGAAATCATATGGAGAACAACACCTCATTTATGTAGGAGATGCCCCTTACCGAAGTTTAGGTTTGATCAAACTATATGCTATGAAGTTGTTCGATACAAGGAAAGAACTTTGATGATTGCTGCATCCACTTACTACTACAGGGGCAACGAGTGCGTCGAGGCGTTGCACTTATCTCAATGTAAAAGTATTGGAGACTTAGAGGCAGACTTCCAATTTGAGTGGGAATCATTGGGTGCAATAAAAATTGATGAATTTTATAGGACTGCTAACAAGAGCAATGTGTGTCCTATGCGAGTACAAGATTTTACGATGACTTGTGTAAGTGGAGATGGACAGTATTTTTGGATAATACCAGCTGGCAGTGAATGGATGGTCTCCATCTCCATAGACGGAGGCATACTTACAAAAAAATGGTGGTTAAATCCTACGAGGAAGAGGAAGAAATCATGGTTAGGTTTGACCCGTGGGATTTCTAAAGTTACAGCTTTCAGCATGCCTTTGAAACTTAGTCCACGTCCCTAATTTGAAGATTGCATGAGTTGCACGTTGAAAATTATTCGCCAGAAATTTAAAAAGAAAAAAAATTGTTACTTATTAATCATTTCTTTGGCATGCGAGGGATTTTTCAATCACATATACTTCGTATTTTTGGGCATGTTTTTGCATGCCAGGGATTTTTCAATCACATATATTTCATATTTTTGGGCATGTTTTGCAAGTGGCATGGTAAAAAATTCGATTTAAAAAATTATAATTTTATTTTTTATTAAATGTGTTTAATGTACTTTGTATGACTAATCTAATAATAGTCTTAGCACAAGCCATAAGCCAATCATTAAAATGATCCATTTTCTCATTTAATGCATATTTAAAGGTATATGGTTAATATTATTTCAAAATTATAGATACATAAATAATGATTAGAATATTTTATTTAAAGATATTTAAAGTATTATGTATTATTATATTTTAGTTATTTTTTAAATTTTATGTGTTTCATTTTATTTATTTAAAATAGAAGAATAAATTTTATAAGTACTTTTTAATGAAGTTTATTTACTATAATATTTTTCTAAATTTATTGTTTTTCCTTTTAATTTAAAAAAACATAATTTTTTAAATATTTTTTTTATTATTTGGTTAGTATCAAACTATATGGAAAAAAATTTAATAATTGCTGTATCTACTTACCTCTACCGGGTCCGGGGCAACAACGAGTACGTCGAGGCGTTGCACTTATCTCGATTTAAATGTACGTCAGGCTTCCAATTGATTGGGAATCATTGGATGCAATAAAAATTGATGAATTTAATAGGACTGCTAACAAGAGCAATGTGTGTCCTATCCGAGTACAAGATTTTAAGATGACTTGTGTAAGTGGAGATGGAGAGTATTTTTGGATAATACCAGCTGGCAGTGAATGGATGGTCTCCATCTCCATAGACGAAGGCATACTTACAAAAAAATGGTGGTTAAATCCTACAAGGAAGAGGAAGAAATCATGGTTAGGTTTGACCCGTGGGTTTTCTAAAGTTAAAGCTTTCAGTATGCCTTTGAAACTTAGTCCACGTCCCTAATTTGAAGTTTGCATGAGTTGCAGGTTGAAAATTATTCGCTAGAAATAAAAATACATATATTTGTTACTTATTAATCATTTCCTTGGCATGCGAGGGATTTTTCAATCACATATACTTCGTATTTTTGGGCATGTTTTTGCAAGTGGCAATCGATGATTTCATAGATTGTAAAGAATTCGATTTAAAAAATTATAATTTTATTTTTTAGTTTAATGTATTCTTTGGTATGAATAATTTAGTTGTCTTAGTGGTTAAGATGATGGTTGTTTTTTAAGTGGTCTTGTGTTAAAAGCCCTTGAGGGTGGTTCTTGATGTAATTTGTAAATATTCTCCTTAAATAATAATAATAATAATCTTAATACAAGCCATAAGCTAATTATTAAAATGATTCATTTTGTCATTTAATACATATTTAAAGGTATATAGTTAATATTATTTCAAAACTATGTAAATTTAATTTAAAGATATTTAAATTATTATATTTTAGTTATTTTTTAAATTGTATGTGTTTTATTTTATTTATATAAGCTAATTATTAAAATGATTCATTTTGTCATTTAATGCATATTTAAAGTATATAGTTAACATTATTTCAAAACTATGTAAATTTAATTTAAAGATATTTAGATTATTATATTTTAGTTATTTTTTAAATTTTATGTGTTTTATTTTATCTATTTAAGTATAAACTTGATGAGTAATTTTTAATGAGGTATATTTACTATAGTATTTTATTAAATTTATTATTTCAAAAATATGAAATTTTAATTCAAAAATATTTAAATTATTATATATTAGCTATTTTTCAAATTTTATGTGTTTTATTTTATGTATTTAAAGTAGAAGAATAAACTTCATGAGTATTTTTTAATGAAATTTATTTATTATAGCATTCTCTTAAATTTATTGTTTTTATTTTTTTTAAATAAAGGGGTAAAAATTTATTCATAAAAAGTCTGGATTACAGAGTACAACTAAGCTTCCAACCAGGACTCAAATAAACAACCAAACAGGCTAAAACCACTAGACTAGAATGACACTTAGAAAAGACAACAATAACAAACCACATTAAGTTTGTACATCCTTGTGGATCAACTCCCACAGGCGTTGAGAGTCCCCAAACGGGAGACTCTCTCAATTATTGATACTCCAAGGATCCAGCAGCTCAAAAGCCCTTTTTGCCAGGTAATCAGCAACCACAGTCCATTCCCTTGGAATGTGCACAAAGGATATAAATTTGAACTATTCACTCATTCTGAGAATCTGAACGGCTACAGAGGTCAACTGCCAATTAAATTTCTCCACCCTTTTACTATTTAAAATATTAACCACAATTTGAGAGTTAGACTCGCAGATAATCCTATGCCAGCCAAGAGAAAACCCCCTTCGCAAGGCCTCAAGAATTGCAAGAGCTTCCATAAAATTATTGAAGTGAACACCTTTATAAATGGAAAAGAAAAAGCCGACACCACCAGTAGAATATCTCCCAACACCGCCAATGCCAGCATGTCCAGGATTACCCCTGGACGATCCATTAGTATTAATTTTTAAAACTCCTCTAGGGGGTGGCCTCCACCTACCATCTCTCCTAACATTCTTATTGAGTTGAGGAACCCTACTAGGGCTAAAAGTGTTCACACCATCCCCAAATAGACCAAGGGCTTGTTGTACCTTCTCCTCCATAGAATCCAAAAGAGGGTCCACATCACATTTGCTATGGATAGTTTCCTGAACCATATATGGGATCCTTTGCCAGATCTGTTGAATAGCCAAATAACTACCCTAAAATATGCATCGGTTTCATTCAAGCAAAATTTTCTAGATGATGCAAGAAGGGCCAAAATTCCAAGCCACCCAAAGTAATGGGGCTTTGGCCAGAGGTTTGTCTAGACTACTCCAAAACTCCACCAGGAACAACACATGAAAACATGGATGGTTCCAAGCACTCCACCAATGATGCCAAATGTCTCTGGCAAAGGAGCATTGGAAAAATAAATGAGAAGAGTCATCCTCATTCTTACTGCAAAGGACACAAAAAGAGGGACCCTGAAATCCTCTCTTCCTCACATTATCCCAAGTGAGGCATTTATTACAAGCTACCAACTAGAGAAAGAAGTTACATGTTGGCTAGGAAAATTTGTTCCACACCTTTTTCCACCAAGTGATAGGAAGACTCCCATACTTTTTCTTATCAAGAACCTGATAACCATAGGCTACCGAGTAGGTTCCCTTAGGATCAGGGTTCCAAGACAGAATATCTTTACCCCTAAATGAAGAACAATACCTCCTCATAATAATAAGAGCAAGCACCTCTTTGTCCTTGGACAGTCCCCCTTGGGGCCATTCTTGTGGATCTTTCCACCTGTACATCTCCATTTTTCCAAAAGACTAGATTTTTTTAAAGTCCTCCACACAAGACCAGCTTGCTTCCAAGAAAAAAATTCTTAGGGAACATAACCTAGGATATTGATTCAAGATAGGAGGGTGACCATCCCAAGAATCCTCCCAAAAAAGATCATTTGATCCTTGATTGCAAATCTAGAACAAACCCTGCCTGATTAAATTAGCTCCTCTTTTTAGAGTGTCCCAGATAACTGAACCATTCCCAACAAAGCTGACTCTAGGGATCTCACCCTCAGAAATACCTCTAAAGTATTTACAAGATAATATTTTAGCCCAAATATGATCTTGAGAGGTACACCATATCCAATAAAGTTTTACAGTCAAAGCCTGCCCAAAAAGAGTTGTTTGTCGCAACCCAAGGCCTCCCTCTTGCATTGACCTACATATAGAATCCCACCTAACCAAAATCCATTTAGATTTATCAAGTTTTCCAGACCATAAAAATTATCTTAACAAAGCATCCATGTCCTTGATGAAGTGAGAGGGAGTTATTTGTACAAAACATCTATAAATTTTTAAATCTTGAACAACAAATTTTAAAAGCAACACTCTACTTACAGTGGATAGCCATCTGAAAGTCCAATGATTCACCTTCCTTCTAAACTTATCAAGCATAGACTGCCAAGAAGATCTAGGTAGAGGATGAGATGAAATTGGAATACCAAGATAAATGAAGGGGGGAGTCCCAACCTATAATCTTATAATGTGACCAATCCTGGCTTGAATAAGAGGAGGGGTATTAAAGAAGAAAATAGAAGACTTGTCCTCATTAATCAACTATCCAGAAGAACCAAGATATATGTTAATATACTGTCTAATATTGCCAGCTTCCCTAATAGTGGTAACTCCCAAAAAAGCAGTATCATAAACAAATTAAAGGTGGGAAATAGGTGGCAAACTACTATTCCCCTTCCACCCCTGAATAAGACCTTGCATGACTTAAGACTTGAGCAATATTCCCAACCCTTATGCCATAATGATAAACAAATAAGGAGATAAAGGATCTCCTTGCCTCAATCCCCTTGAGGCCTCAAACAACTCTAATGGCTCATTATTAACAAGAACATAGAATGAGGAAGAAGAAACACAACTCATCACCCATCTAATCCATTCCTCCTCAAATCCAAAAGCAGCAAGAACTTTTTGAAGAAAGGACCATATGACCCGATCATAGGCTTTGGCCATGTCCAACTTAATGAACATAGTTTTATCATTAGAATTTTCCATCGAGTGAATAACTTATGTAGCAATAATAACCCCATCCAAGATTTGTCGGCCAGGAACAAACCCTCATTGCTCTTTAGAGATGATTTTTCTCAACCATATCTTCAACCTCTCAACAATAATTTTTGTGATGATCTTATACACAACATTGCAGAGAGCAATAGGCCTGAACATATCCAAGTAATTTTCTCCCTCTTTTTTGGGTATAAGCACTACAAAGTTAGCATTTAGGCCCTTAGCATCTGTTTGTTCTTTTGGGACTCATGGACCACCTCAAAAAGATCAAATTTGATTAAATCCCAAAACTCTTGATAAAACTCAACTGGGAATCCATCTGGGCTTGGGGATTTTCCTTTTCATATTGAATACAACATTTTCCAACTCCTCAAGGTAAATTGGACCCATAAAGTGCTCATTCATCTCTCTAGAAACAATCGTTGGAATACAGTTTAGAATTAGATTTTCATTCTCATCATCTGATAGGGAGTCCTCCTTGAAGATAGAGGAAAAATACCTCTTAGTATCTTCTGAAATATCCTTAAAAGAAGAGAGCAAGGCACCCTAGGAATTCACAAGAGAGGTAATTAAGTTACCATTACGGTGAGCCTTAACTGAGTTATAAAAGAAGGTTGTGTTCCTATCCCCTTCTTGAAGCCAATCTACTTAAGCTTTTTGTTTCCAAAAAAATTCTTCCCTCAGTTCCCATTCAGCAAGGTCTTTCGTAGCCTCAAATTCCTCAACAAGAAGCTCCTTCGTGAATCCCTAATCTCTAATCTTCCTTGAAGCTTATTCCATCCTCCTAAGATCTGCCAACTTAGCCAAGAAAATGTTCCAAAAATTCATTCTATTCCATCTCTTCAATTTATATTTTACAAATTGTAGTCACTTTATAAAGGAATACATAGCAGTGCCATGAGGAGGTTTGCCAATGGTCCACCAGCCTCATATGAAATCATGAAGCCACATAAGTTTAAACTTAAAGGAGGGATTATTTTTTAGCCCTAACTCCAAAGCAGAGAGTTTGATAGGTCAATGATCATATCCCCTACCCTCCAGAATCATAGAACTAGCACTTTTGTTATCACCCATCCAAAAATTGGATATCAAAAACCTATCTAGTCTCTCTGAGATGGAAGCTTCCCCACACGTTCTATTGTGCCAAGTAAAGATCCCATTATCTGGCTTGATGCCAACCAAGTTTAGGGTCTGGATATGAACATTGAAGATAGAAGAAAAAGGTTTGACATGGTCTAGCCCACCACATTTCTCCTCCAGATAAGTGATAGAGTTGAAGTCTCCAACCAAAATCCATGGGTACAGGGGAACCAAACTTCTCACAAAGCAAATGTGCTCCCACAAATTCACTTTACCATTGTAATCAATAGGAGCATACACATTTTTAAGTAGGATGGTTTCACCAGATTCATTATCATGCCCGACCATCGAAATAGACCATCTACTGGAAATCCAAGTAAGAGGGGATATCTTAACCGGATCCCATAAACAAGTGACGCCCCCAGAATATCCACATGCACTAATACACTAGCATTAGCCCATTCTCCACAAATTAGGAGCAATATTGAACATACTATCAATAGCCAATTTCGTCTTCTGAATAAACACCACATTTGGAGAATGCACACAAACCAAATCACGAACAACTTTTTTTTTGGGGATGTTGTTCAACCACCTTACATTCCATGAGAGAATAATCATTTTTTGGGGTTATAAAAATGGGATTCCAATGTTCTCACCAAGCCTGACTCCATGAAAGTCTCTCCCATTAACTAAATTTTATCCTGGTCCTTTTGACCCACCTTCATATTCTTATCCTGAAAACTTTTTTTAATTATTTTCTGTTGTAATCCCAACACCGTAGGAGTTTTGCAGTCCAAGGATGACTACATCAGTGCTTGAGTAGGAGAGGGCATAACTAAATTTGTACCAGTTTCTAAAATAGTTTCCCTTATAGGGCTAGACCCAACCATGTCCCCTATACTCAAATCCAAATCCCTTTGTTCTTCATTTAAACCCCCTAGATCTGATTCGTTAAGTTCTCCCTCAAGAAGAGACATTTGATTCGGCCTTGTTATATTTGCATTAGGTAGCAACGTTTTAGGTATCTCCATGCACTGATCAAGATCATCTAATATTTCAAAATAGTTGAGTAGAGCATCTGGCTTGCTATCCTTAAGGTCTTTGTTTGCCCTTCATCCTCTGTTTTGGGATTTTACTGGAACAAAACCTTCCTTATCCCGTTATCCTTCCTTTATTAGGGCTTTTACTTTATCTAAACTTTGTCCAGACTGAGAGAGCCTAGGATTTGAAGCCACGAGAGAGACAAACTTAGGGCATTTTCTTTGCAGGTGGTCATATTCACGGTAAATACAACCACATGGAAGAGCTTCATAGTCAAGTTTTTGAACCCATGTAGTTGATCCAAATTGTATTTTAATAGAATCTAGAATAGGATTATTTAAGTCAATTTCAACACAAACATGAGAAAAAAAGATTACTTTTTTATCCATTGTCTGTTGTGACGGTCCAACCAGCTTCCCAAGCAGAAGGGCAATCTTATGCAAGATACCAGTTCTCCAGAATTCTAATGGAAGCCATGGAAGTCGCACCCATACTGAAACCCACGACGGCTGCTCCTCTGATGGGTTGAAACCCACATGCCAGGGTTTAAGAAAGAGTCCCACTTGGTTATAGAAATAAGGACCCCTTCAAATGCTTTGTTATGATCTGCAATACAAGAGAAAACCACCATAAAATAGTTGTTCACACTCAACATCACCTCCACATCACCTTTAGGATTTCAAGTCTTCCTGACCCAAGCCTCCACAAAGGGGAGAGAAATTTGGATGCCCAATATTTTTCCAATAAGGGCATGTTTGGTTAGATACTCCACATATTTCGCCATCGAGTCTAGTTGAACCACTAGAACCGATCTGGTTTCACATTGTTCCAAACATCCATTGTTCTTTAACAAGTGGTTCCCAACATGCACTAGAAAATCTTGTTCCTTCCAGTAATTTTTAGATGAAAAAACATCACAAGCATGCACTCTCTGTGTCGGACCCGATGCCATCACGATATTCCTCCATTTTTTTAGACCTCCTCTAGAAGTTGTTGCCATCCTTGCAAAGTAGTTTTTCTTCATCAAACCCTAGCAGAGTAGTTTTTCTCTTTTTATTTTTTAATTTAAAAAAGCATAACTTTTTTAATTTTTTTATTATTATTTGGTTAGTATTAGACCAATGCATAAGGTTTAGTACTCTCCTTATAACCATGACCCTTCGTAAAGCCAAGATTTATGGTTATCAATAGGGAATTTAACACGCACCCACATAAGTTCTTTTAATTTTCATCATAAGCATCTAACATATTTTGTCTTTAACATTATACTTCTTACATGGGATGAAGAGTCTTTGTTTTCTTATAAATAGCATATTTTTTAGTTATGAAACCATATTTATTATAGATTTATTTACCAAAGACCTTGAAGAGATGACAAATTTTAAGAGTAGTAGTGTCAATATTTTCATAAGTACTTGAAGCAAGAAAAAAAAATCAATAAAATCATTAAATAAAATATTTGTATAAAGTAACAAAAAGATAAGATCTTGTATTTGAAATACTTTTGTCCTTATCAAAAACTAAGAGAAGAAATAAAAGGATTTAATACTTTAAAGCTCATAAATTTATGTCTTCATCAAACTTGACCTTCGCAGAAATGATACATTTTTTGATCCCAAGCTTCCTTACTAGTTTTGTCATCATAGATGTGAGGTTGGACATCATTTGTAGTAGTAAGCAAGATAAACATAAGATATATTTTGTCCTTATAAAAATTTTCTTGATCTGTTCCTGCTATTGTAGGGCATTTTGTAGTTTCGGTCACTACATCCCATAAATATTCCACTTGAATAATGGTACACATATTTAAGTTCCATGGTACGAAGTTAGAACCTTTCAACAACTGTGAATCTAAGATATATTTGTGAACAATGTCCATTGTGAAGGTTTCTTATATCACCAATTGGTCTCCCTTTCTTTATACCTATCAGACATTTATACCAAAACTACTCTATATATACCCGCCCTTATGTAAGGGAGACTATAAGTATATATGAGCAACACTATACATGGAACTTAGGCAATACTAAAAGAGCATCGTGTTGTTTATGACACCTACCATAGAAGGTCTATTCCTCATGCATGGGGCATAACTTCCCCTAAACACTTTGAAAAGCTCTTCATCAGGATTTATGTCTAACAACAATCATGATGTGGGTATGAATGAAGTGAATAGCAAAACTGGTTTACCTTATTTCTCCTCAATGATTGATAGAGAACAAGCTCAGACATAGTTTTTGTAGCTATATTAGGCATTAGATACAGTAGTCCAAGCATGACAACATAACTTATAATTGTGGACCAGAGGTATCATATATATTGAACGCTGCTATGCAATAAATTGCATAAATAGGTGTATAAATTTAGGGTATTTTCTTTTTATTTATTTATGTAACTATCAATGCAAGAAAACAATAAATTTAAATGCTAAAAAACAACCACAAATACCCACAAATTTTAACTACTTGAGGTGTCGGTTTCCACCAAAAATGCACCTATTACAATGTCATTTTTAAGATGAAAAAGAACATATTCACTTTCCACAATTTTATTCCCCCATTTATCATAGAATTTTGCAAAAAGAAATACATATGAAATCCCCCTTTTTTTTTGCAAAATAAATAATGGGAAAATTTTTGGAACCCTTTCTAATTCCAAAAAAAACAACTTATCCCTAAAAAAAAAACATGGAAAGAAAGGAAGCTTTGTAGGAAAGAATACCTCAAAACAAGAAGCATCTCCTTTGACTGATAGCAGGAACAAATGCTCCTTTGCTCACTGTGGATCCAAAAATGCTCCTGAAGGACAAGAAAAAATGACGTTATGCAAAAATTATAAAAAATGCAAAAAATTGATAAAAAGTTTCTAGGGTATCAAATTTTATTATTCGGACATTAATTTGAGTGCTGGGCATCAAACTATCTCCTAGGGTGTCAAACTTCTCACTGGCTATGCCAAATTGCAAGTGAAGTTGTCAATGTGATTCTGTCGATGTCAATGACTCGCATAGGGTGTTAAAACTATGCTTCGGGCATAAAAAAAAATTTGGTTCGCACTTGGTACTCTATGGGATTTGATCCCACAATCTATTGGTGGTGATCCTTAGCATAGACAACCTTGCTAGTTCAGCTCCAATAGCTTATGAGGAGATTATCGAAGAAGGAGAATCATATTTTCTATGCGCGACTAGAAAGAAACAAAAAAAAATTGGTTCTTTATCGCACATGCACTATGGAAGGGCAATGGTATGGTTTAAAAACCATTCAAAATACTAAATATTTTGATTACCTTCAGGTAATCAAGCCCGTATTTTGGTCTTTGTGACACCTAACCAACGAATGCCATGTCATCTCTCCCCTGTAATCGAACTCTGCCAATTTAGCAAATGCGAAGTCAAACGTCCTATCAATAAATGACTACCATGTGTTGCCTTATATCAATGTGTGTATGCCATGTGACCCACTATATCAATCTACGTGTCTACCTGTGGTCTTGCGGTTGCTATCAAGATTTTTGTTAGAGTCGGTCTATGTCATCCATGTCGATCTATGGCTCGATCTTGTTGTCATCGGTTTGTGTCATCCATATTAGTTTGTGGCTCTGTCTTGCTATCTTTGGTCTATGTTGTCTACATCGTCCACGTCGGTCTGTGTCCTCACATCAATCAATTTGTGTTCCCATTCACCTTGGAATGTGTCTCTGTCTTGGAGTAGTTGAACTACCTTACCCGTCGATCACCACCTTGCCCAAGCACTAGCTCTGATGCCATGTAGAAAATTGTATAGTAATTTCATTGATAGTGGAGATAGATTTAAATATATTCCAAAATGGTTGAGGTGGTTCACAAACCAATTGGGTGGTTGAAGAAAGCACAAAATTGGAGAGCGTTAACCAAGCGCCATTTTAATAAAACTTATTAATGTCTCCAATAATTAAATATCTCTAACACTTCTTCTTCCTTGGACTGGAAGAGTTTTTTTTTTCCTTTTCTTTTGTATAATAATTGTTAATATCTTACCAATGAACCCCCATAATTCCTTTTTGTACAAAAGATATTATATTTTGATCTTCCTTAGAAGTGTTTTTGGCCATTGATCATGGGTACTTATACCATATGCCATTAAAATCCTATATATTTTTTCTCTTTCTAGTTGAACCAAATAAATCCACCAATACCATTGCAAGGATCTCCAAACATCATAAGTATTTAAAAAATGAGCTTCAAATGCTTTGATATAAATTATGAGCTTTTAGAGTTTTTTCTTTTTAAAGGAATATAACTACCAAAATCATAAAAATTTAAAGAATTAGTAGTAGAATTATTCAATGGAGCACTACCACATCATACAAATAACACTAATAATAATATAACTAAAATTTCCCAAGTGTTTCCTGGATCTACTATTGATTGGTCAAGGAGTGAATCATATCTTTCAGTTGTTATTTTGGTATTAGTTAAGTACTATATAAATATAAATAATTTATGTTATAAATATAAATATAAATAATAAGTGTATAATTCACTTTAGTATTAGGTCCAAGGTGTAGACCAATTGGTTCATCCAAACCCCATAAGGGGGTGGAGGTCCAAGGTTCAAATCTTGGGCCTCATTGAACTGAATGCTTGTCCCTTTCCTGGTGCTTTCAGCAGCGTAAAAGGTTTAAAATGATTGTGGCATGGTGGTTATAGTGGTGGGCTGTGAGAATATTTGTGTGGCGGATTCTGGGGTGGACAGCACAGAATACTGTGCTGTCCATAAAAAGCTGGACAGCCTGCCCGGATTCGTGGCGGCTACCGATTCCACCATGTAAATTCAAAAAAAAAAAAATCACTTTAGTATTGCTCGTTTGTTTGCTAGTGAAGTAAATTAGATGATCATACATGTTATCATCTTGTTGATTCAACACACTTTTAATCATCATCCTGGATACATATTTTTAGGAGTTAAAATGATTATTTCAATTTATATTCTTTAAAAATAATACCTTTAAAAAAGTTTTGCTTAGAATCTTAAAATCTTACTTTAACTTTCTTCCCAAGCTCACAGAGAATACATTTCTCCTTTTCAATATTAGCTAATCCAAGGACATAGAGTACATTCTCAATATGATATTTATCATTTGGAAGAGTGATAGAAATATTACCTTCACCATTAACTTGGTAGACATGACTGTCAATAATTCTTACTAGCTTACCTTCTTTCTCCTCAAATGTCTCAAACCATGATTTATCATAATTCATGTGCTTACTAGCCCTTGAATCAATATACCATACAACATCTATCTAGGAAGAAAAAGTATGAGTCATGAGCACCTTATGTGCTCTCTTAAATTTTGAGTCTGAGTTGGATCTTGTAGAATCTGAGTCTAAATTCGATTCAGCAAAAGCAACATGCCCCTTAGGTTGCTTATTTTTTTTTTGTATTTTGTATTTCCATTTGCCCTTTTTCTTATGAGGTTGGTCATTTTGTTGCTTGTTCTTAAACCAACACCTGTTGGTGTCATGGTTATTCATATCACAAATCTTACAATATTGTTTGTCATTCTGCTAATATTGTTTCACTTTTCCTTTTGATGAAGATCCTCCTTTTTAAAATTTTCCTTGTTTCTTACCCCCTTGCTTAGTGTAGAGAGAATTATCTAGCACTTCATCCTTCTGAAACTAGTTTGCCTCCTTAGTTTAGACTAAATTCACCAACTCTATAAAAGATACTTGTATACAAAATACATTAAGAGAGGTTATCAACATCTTGTAGGATTTTAGCAATGCTCTTAAGATGACAAAGGTCAATAGAGTGTCGTCCACTGGTTGTCCCATAGCCTTCAACTTGGCTTTCAATTCTGCCACTCTAAATAGGAATAGGTCAACTGTCTCACCATATTTTATACTGAGGATATGTAGTTGTGTTTGACAATGCAGAATAGTGGACTGATTCTTACCTTCATAAACAGTAAGTAAAGTATCCCAAGCTTCTTTACTAGTTTTGGCATCATAGATGTGAGGTTGGACCTCATCTGTAGTAGTAATAAGGATAAACATGAGATATCTTTTGTCCTATTTATAAAAAATTTCTTGATCTGTTCCTACTGTTGTAGGAAATTTTGTAGTGCCAGTCACTACATCCCACAAATATTCCACTTGAAGAATGGCATGCATATTTATGTTCCATGGTACGAAGTTAGAACCTTTCAACAACTATGAATCTAAGAGATATTTGTGAACAACAACCATTGTGAAGGTTCCTTATATCACCAATTGGTCTCCCTTTCTTTATACCTATCAAACCTTTATACCGAAACTAATCTATATATACCTACCCTTATGTGAGGGAGACTATAAGTATATATGAGCAACACTATACATGGAACTTAGTTGATATTGAAATAGCATTGTGTTGTTTAGGAAACATACCATAGAAGGTCTATTCCTCATGCATGGGGCGTAACTTCCCCTAAACACTTCGAAAAGCCCTTCGTTAGGATTTATGTCTAACAACAATCATGATGTGGGTATGAATGAAGTGAATAGTAGAACTGGTTTACCTTATTTATCCTCGATGATTGATAGAGAATAAGCTTAGACATAGTTGTTGTAGCTATATTAGGCATTAGATATGGTAGTCCAAGCATGACAACATAACCTATAAGTGTGGACCAGAGGTATTGTATATATCGAACGTTGCTATGCAATAAATTGCATAAGTAGGTGTATAAATTTGGGGTCTTTTCTTTTGCTTTATTTGTGTAACTGTCAATGCAAGAAAACAAGAAATTTAAATGTAAAAAAACAATCACAAATTTTAACTACTTGAGGTGTCAGTTTCCACCAAAAATGCACCTATTACAATACCATTTTTAAGATGGAAAAGAACATATTCACTTTCCACAATTTTATTCCCCATTTTGTCTTAGAATTTTGCAAAAAGAAATATGTATGAAATGCCCCTTTTTTGTTGCAAAATAAACAATGTGAAAAATTTTGGAACCCTTTCTAATTCCAAAAAAAACAACTTATCCCTCAATAAAAAGCTTGGAAATAAAGGAAGCTTTGTAGGAAAGAATACCTCAAAACAAGCAGCGTCTCCTCTGATTGATAGCAGGAAAAATTTCTCCTTTTCTCACTGTGGATCAAAAGATGCTCTCGAGGGACAAGAAAAGGACCTTCTGAGGCAAAAAATGATGTTATGCAAAATTTGCAAAAAACTGCAAAAAATGCAAAAAATTGATAAAAAGTTTCTAGGGTATCAAATTTTATTGTTGGGGCATTAATTTGAGTGTTGGGCATCAAAATATCTCCCACGGTGTCAAACTGCTCACTGGCTATGCCAAATTGCAAGTGAAGGAGTCAATGTGATTCTGTCGACGTCAATGAATCACACAGGGTGTCAAAAATACGCTTTGGGCATACAAAACGTTTGGTTCACACTTGGTACTCCATGGGATTTGATCCCACAACCTATTGGTCATGAGACTTAGCACATACAACCTCGCTAGTTCAACTACAGCAGTTGACGAGGAGATTATCGAAGAAGGATAATCATATTTTCTATGTGTGATCAAAAAGAAACAAAAAAAAATATTAGTTCTTTATCCCACATGCACTATGGGAGGGCAACATGATGGTTTAAAAACCATTCAAAATACTCAATATTTTGATTAAATTCAGGTAATAAAGCCCATATTTTGTTCTCTGCGACACCTAACCAACGAATGTCATGTCACCTCTCCATTGCAATCGAACCTTGCCAAGTTAGTAAATACCAAGTCAGATATCCTATCAGTAAATGACTACCATGTGTTGCCTTATCTCGATGTGTGTGCACCATGCCACCCACTATATCGATCTACGTTTCTACTTTTGGTCTTGCAGTTGCTATCAGGATTGCTATCAGAGTCGATCTATGTCATCCACATTGATTTGTGGCTCGATCTTGTTGTCATAAGTCTGTGTCGTCCGCATTGGTTTATGGCTCAGTATTTCTATCTTAGTTCTGTGTCGTCTGTGTCATCCACGTTGGTCTTTGTCCTCACATCAATTGGTTTGTGTTCTCATTCACCTTGGAATGTGTCTTTGTCTTGGAGTAGTTGAACTACCTTACCCATTAATCACCACCTTGTCCAAG
The DNA here is from genome assembly GCA_028583015.1 of Wollemia nobilis. Lineage (NCBI taxonomy): Eukaryota > Viridiplantae > Streptophyta > Pinopsida > Araucariales > Araucariaceae > Wollemia > Wollemia nobilis. The sequence continues at coordinate 150,019 of JAQPPZ010010792.1, forward strand.
AACTAGCTCTGATGCCATGTAGAAAATTGCACAGTAATTTCATTGATATTGGAGATAGGTTTAAATACATTCCAAAGTGGTTGAGGTGGTTCATGAACCAATTGGGTGGTTGAAGAAAGCACCAAATTGGATAGCGTTAACCAAGCGCTATTTTAATAAAACCTATTAATGCCTCCAATAATTAAATATCTCTAACACTTCTTCTTCCTTGGACTGGAAGAGTTTCTTTTTCCTTTTCTTTTATATAATAATTGTTAATATCTTACCAATGAACCCCCATAATTCCTTTTTGTACAAAATATATTATATTTTGATATTCCTTGGAAGTACTTTTGGCCATTGATCATGGGGACTTATGCCATATGCCAATAAAATCCTATATATTTTTTCTCTTTCTAGTTGAACCAAATAAAACCACCAATACCATTGCAAGAAGATCCAAACATCATAAGTATGTAAAAAATGAGCTTCAAATGCTTTGATATAAATTATGAACTTTTAGGGTTTTCCCTTTTTAAAGGAATATAACTACCAAAATCATAACAATTTAACAAATTATAGTAGAATTAGTCAATAGAGCACTACCACATCATACAAAGAACACTAATAGGAGTACAACTAAAATTTCCTATGTGTTTCTTGCATCTACTATTGATTGGTCATGAAGTGAATCACATCTTTTAGTCGTTATTTTAGTATTAGGTAGAGTACTATATAAATATAAACAATCTAGCTATGGATAGCCACATTCATGCCATATCAAACATCATTGAATACCAAACATTAGCAAGATGGATATCCAACTAAAGTCAATATGAATAGATGGGTTTCAAACTCTAACCATTAGTGAATTATTATTTTGAATATAAAAAGCTAAGTAAGAGTTCCATTGGCGTAATTAAAACCAAAGAATATTTCTAGCAATAAGAAGATGAGAATCATTGCAAGTGAGTAACGAGTCTCCAAGGAATCTCTTTTGACTACAAACTAGGATAAAGTATGGTTAAATTTTTTTTACCATTCCACCCTTCCAACAAATCCATTGCTTTGATGGCATAGACATGAAATCTTCCATTCATAAAAGCAAGGGATCCATGGTTTAAGGGTGCAAATTTGAAAGCTCATAAAGCCAATGTCTTAGAGATATCGACCAAGCCTACTATTCACTACAACTTACTCTAGAATTTTATTAATGTGCGATAAAGATAAAATAATAAGGTGCATAGGAGGATGAGAAGTTAAATTCCAACCAACAAGTCTTAGATAACTTACATGTTGTCTTTCAACCAAATCACCTCACAAGGTGTTAGACACCCATGGCAATAAAAAAAATCATAACAAACATCCATGCATGATACATTTTCCTCAAAAATAACCTTTATTTTTTAATAGATGAAAAAATATTCCTTTGATTATTCTCATAAAATTTAAAAATTTAAAATTTACACAAAGAATGAAAAAATACACATAGTTTGAGCATGTTATACTTGAGGGCATTATGCTCCCTAGTAATGGTAAACTTCTACAACAAAAGATAGTTTTTAGACTTCTTTATTACAAAGATGATAGGTAATACTTTTTTTGCATAAGTGTATAATTCACTTTAGTATTGCTCATTTGTTTGCTGGTGAAGTAAATTAGATAATCATACATGTTATCATCTTGTTGATTCAACACGCTTCTAATCATCATCCTTGATACATCCTTTTAGGAGTTAAAAGGATTATTTCAATTTAGATTCTTTAAAAATAGTACCTTTAAAAAGGTTTTGCTTAAAATCTTACTTTAACTTTCTTCCCAAGCTCACAGAGAATACCTTTCCCTATAAATTTTGTTAAGGGTTATCCAATCTATAAAAAAATTATAATGAACTACAATGTCATTTTTAAGATAAAAAAGAACATATTCACTTTCCACAATTTTATTCCCGCCCTTTATCTTAGAATTTTACAAAAAGAAATATGTATGAAATCCCCCCTTTTTGTTGCAAAATAAACAATGGGAAAATTTTTGGAACCCTTTCTAATTCCAGAAAAAACAACTTATCCCTAAAAAAAAAAACATGGAAAGAAAGGAAGCTTTGTAGGAAAGAATACCTCAAAACAAGCAGTGTCTCCTTTGACTGATAATAGGAAAAAATACTCCTTTTCTCACCGTGGATCCAAAAATGCTTTTGAAGGACAAGAAAAGGACCTTTCAAGGCAAAAATGACGTTATGCAAAAATTACAAAAAATTTCAAAAAATGCAAAAAATTGATAAAAAGTTTCTAGGGTATCAACTTTTATTATTCGGGCATTAATTTGAGTGTTGGTCATAAAATTATCTCCTAGGGTGTCAAACTCCTCACTGGCTATGCCAAATTGCAAGTGAAGGTGTCAATGTGATTCTGTCAACGTCAATGACTCGCACAGGGTGTCAAAACTATGCTTCGGGCATCAAAAAAGTTTGGTTCGCAATTGGTACTCTATGGGATTTGATCCCACAATCTATTGGTGGTGATCCTTAGCACAGAGGATTTGATCCCACAATCTATTTAGATAAAAGGATCAAAGCAACGAGGACTACACCAATAAATTCCATAAGTTATCAATTTGGGTTGGTATTGAAGAGTGAGACGAATATAAGGTTGCAATATATGTGAACAAATTAAGTTATGCCATACAAGATGAGTTGAGTATGCTTTAGATACATAGTGTAGAAGATGCATATCAATTTGCATTAAAAGTAAAAGAAAAATATAAGAGAAGAGGAGTGAGGAAAGGACCATCATCACCTCCACCTAGTTGCCATGGTGGATTTAATCCCTCAAAGAGAGGATCTAATAATACATGAAAATAAGAAGAGTCCAGCTAAGGTCATAGTAACCATGAGAGAGGTGGAGGATTTCAAATAGGTAAATGCTATGGTGGAGGATGAAATTGGTATGGCCCACAAAGGCAATATACCTATTATAAATGCAATGAGGAAGGGTACAAATATTTTTAGTATCCACAATGTCTTGCATAAGAAATAAGATAGGGAGAACAAGCTAGAGTAAATATTATTAAGGTCAAAAAGCAATTTGAGGTAGAATTTGCGGTAGATATGGGGGAAAACCTCATGATAAGAAGGACAATGATCATCCCAAGAAAGAAGAAATCACAAGATAATGATGGTAGTGATTCATGACTGTGTATGAGTATCTTTTAAACAAGATGCACATCTAGAAAAAAGGTATGTAAGATGATTATTGATAGTGGTAGTTGTGAAAATATGGTTTCCATTGAAATGGTTGAGAATCTTAACTTAAATTTTGAGAACTCGTATCCCTATCGCATATTGTGGCTCAAGAAAAGGAAAGAGGTAATTGTAGATAATATATGTCTAGTTAGGTTTTCAATTAGGAATACCTACAAGGATGAAGTATGATGTGATGTAGTTCCAATGGATGCATGTCATTTATTATTGGGGAGGCCTTGGTAATATGACAGGAAGGCTACCCATGATAGGGGAATGAACACTTACACATTATGAAAATATGAAGTAAAAGTGGTCTTATTACCACATAAGAAAGAAGGGCAGAGTGAAAGCCTATTGACAAATAAGGAATTTGTTATAGGGATGAAATAAGCTAGGTCTTGTTATGTGATGATAGTAAAGAATGTGGATACTGAGGATGTTACAATACCACCTATAGCATCAAAGTTGCTTAAAGAGTATACAGATGATGAGCATATTAAAGAATTATACGAAGGAATCAGAAAGGTGTTGCAAGATAGTAATGCAAAGTACATAGGGACCATAGATGCAAGCAGAATAACATAATTATTTGAGTATAGTCGCATGAGCTTGATCAACGGAAGTCACAAGAGCAAAGTTTTTTTCAACCATAGGAAAATGATGTAGGATCCTATCTTTCGAAGGACATAATTTTTGATCCGACTATTGGATCAACTTGAAATTTTATAGGGAGCTAGATAACGAAGTGGATAATATTGTGGTTAGTATTGAAGATTTTTTAGTGTGTTATCGAGCTCTAATTACTTCATCTAGTGCCCAAAAATAGAATTTAGTATTTTTTTCTTAATATGGAAGAAAAATATTTGAAATAACTTCTTATTTAGGCATGGATAGGTGTTTTCTAGGAGGCTTAATATAAATGATATGATGGAGTGTGTTTAGATTTTTTTGGTTGGCACTAAAAGATAAAATTACTTTAAAAAAATAAAAAAAAATTGTAATTTCTTATTTTATTGGTTTTAAGATTTAAGGTTTATTTTAAGGTTTTTTTTGGATATATATTCTCTTGGTATTGCATTGTAAAAAATGTGAAATCTACGAATGAAAAAAAAAAATTTATAAGTTTATTTCTATCTATTATAATTAGAGGACATCATTCGAGAATTTATCAAAGTCCTTTGTCTCTTAATGGTGAAAATTTTGATGTCTAGACTGAACACGATGATAGTGTTGTGTAAGGTAAAATATGTATACACTGAATAGGGACAATTATGGATGGTGGAAACACAGAGTAGAGAGAGATTTTTCTCCCTTTGATCACAGTCAGATAACCTATCTCCACTGAAATTTATCTGAATAGGGACAATTAGTATTGGTGGTCACCAACTACATTAATGAGACGAGCAGTTTCAACAACAAATCCGGTCCGAGGCCATGCCTCATAACTACTGATGTGAGTTCCTAGTGATAATCTCAGTGCGAGCCATGTCTCATAATCATCTGACAAAGGTCAAATCTCAGTGGCCCCTGCGGACTTAGGGTTTGACATTAATGTTTCAGAGGCGAAATCCTCTATAAAAACTAGCTCAATGCAATGTAAGAAAAAAAAAAGATTTTTTGGTTGAACACAACGAAGTGCTGTTCATTTGAAGACTCATTTGCATTCCTTTAGAATTCACTCTTCTACACTTGTAATCTCTTTCTGAAGGGAGGTTATTGGTGGCTGTTTGAGGGTGAACCTAGACAGTAATACCCGACAGTGGATCACTATATTCCACTAATTTGTCGACAACACCACAGTCTTAGATTTCGAGCCCATCCCTAGTGGATTGGCATCGAAACTAAGTTCTAACGAGGGCGGCCCGCTTAGGCACCCCACGCCTTTTGCTAGCTTCATTTCGATTCATTCTATATCACGCATTTATCTTGTGTTTTACTGCATGTTGTTTACATAGTTTACATGGAATTTAGGAAATATATATCATGTATTGTCATATTTAAATAGTTTAGCGAATATATATCATCGTGCTATTGCGGCTTTGGCTCATTCTATATTTAATCACGTATCTCAAATATATTATACATTATATTCTAACGTTCAAAGAGCCGCATGTCAAATACTATCGCATCTTTTTAGATGTTGGGTTCTCTGTCAAAGTAGCAGGCTGCTGTGATTAGTTTAACATATATATGCAGCAAGTAGTTACAGGCAGCAGCCTTTTGGTGATGCTCGACGGTAGAGACTAATTGTTACGAATATATTTTACATTACGTTTCAAATTGTTAAATAGTTTAAGCAAATATATATCATATCACACTTTATGCGTTCTACACCTGCATTACGTTTTCAACTGCATGTTCTCTTGCATTACGTCCTATTTTCTTGTTACAGGTGCTACTAAACGATTTGTTGTTTCTCTGAACGCAGGATAAGCAGTTGAACGCAGGACAAGCAGCAGCAAGCAAAAACTCATTAAACACCAGCGGCGGCAATATGTTGGCCCGCCCACTTTGCATGTGGGCATGCGGATAGAAGAAGATCAATGTGCATAACTGTAACAAAGATCCATTTAACGCTCCTAGCCCCTAAAAATGGAGGATACGTCTTTGTAACCGAGGATAAGAAAATTGAATAAAGAGGGCTGTGCTTTCATACATCTTTCTGTTATTTCCAATTTATTTCTTTTCTCTGTTTTGTGCAGTGTTTCTTTTATTCTGGAATCTCATGCTTTCATATAGAATCTTGTCCTCGTATAAAAATGTTCTGTCATCTAAACATGGATAAATGCTTTTACAACTGCTAATTTCCCATGATTTTTTAGAAGATTTATATTTCAAAACATATCTCGTGCTTCGATCGAAGTCCTCTATGACAACTATCATCATATAGACATTTTCCACCCTCCAATCTACCCTATGTTTGATAGTAACTGAAACTTGTGTGTTCATGAGGCAGACAATATTCAAAAATTAAGAAGAAAGAGAATATTTCTTCAAGTAATAATAAAGACATAAGGCATATGGAAGCTGGCATGATTCCATTGTCAATGGATTTAAAACATGAAGGTTTCCATGTTTGCTACTATACACCAACAAGCCCCCGTCTGTAGCTCTAAGGTGTCAATATGAACTTCTCAATTGGAGGTCAAACACTTTTTTAATCCATTGACCTTTGGCTATGTCAAAAAGAGATACTCCATCAACTTCGTCTAGTACAAGCCAACTCTCTAAGTGTATTTCATTCTAGATATTGCAAAATAACTCACAAGACAAAATCATTTCATTGCACCACAGAGAAAACAAGCTTTGAACTTTCAAGAGGTCCACCGTAGGAAGTCTCCATATTATGTTTTGAATGAGCTCTTTAGGAAGTAAAGGAAGAATATTACATTCTCCATTTTATTCTTCTTCTTTTACATGGTTATGATTGTGTTGAGTTTCTTCTTGCTTTCTCATGTCACTTAACTTGGTGCATTCTTTAGCCATTTGGATAAAATAAAGTGAACTAATGAAAAACTAGAGACACTTCTTCACAATCAAGGCAGGTAGGACAAAGCAGAAAGAGGAAATCAATACCCTTCCCTCTTCAGCCTCCTTCTTGTCAATTGCTCAGAATGAATTTAAAGTGAGAACGATTAAATAAATTTAAAAAATACACAAGTTTTTTTTTTAATACACAAGTTAATATTTACTAATTTAGTAAGTAAATTTAGTTGTAATTTATTTTAAAATATATGCTTTTAACTTTTAATTGTTTTTAGAAATATGTTTTGAAATAATTTATTATTATTATTTTCATTTACATAATCAGACAAATAATATTATTTAATTGAAAAAAATAGTAATAATTTATTTTAAAATACATGTTTTCTATTTTAAAATATTTTAAAATATTTTTTAAATAATTATTATTATTATTGATTTGTAACCTCTAAGATTTTAACCTAGGGTCTCTCAATTTCAACTTGAGAGTTTTAACTACCCAATTGCTCTCCAACTCCATGGATACTTATTATTTGGTTCCCAATAAAACTGGAAGCCTGGCATACATTTAAATAGAGATAAGTGCAACGCCTCAACGTACTCATTGTTACCCCAACCCCGATAGAAGTAAGTGGATGCAGCAATAATTAAAGTTTTTTTTCTTGTATCGAACAACTTCAAAGCATATAGTTTGATCAAACGTTGGTAACTCTGGTAAGGGTCATCTCCTAGATATATGATGTTTTTTTCTTCAAATTTTTTGATAATAGAATGTAGAAAATTCTAGGAAACCCTATCATATGCTTTTTTTCTATCTAATTTTAAAAACATACCTAGTTTTTTCATTGAATAAATATAATGTATAGCCTCTTATGCAATAATTATAGCATCAATAATTTGTTTACCATGAACAAAGTCACCTTTTTCCTCTGAGATAAGATCATCTAGAATGCCCTTCAACCTTTTTTGCCATGATTTTTAAAATGGTCTTATAAATCATATTACAAAGACTTATTGGAAAAAAAATTATCAAAATATTTTGTGTTGCCTTTCTTAGGAATCAATGTAATAAAAGTAGCATTGATATCACTAATTATAGCCTTCCTTTTTTTTGTCTCTTTAACTACAACCAACATATAACTCTTCAATAAATCTCAAAATTTATGAAAGAAAATTACATGAAATACATCAAGTCTAGGTACCTTGTTAGGATGGAAATAAAAATATGATTCATGCAGCTCCTCCATAAGCATCTTCTTCATTAAACTTTCATTTTTCCCTGTAAAAGTTTTTTTTATCTCCTTATCTTGCCTCGTAACTAATAAAATATTTTTTAAATAATTAATTGATTACTTCTTTATATCTTCTTCATCCTCATACCATCCTGCACTCCCTAGGTCCATTATACATGGGGGGAGGCACTGATGGGGGCATACATATTCTATCCCTTTCATATTGAACCTCCTATCTAGATTACCTAAGCCTTCACCATTAAGCCCACTCAAGTTGTACTACTATTTGAAATTTGTTAAACTCAAAATAATATGATATATATCTATAGTGTATGTTTGTATTAATCTTGTAAAAATTTTAATTTTCATCTTGGGAAAATTTAGGAAATATAAATAGAACCATTCTTGGTCTTAGTTATCCATGCTACCACTTGAGCTACGAATATTTATTCCTAATTCAATATGATGTAAGGATGTACTTAAGAATTATTAAAACTTAGTTAATTTCAGAATTTATGTCAATCATAGAAGGTTATCAAAACTCCTTTTAAGTTGATACAAGTGTGGTCTTAGCATATTTTCAAAACAAATCTATTAACTACTATGTTTTAGCAAAATTGTCTTAATCATGACATGAAAAACATTTGAGCATCATACTTTCCAAAATGTTTGACTCTTCTTCATATGTGCATGTACCTTTGGCAGAATAAGATGGGTGGAAAATTTATCTAGTGCACAATAATAGGCAATAGCACAAAAACACACGAAGTAGGTCAACTCATAACAAGTTGAACAAGTGCATAGAGAACTTCAAAGTAATATAATTCATGACAAAATTGTTAGCTTTTGAAATATATAAACTTGAAGGAAATGCAACCACAAGTAGTGAAATAAGAAAACAATGTTATATCTATGATAATGGCTAACTAATAAGCATGTAAATAACATGAGAAACTTTTGAAAATACTCATGGAATAGCCATTAATGAAAGCTCATGAAAATTTGAACAATATCTCTTCTACTCTACTAGTGCATGCTATGAACAATGCATGTTTAATTACGGATTACAATTTTATGTCATAAATATATATTATTATGTGACTCTTCACTTTTCTATCCTAAAGACACGTGTATTCTACATGACAAACACTTGTGCGCATGCACACCTAACTAAGGACACTTGTTCCTACTATTGTAAAGGACTCATGTACATACGAAAACTTTTTCTTCCTATTCTAAAATCTTGAACTATCTAAATACTCTATAGTAGTGTGAATTACATTAATTAGATTTTTTTTTGGCCAATACAGGAAAATAGCTATGCATATTCATCAGCTTGCTATGAATACATAATTTTTAAACAACCAGTTGGAGGTGAATATTTACACATATCATCCAAAGCGGCATATGTGGCAAAGCAAAAATCTTATGGAGTGTATATTTTTAAAACATTGAGTGGGATGAAGAATAACCAAGAGTATCGTATCACTACAAAAAATAAGAATATGAACACACAAAGTTTCAAGTGTTCTAATTTTGATTATAATATTTATATTAAGGAGATTAGTATGCCAGATCTTGATTTAGCATAAAATCATCATGAGCCACTACAACCTAGAGTCCTTAGAATTAGACTTTGGTACTAGACAACTTCAAGGAGGAAACTGAGTTTGAGATAACATATCATGAGAAATTGCTTATCATTTATGTGTCTTAATTGATAGAGGAAGAATGTGGTTATCCATCTCAATAAGGAGAAATGTATTCAAGGTTTTCTTCTAAACATTGAGAATGGATGAACTTAGATATATAGGGAAGATAATAGAAGTAGATAATATGTTTTCAAAAATTAGGTGTCTTGATAAGTTTTTACTGGCACAATCCTTGTTATAGTGCAATAAAGATTCAAATGTGTTATGTGTATAAATATCTAAGAGACCGGTTTTGTATAAATTCTCATATCTGAGGCAAAATATTATCTTGCAACCTTGATGAGCAATAAAGAGGATTTTTTTGGAATCTCAGGTACACTATATATTTCAATATAATATTCAATTGAAGCTTCATGTGGACTGAGAAAGACATGTTGATAAGTGCGGATAAAAAACAAGATATTGTCTCAAAATTTTAAGTGGTATTGTGTCATATGATAGCAAGAAAGTAATCCATTATGTCGCGATATCACGACGATCGCGGCACCGTCTTTGTCGCGATATCACGACAGTCATGATACTGTGACGACCGCAGCACCACGCTGTCGTGATATCACGACGTGCCGTGATATCGTGACAGTCGCGATATCGCGACAGCGTGGTGCCATGGCTGTCGTGATATCGCGACGGTCACGATATCGCGCCAGCCGTGACATCGCGCTGTCATGATATCATGACTGCCGTGATATCATGGCAGCCATGACACTGCACTATTGTGATATCACGACAGTTACGATATCGTGACAGCCGCGACACCGCGTTATCGTGATATCATGACAGTCGCAATATCGTGACAGTCACGATATCGTGACTGTCGCGACATCGCGCTGTCGCGATATCGTGACAGTCGTGACATCGCACTGTCACGATATCATGACAGTCGCGATATCATGACAAGTACCCCCCCTGCACCCTGCTTTCTACTTAGTGTCGCGATATCACGACGTCGTGATATCGCGACAAGCTCCTGCCTTCATGCCTGGCGGACATGAAAACAATCAGAGGTAGCATTAAAGCGATTCAAGGCCGACGTAATACAAGTGGCCACCACGTGGAAGGCATGGCCGCCACGTGGCGTCACTACATATCATTTTTTTAAAAGAGACCTCGTGTGTCTGTAGAACGGTGGACTTCACCAACTGCATTAATGAGACGAGCAGTTTCAACAACAAATCTGATCTGAGGCCATGCCTCATAACTACTGATGTGAGTTCCTAGCGATAATCTCAGTGCGAGCCATGTCTCATAATCATCTGACAAAGGTCAAATCTCAGCGGCCCCTATGGACTTAGGGTTTGACATTAATGTTTCAGAGGCGAAATCCTCTATAAAAACTAGCTCAATGCAATGTAAGAAAAAAAAAGATTTTTTGGTTGAACACAACGAAGTGCTGTTCATTTGAAGACTCATTTGCATTCCTTTAGAATTCACTCTTCTGCACCTGTAATCTCTTTCTGAAGGGAGGTTATTGGTGGTTGTTTGAGGGTGAACCCAGACAGTAATACCCGACAGTGGATCACTATATCCCACTAATTTGCCGACAACACCACAGTCTTAGATTTCGAGCCCATCCCTAGTGGATTGGCATCGAAACTAAGTTCTAACGAGGGTGGCCCGCTTGGGCACCCCATGCCTTTTGCTAGCTTCATTTCGATTCATTCTGTATCACGCGTTTATCTTGTGTTTTACTGTATGTTGTTTACATAGTTTACAACATGGAATTTAGGAAATATATATCATGTATTATCATATTTAAATAGTTTAGCGAATATATATCATCGTGCTATTGCGGCTTTGGCTCATTCTGTATTTAATCACATATCTCAAATATATTCTACATTATATTCTAACGTTCAAAGAGCTGCATGTCAAATACTATCGCGTTTTTTTAGATGTTGGGTTCTCTGTCAAAGTAGCAGGCTGCGGTGATTAGTTTAACATATATATGCAGCAAGTAGTTACAGGCAGTAGCCTTTTTGTGATGCTCGGCGGTAGAGACTAATTGTTACAAATATATTTTACATTACGTTTCAAATTGTTAAATAGTTTAAGCAAATATATATCATATCACACTTTATGCGTTCTACACCTGCATTACGTTTTCAACTGCATGTTCTCTTGCATTACGTCCTATTTTCTTGTTACAGGTGCTACTAAACGATTTGCTATTTCTCTGAACGCAGGATAAGCAGTTGAACGCAGGACAATCAGCAGCAAGCAAAAACTCATTAAACACCAGCGGCAGCAATATGTTGGCCTACCCACTTTGCATGTGGGCATGCGGATAGAAGAAGATCAATGTGCATAACTGTAACAGAGATCCATTTAACGCTCCTAGCCCCTAAAAAGGAGGAGACGTCTTTGTAACCGAGGATAAGAAAATTGAATGAAGAGGGTTGTGCTTTCATACATCTTTCTGTTATTTCCAATTTATTTCTTTTCTCTGTCTTGTGCATAGTGTTTCTTTTATTCCAGAATCTCATGCTTTCATATAGAATCTTGTCCTCGTATAAAAATTTTCTGTCATCTAAACATGGATAAATGCTTTTACAACTGCTAATTTCCCATGACTTTTTAGAAGATTTATATTTCAAAACATATCTCGTGCTTCGATCGAAGTCCTCTATGACAACTATCATCGTATAGACATTTTACACCCTCCAATCTACCCTAAGTTTGATAGTAACTGAAACTTGTGTGTTCATGAGGCAGACAATATTCAAAAATTAAGAAGAAAGAGAATATTTCTTCAAGTAATAAGAAAGACATAAGGCATATGGAAGCTGGCATGATTCCATTGTCAATGGATTTAAAACATGAAGGTTTCCATGTTTTCTACTATACACCAAAAAGCCCCCGTCTGCAGCTCTAAGGCGTCAATATGAACTTCTCAATTGGAGGTCAAACACTTTTTTAATCCATTGACCTTTGGCTATGTCAAAAAGAGATATCTCCATCAACTTTGTCTAGTACAAGCCAACTCTCTAAGTGTATTTCATTCCAGATATTGCAAAATAACTCACAAGACAAAATCATTTCATTGCACCACAGAGAAAACAAGCTTTGAACTTTCAAGAGGTCCACCGTAGGAAGTCTCCATATTATGTTTTGAATGAGCTCTTTAGGAAGTAAAGGAAGAATATTACATTCTTCATTGTATTCTTCTTCTTTTACATGGTTATGACTGTGTTGAGTTTCTTCTTGCTTTCTCATGTCACTTAACTTGGTGCATTCTTTAGCCATTTGGATAAAATAAAGTGAACTAATGAAAAACTAGGGACACTTCTTCACAATCAAGGCAGGTAGGACAAAGCAGAAAGAGGAAATCAATACCCTTCCCTCTTCAGCCTCCTTCTTGTCAATTGTTCAGAATGAATTTAAAGTGAGAACGATTAAATAAATTTAAAAAATACACAAGTTTTTTTTTTAATACACAAGTTAATATTTACTAATTTAGTAAGTAAATTTAGTTGTAATTTATTTTAAAATATATGCTTTTAACTTTTAATTGTTTTTAGAAATATGTTTTGAAATAATTTATTATTATTATTTTCATTTACATAATCAGAAAAATAATATTATTTAATTGAAAAAAATAGTAATAATTTATTTTAAAATACATGTTTTCTATTTTTAAATATTTTAAAATATTTTTTAAATAATTATTATTATTATTGATTTGTAACCTCTAAGATTTTAACCTAGGGTCTCTCAATTTCAACTTGAGAGTTTTAACTACCCAATTGCTCTCCAACTCCATGGATACTTATTATTTGGTTCCCAATAAAACTGGAAGCCTGGCATACATTTAAATAGAGATAAGTGCAACGCCTCGACGTACTCATTGTTACCCCAACCCCGATAGAAGTAAGTGGATGTAACAATAATTAAAGTTTTTTTTCTTGTATCGAACAACTTCAAAGCATATAGTTTGATCAAACGTTGGTAACTCTGGTAAGGGTCATCTCCTAGCTATATGATGTTTTTTTCTTCAAATTTTTTGATAATAGCATGTAGAAAATTCTAGGAAACCCTATCATATGCTTTTTTTATATCTAATTTTAAAAACATCTTGTTAGGATCCTCAATCCTAACATTATTAGTTAGTATTATTAATCATTTAATTATTATATTATTAACTTATAAAGTGAACCATCACAACCCTTCATAACGTGAATGATCATGTCTCTTCACCAACATAGCTTTAGGGTAGATATATATATTAGGTTGGCCATCCATATCAAATCATCCATGAATAATAAGAAGAAGAATAATATATATTCTAAAGGAGGGAGCCCCCTATAGTGGCAAAGCGATTACAAGGGAGCCCCCTTTGAGTGGCCTACGATTACATTTACATTAATTTGTTAATAATTTTATAGTAAGACCTTGGGGTCTTACCATTTGGTATCAGAGCCATGTGGGACCCAACCATGTGGGAATTGCTCAAAGATCTTCATCAAATCACTTACATGCGTGAGTATCAAACTTGGTTTGAGGATATCACCAAATACAACACAAGACTGGATGAATCGATTCTCATCAATGGCTTCATTAGGGGATTAAAAGAGGAAATTAGAATGGAGGTGACAAGGTTCAATCCCTATACCATGATGCAGACCTATGGATTGGCAATATTAGCTGAAGATAAAATCAATGCACAACAACAATTAGTGAAACCACTTATGGAAAAATCGTCAACCACTTACATCGCTTTCAAACCTATGCATAATGGAAGGGCACAAAGCACTTACACAACCCCCAAATCTAATCGAACTCTACAAATTAAACATCTTAGCTTTGAGGAGATGAAGGAACGACGAGCAAAAGGACTACTGTGATAATTGTGATGAACAATTTGGACCCCACCATAAATGTGCTACACTAACATTGTATTTATTGAAGGAAGTTGATCCCTGTCTCTCCATAGAGCAAGCAGATGAGGTAGTTGTGTCCAAAGCGACCAGTGCACCTATTCACTGCAATGAAGACAATGAGGTCGATGTGCAAGAAGTGATTGATGTACCAAGCAAGGATGAAGTAGACATACCCAAAGTGATCAATGCTAGCCAAACATGCACTCTACAAGACCTGCACATACCTTCCTCACCAATAGTGAGTTCTTGCCATATGACAAAACCTATTCGAAACCAACGCAGAGTGACTACACACTCCTTCTCCGTTGGCTCTACCAAGGAACCAAAAAATGATATGAAATCATTACCATCACTTTTGATGCATCATTCTAAAGTATTTGAGGAACCCCAAGGGTTGCCCTCCCATCGTCATCATGATTTTCCTAAGGGAGATTCTACTATTGTTCTTGGCAACCCCCCGCTAATGCTTCATCCTTCTCGATATCCCTGCCTACGAAATGATGCCATTAAAAGAGTCCAAGAATTTACACAAATCCTTCTTGGAAAACAAAGGACAAAGCTTCTCACTTTGAGCTTTGAGGACAAAGCTCTTTTTAAGGAGGGTGGCATGTTAGGATCCTCAATCCTAACATTATTAGTTAGTATTATTAATCATTTAATTATTATATTATTAACTTATAAAGTGAACCATCACAACCCTTCATAACGTGAACCATCATGTCTCTTCACCAACATAGCTTTAGGGTAGATATATATATTAGGTTGGCCATCCATATCAAATCATCCATGAATAATAAGAAGAAGAATAATATAGATTCTAAAGGAGGGAGCCCCCTATAGTGGCAAAGCGATTACAAGGGAGCCCCCTTTGAGTGGCCTGCGATTACATTTACATTAATTTGTTAATAATTTTATAGTAAGACCTTGGGGTCTTACCACATACCTAGTTTTTTCATTGAATAAATATAATGTATAGCCTCTTATGCAATAATTATAGCATCAATAATTTGTTTACCATGAACAAAGTCACCTTTTTCCTCTGAGATAAGATCATCTAGAATGCCCTTCAACCTTTTTTGCCATGATTTTTAAAATGGTCTTATAAATCATATTACAAAGACTTATTGGAAAAAAATTATCAAAATATTTTGTGTTGCCTTTCTTAGGAATCAATGTAATAAAAGTAGCATTGATATCACTAATTATAGCCTTCCTTTTTTTTGTCTCTTTAACTACAACCAACATATAACTCTTCAATAAATCTCAAAATTTATGAAAGAAAATTACATGAAATACATCAAGTCTAGGTACCTTGTTAGGATGGAAAGAAAAATATGATTCATGCAGCTCCTGCATAAGCATCTTCTTCATTAAACTTTCATTTTTCCTTGTAAAAGTTTTTTTTATCTCCTTATCTTGCCTCGTAACTAATAAAATATTTTTTAAATAATTAATTGATTACTTCTTTATATCTTCTTCATCCTCATACCATCCTGCACTCCCTAGGTCCATTATACATGGGGGGAGGCACTGATGGGGGCATACATATTCTATCCCTTTCATATTGAACCTCCTATCTAGAGTACCTAAGCCTTCACCATTAAGCCCACTCAAGTTGTACTACTATTTGCAATTTGTTAAACTCAAAATAATATGATATATATCTATAGTGTATGTTTGTATTAATCTTGTAAAAATTTTAATTTTCATCTTGGGAAAATGTAGGAAATGTAAATAGAACCATTATTGGTCTTAGTTATCCATGCTACCACTTGAGCTACGAATATTTATTCCTAATTCAATATGATGTAAGGATGTACTTAAGAATTATTAAAACTTAGTTAATTTCAGAATTTATGCTCAATCATAGAAGGTTATCAAAACTCCTTTTAAGTTGATACAAGTGTGGTCTTAGCATATTTTCAAAACAAATCTATTAACTACTATGTTTTAGCAAAATTGTCTTAATCATGACATGAAAAACATTTGAGCATCATACTTTCCAAAATGTTTGACTCTTCTTCATATGTGCATGTACCTTTGGCAGAATAAGATGGGTGGAAAATTTATCTAGTGCACAATAATAGGCAATAGCACAAAAACACACGAAGTAGGTCAACTCATAACAAGTTGAACAGGTGCATAGAGAACTTCAAAGTAATATAATTCATGACAAAAATTTTAGCTTTTGAAATATATAAACTTGAAGGAAATGCAACCACAAGTAGTGAAATAAGCAAACAATGTTATATTTATGATAATGGCTAACTAATAAGCATGTAAATAACATGAGAAACTTTTGAAAATACTCATGGAATAGCCATTAATGAAAGCTCATGAAAATTTGAACAATATCTCTTCTACTCTACTAGTGCATGCTATGAACAATGCATGTTTCATTACGGATTACAATGTTATGTCATAAATATATATTATTATGTGACTCTTCACTTTTCTATCCTAAAGACACGTGTATTCTACATGACAGACACTTGTGCGCATGCACACCTAACTAAGGACACTTGTTCCTACTATTGTAAAGGACTCATGTACATACGAAAACTTTTTCTTCCTATTCTAAAATCTTGAACTATCTAAATACTCTATAGTAGTGTGAATTACATTAATTAGATTTTTTTTTGGCCAATACAGGAAAATAGCTATGCATATTCATCAGCTTGCTATGAATACATAATTTTTAAACAACCAGTTGGAGGTGAATATTTACACATATCATCCAAAGGGGCATATGTGGCAAAGCAAAAATCTTATGGAGTGTATATTTTTAAAACATTGAGTGGGATGAAGAATAACCAAGAGTATCGTATCACTACAAAAAATAAGATTATGAACACACAAAGTTTCAAGTGTTCTAATTTTGATTATAATATTTATATTAAGGAGATTAGTATGCCAGATCTTGATTTAGCATAAAATCATCATGAGCCACTACAACCTAGAGTCCTTAGAATTAGACTTTGGTACTAGACAACTTCAAGGAGGAAACTGAGTTTGAGATAACATATCATGAGAAATTGCTTATCATTTATGTGTCTTAATTGATAGAGGAAGAATGTGGTTATCCATCTCAATAAGGAGAAATGTATTCAAGGTTTTCTTCTAAACATTGAGAATGGATGAACCTAGATATATAGGGAAGATAATAGAAGTAGATAATATGTTTTCAAAAATTAGGTGTCTTGATAAGTTTTTACTGGCACAATACTTGTTATAGTGCAATAAAAATTCAAATGTGTTATGTGTATAAATATCTAAGAGACCGGTTTTGTATAAATTCTCATATCTGAGGCAAAATATTATCTTGCAACCTTGATGAGCAATAAAGAGGACTTTTTTGGAATCTCAGGTACAGTATATATTTCAATATAATATTCAATTGAAGCTTCATGTGGACTGAGAAAGACATGTTGATAAGTGCGGATAAAAAACAAGATATTGTCTCAAAATTTTAAGTGGTATTGTGTCATATGATAGCAAGAAAGTAATCCATTATGTCTCATTCAACAATGGAAGCGGAGTATAGGAAAATTTATTATGTGATGAAAATTTAATGTGGATAAGCTTCATGTGGAATGAGAAAGACATGTTGATAAGTGCGGATAAAAAACAAGATATTGTCTCTACATGTTAAGTGGTATTGTGTCATGTGATAGCAAGAAACTAATCCATTATGTACCATTCAAGAATGGAAGCGGAGTATAGGAGTATTGTCTCTACATGTTAAGTGGTATTATGTCATGTGATAGCAAGAAACTAATCCATTATGTACCATTCAACAATGGAAGCAGAGTATAGGAGTGTGATAGAAAGAAACTAATATATTATGTTTCATTCAACAATGGAAGTAGAGTATAAGACAACCTATTATGTGATGAAAATTTTATGTGGATGAGCTTCATGTGGACTAGGAAAGACATGTTGATAAGTGCAGATAAAAAAAGATAGTCTCAAAATATGTTATGTGGTATTGTCATGTGATAGCAAGAAAATAATACATTATGTCCCATTCAACAACAGAAGTAGAGTATAGGACAACCTATTATGTGATGAAAATTTTATGTGGATGAGCTTCATGTGGACTAGGAAAGACATGTTGATAAGTGCAGATAAAAATAGATAGACTCAAAATATGTAGTGGTATTGTCATGTGATAGCAAGAAACTAATACATTATGTCCCATTCAACAACAGAAGTAGAGTATAGGACAATCTATTATGTGATGAAAATTTAATGTGGATCAGAAGATTGCTTAGCAACACTGGATATGAGTAGACAAGTCATCTGAAACTGAAATGTGGAAGTTAGAGTTGCATTGAAATGAGAAAGAGTTTAATATTTTATGTAAGAAAATAAAATAAAATATTGAAGTTAAATTTTATTTTTTTCTAAATTAAATGACATTAGCTCAAGCATTAAATTCTTTGATTTTGAAGGAGTAAACCTAGGTTCAAATTTTGTCAAGAAATACATACATAATAACAAAATTGTTATAACAATACTACATGGTCATATATAATATAGATAGGACTCATTTTAATCCTCATATAATAAATTATATATATATAATGCCAAAAAATTAAATATTTATGATAACAGTTCTATGAGACTATGACACTCACTTGATATATTTGTGAAGCAAAAAAGATAAAATCTATTACCAAGAATAGATGTGGAATGAAATATTAATCATGAAATATGCCACTAGACTTGCATCACATTAATTGATTAGAAAGAAAAAAATCCAGTCCCCACACATACATGTTGAACATTTGTTAATATTAATCTAAGTAGAAATGTTAGAGATAGTACTGTAAATATTTATATGTGAAGGGTCTCAGTTCACAAGTTTCTCTTCATGTTTAGTTGTAATTCATTTTGGTTCTCATCATGAGATTAGAACGAGGGGATAACATTAAGTTTCCAATGGGAACATGGTGGAAGAGGATTGCAATGGCAACATGGTACCATCGTTGCAAGCAATTTGTGATCATAATATATATAAGAACATTAAATATTGTGAAACCAAGAGTATTTTGATTTTTTTGAATTTTTTTGAAATAGTTCAAATTCTTCAATACTTATTGTATAAATAAATATTTTGGACACAAGTGTCTTCAAATTGATGCTTTAAAAAATGCATTGCATAAAAAGTATTCTTCCACTTAATATAATATGTGCATGATCTTTCCAACACTATTTTCTTTGTTGAATACTTCTATGTGAGGAACATATATTAATCAGTCAAACGTAGGACCCAATGCACATTATCCAAAGTGACCGGTTATCGAATCAATCAAAATTATTGGCCATGGGTTAAAATTAATAGGAATATATTGACTCAAAAATATAATCTTATAATACGATGATCCAAGTTCTAACTCCATCCGTAATACAATTCTAATTACAAAAATACTAATACAATCCTTGGCTAGAATATATTTTAGCCTCAACCCTAATTCATGCATTACATGTTCCATTGGTTGGAATATTTAAGAAAAGAAAATTGTCTAGAAGATCACCTCTAGATTAATAACCTTCTACTTTCAACCCATAAATGATAGTGACAGAATGATTCCACGTGGTCAAGTTACAGCAACAATATATGTCATCATTGCAGATACAGAGGGTTTTTTCTTCTTAAAAATTTTAACCTTGAATGATATAAGAGAAATACAATCATACAGCATGGTTTGAGAGTTCTATTTTCTTAAACATTTTGAACTTGAATGATATAGGAGAAAAATAATCATGCAAGATGGTTTGAGAGTTTTACGTTACTATGATGTGTATCATGAAAGCTTATGTTCATAGACCATAGCGCAATGCACAGTAAAGTTTGACATGAGCTAGAGGGCACCACGGGCTAGAAAATGAAGGATGTTATGGGTCGTGACATGAACAAGGTATGACTCACGTCATGCTGGTACGCATACTTAAGCAATGTGCTTGTAGAATACAATAGAACACATGAGTGGGATAGAGCACAACATGAGAGAACAAGGTTGTTCTATCCCACGACTTGAAAATTCAAACACACTTCCCAATAAAAATAATGAGCCTAATAGAGCATGAAAATCATGCGAGAAAGATACAACATAAAGTTTTGCAAGCAAGATAAAACATGAATTTGCTCATTGGGATATAACACAATCAAGATAAAACCTAAATTTACTAAGTTGGATAAATAATCAACCAAACATTACATAGAAGAAAAAAATACATAAGAGTAATATATTGCTTGAGATTGGAAATACATTCACGTACATATGTAACTTGAAATATTTATAGGTTACAAACATAGAGGAGTTTATGAAGGCTATAGTTTCAACTCCTAGATTTTCTTCATGCACTTCCATTGCGTTACTTTGATTCTTCTACTCACTATAACTTTGTAAAATGATAGCAGCGACTTATACATAACTGGGTATTGGAGGGAAAAACTTACTAGCTTTTTAACACGCATTAAAATCAAAAGTATGTGTCAATCCAATCACCAAATAAATATAACTATCGATAATAACTTTACACACATTAAAATATGGTGATTAGATCCAAAATATAAGATCTATCAAAGATATATCGAGTGTGAAATATGGTTTAATTTCTAACATCCTCCTTTAAACTATATTTCACAAAGACCTTGACACCGATAATTTCTCTTAGTCTTTTAAAATATTTCTCCTTCAAAGGTTTTGTGAAGATGTCTACAACCTGGTCTTTGGACCTGCAAAATAATAACACTTCATTAAATTTTACCAGTTCTTTAAAAAAGTGGTAGCTGATGTCGATGTACTTGCCTTTGCCATGAAATACTGAATCCATTGACAGTACTATGGTAGAATTTTTATCACTGAATATCATTATTGCTCTTGTCGGTTGATGATTCAACTCACCCAAAAGTCCTCTCAGCCAAACTGCCTGGCATGTGACTAAGTTTTCGGCAACATACTCTGCCTCAGTAGTTGATAATGCAACAATTGGTTACTTCTTTGATGATCATGAAACTACACCCAATCAAATATGGAATGCATATATAAAAGTGCTCTTCCTATCATCTATATTGCTAGCCCAATCGTTATCTATGTAGCCAAAAAGTTCAAGCTAGTATTTTCTTGCATAAAAGATTCCATGGTTCTTGGTTCCATTGACATGCCATAAAATCCTATTGCCTTCCTACAAGTGAGTGTTCTTTGGTGCTTCCATAAATATTATAATAAAACTCACTGTAAACATTAAATATGGTCTGGTTGCTATCAAATATATGAGACTTCCAACTAACCTTTTGTGGAAAGTTGGATCAATATTGTTGTTGTAATCATTTTTGCTCAATTTTAGGGTTGTTGCAACTAGCGCTATCACTGGTTTTTGGTCCTCAATTCTAAACCTCTTCAATATATATATTGCATACTTGCCTTGAGATATGAAGATACCATTTGCATACTGGGTAACTTCAATGCCAAGAAAATATTTCATTTGGCCTAAGTACATTATTTTAAACTCCTTCATGGCATGTCTAAACTGCTCAGATAGAATATTGCTATTGCTAGTATAAATTTGATAATCTACATACAAGTAGACTATGATCATCTCCCCTTCTTCATTTATGATCAGGATATCAATTAAAAAAGTCATCTACAAGAAGTGTGGAAAGAGCTCCAGATAAAATTCTCACTTCAAAGCAATCAACACTTTTC
This sequence comes from Wollemia nobilis, assembly GCA_028583015.1. Classification (NCBI taxonomy): domain Eukaryota; kingdom Viridiplantae; phylum Streptophyta; class Pinopsida; order Araucariales; family Araucariaceae; genus Wollemia; species Wollemia nobilis. The sequence continues at coordinate 172,258 of JAQPPZ010010792.1, forward strand.
AAAATAGAGCATGGAGGAAAACTAAATTAACTTCCATCATTTAATGAGTGATCAACACCCACTTAATAAAATGGGATGGTTTTAAAATGGGTTGGTTTTAAATAACCAGCACCTATATAATAAAATAGGTTGATTTTAAATAAGCAACGCCCATTTAATAAAATGGGTTGGATTTAATTATCAACAGCCATTTAAGAAATGAAGGTTGTAAGCATTTAAGAAAAGGGGGCTACACACATTTAATGAAAATGGTTTTCTTTCACACAACATTTAGTGGAAAATTTTTGTACAATATTGGGTGACAAATGGTTGCATAGCACTGGGTGGTAGTTTAGTTTTCACATAGTACTGTGTGGTAGAGTTTTTAGAACATATTATGAAAAATTATTTTAGAACACATGGTGATGACTTGATTATCAGATTTGTAGTGGAAGAATATAAAGAGAATAAAATACATCAGAGCAAGGGGATTGTGATGCTAGTGGAAATGCCATTGGGGGTATCCTTAGTCAAGAAGGAATACCAATCGTATACTTTATCCAGAAGTTAAATGAGGCTCAATAGAAATACTTTGTGTATGATCAAGAGCCTTATGCCATAGTTCAAGCATTAAAATATTGGAGACATTATTTATTACCCAAAGAATTTGTTTTGTTCACTAATCACCAATCATTGTAGTATCTTAACTATAAAATTAAGCTTAGCACAAGACAAAGTAAATGGTTTAAATACCTTGCTAGTTATACCTTCACACTCAAGCATAAATCAGGTAAGAGCAACCAAGCAGTGGATTCTTTGAGTAGGAGATTTTTGTTGTTGTAGACTATGCAGGTTGAATGTATTGGTATGGATGAAATGAAAGATAAGTATGCAAAATATAATGACTTTAGGGAAGTATTCCAGGAGTGCAACAAATTTGAACACAAGGTATGAAAATATTATTTTCTTCAAAATGGTTTCTTGTTTAGATATAGACAATTATGCATTCCTCAAGGATCCATGAGGGAGAATCTAATTAGAGATACACATGGTTGTGGTATTGGAGGTCACTTTGGTAAAGATAAGACAATAGCACAACTCAAGGAAAAAATATTATTGGCCAAGCTTGACCAAAGATGTTGAGAAACATGTGGCCAGGTGTAGAACATGCCTAGTGGCCAAAGGGTGTAAACAAAATACTGGGTTATACACTCCATTATATGTTCCAATGGGTCCATGGGAAGATATTAGTATGGATTTTGTGTTGGGACTACCAAGAACACAAAGAGGGTTTGACAATATTCTTGTTGTTGTAGATAGATTTTCCATGATGACACATTTTATCCCTTGTAAGAAAACAAAAGATGCCAGCAGTGTGGCAAAGTTATTCTTTCAATAAATTGTAAGGTTGCACAGACTGCCAAGAAGTATTATAGCTGATAGGGATATGAAATTCATGGGTGATTTTTGGAAGATGTTATGGCATAGATTAGGTAGAAAGTTAGAATTCAAATTTTCTTATCATTCTCAGATGGATGGACAAATAGAAGTTGTCAATCGAAACCTTGGTAACCTACTTAGGATATTTAGTTGGTGATAAACCCAATAAGTGGGATATGGTGATAATATAAGTTGATTTTGCTTACAATGACTCCATAAATAGGTCAACTAGAAAATATCCATTCCAAGTAGTGTATGGGAGGTCACCCAAGGGAGTGACAGATCTAGTGAAGGCTATAGTAGAGAGAAATAATTTTGCAACTGAATACATGATTGTACATTTGAAGGAATTACATAAAGAAATTAGGAAGAAGATTACCCAAAGTAAGGAGAAAGTTGATCAAAATAAAAGAGTCAAATAATTTCAGGAAGGAGATCTAGTAATGGTGTTTTTTAGAAAGGAAAGGTTTCCTAAAGGCACATATAACAAGCTAAAAATTAAGAAGATTGGGCCATGTAGAATTGTTAGAAAGTTTTCTGACAATGCTTATGAAATTGAACTACCTCCAAGTATAGATATCTCACCAATATTTAATGTTTCTGATTTGTACTTTTATATTGTAGAAAATACAATAGATATGGTAGATGAACAAGTTGAACCAATCACAGATTGGGCAAAGGAGTTGTCAAAGAAATAACATGAGGAGATAGAGAATTATTTGGACCAAAGGACAACTAGGACAACTAGGAACAAAGAATACAAGGAATTCTTGGTAATATGAAAAAACAAAGGTTAAGTAGAAGATTCATGGATACCTGAAGCTAAGCTTACTCACTTCAAACCATCCATATTTCCAATAGATCTGTGAGCAAGGGCTCATCGTGTTTCTCACTTGGGGAGGTTGATGCAGGGGCATCCATCCATTCATTTTTCTTGCCACCTGGAGCACATGGAGCACCTCTTCTAGATTTATAACCATCATACTCATTGTATATTTCATCAGTTCATAATCTTCGATAACCATTTGAGTGTTTATAGGTACTACAATTAAAACAATATGCTACTTTCCCGTGCATGCCCTTGCAAGTGGAAAACGGTAATGGGGTTGAGGGGAAAAATAAAGGCAGGAGTGATTGAGATACTGGGGTGGTTATTTTTCTATTTTTTTGGTCACTGCATGGATGCTATTTGGGCGTTTAAAAACAACAGTTGATTGGGGTTTTTAGGAGGGATTTTTTTGTTGGGTTTGGTGGATAAAATCCTCAATTCAGAATACTGGTGAGAAGCAAGGCAAGTATGGGGTATATTTTTTTAGCACTGTGTAAATTTGGAGGTTGATTTTTTTCTAAGCACTGTGTGTATTTGCATTTTTTTTTTTGAGCACTGTATGTGTATTTTACCATCAACTGGTGGTTGGAAAAATGTAATAGTATATACCAACGATTGTTCAAGTTTGATGAAATTGCTCTCCAACATGAACAAATTCATGTGTGGTTGATTTATTTTGTCCAAATTCATCCTTCTGTCAAATATCCAAAATGGTATCATTTTTGTGAAGGTCAAGTTTGATGAAGACATAAGTTTGTGAGCCTTAAGGTATTAAATCCTTTTATTGTTTCTCTTAGTTTTTGATATGGACAGAAGTATTTCAAATACAAGATCTTATATTTTTGTTACTTTATACAAATATTTTATTTAATGATTTTCTTGATATTTTTTTGCTTTCTTCAAGTACTTATGAAAATATTCACACTACTATTCTTAAAATGTGTCATCTCTTTAGGGTCTTTGGTAAATAAATCTATAATAAATATGGTTTCATAACTAAAGAATATGCTATTTATAAGAAAACAAAGGTTCTTCATCCCATGTAAGAAGTATAACGTTAAAGACAAAAAAAATGTTAGATGTTTATGATGAAAATAAAAGAACCTAGGTCCGAGGTGTAGACCAATTGGTTCATCCAAACTCCATAAGGGGGGTGGAGGTCCAAGGTTCAAATTTTGGGTCTCGCCAGACTGAATGTTTGTCCCTTTCCTGGTGCTTTCAGTGGCGTAAAAGTTTTAAAATGATTGTGACATGGTGGTTATAGAGGCGAACTGCACGAAGATCTATGTGGCAGCTTCCATGGCGGACAACGCAGAATACTGTGGCAGCCATAAAAGCTGGACAGCCTGCTCGGATTCGTGGCGACTACCGATTCCACCATGTAAATAAAAAAAAAAATTAAAAATTAAAAGAAATTTAGTGGATGTATGGTAAATTTTCTATTAATAAGCATAGCTCTCGACTTTACGAGGGATCATGGTTAGAAAGAGACTACTCAACCCTATGCGTTGGTTTGATACTAACGAAAAAAAATTAAAATTAAAAATTATGCTTTTTTAAGTTAAAAGAAAAAAAAAAAAAAAAAAAATTAAAAGAATATTATAGTAAATAAACCTCATTTAAAAATACTCATGAAATTTATTCTTCATAAAATAAAACACAAAAAAATAAAAAATGACTTTAAATATCTTTAAAATTAGATTCATAATCATATACCTTTTAAATATGTATTAAATTACAAAATGGATTATTTTAATGATTGGCTTATGGCTTGTGCTAAGACTATTTACTATAATTTTATTGCACCCAATGATTCCCAATCAAATTGGAAACCTGGCATACATTTAAATCGAGATAAGTGCAATGCCTCGACGTACTCGTTGTTGCCCCAGCCTCGGTAGAAGTAAGTGGATACAGCGATCATTAAAGTTTTTGCCAATTGATACTAACCAATTAATAAAAAAAAATTATGCTTTTTTAAATTAAAAGAAAAAACAATAAATTTAGAAAAATAGTATAGTAAATGAAGTTCATTAAAAAATACTTATAAAATTTATTCTTTTATTTTAAATAAATAAAATAAAACACATAAAATTTAAAAAATAACTAAAATATAAAAATATATAATAATTTAAATATATTTAAATAAAATATTCCAATATTTATTTATGTATCTACAGTTTTAAAATAATGTTAACCATATTCCTTTAAATATGCATTAAATGAGAAAATGGATCATTTTAATTTAGCTTATGGGTTGTGCTAAGATTAGTTATACACAGAGTAAAAAATAAAATTATAATTTTTAAAATCCAATTCTTTACCATCTATGAAATTATCGATTGCCACTTGCAAAACATGCCCAAAAATACAAATTATATGTGATTGAAAATTCCGTCGCATGCCAAGGAAACGATTAATAAGTAACAATTTTTTTTTTTTTTAATTTCAACTCATGCAATCTTCAAATTAGGGACGTGGACTAAGTTTCAAAGGTATATTGAAAGCTTTAACTTTAGAAAACCCACGGGTCAAACCTAACCATGATTTTTTCTTCTTCCTCGTAGATTTAACCACCATGTTTTTTTTTTTTTTAGTATGCCTCGTAGATTTAACCACCATTTTTTTTTTTTTTTTAACTAAGACTATTATTAGATTAGTCATACAAAGAGTACATTAAACACATTTAATAAAAAATAAAATTATAATTTTTTAAATCGAATTTTTTACAATCCATGAAATTATTGATTGCCACTTGCAAAACATGCCCAAAATTATGAAATATATGTGGCATGCAAAAACATGCCCAAAAGTACGAAGTATATGTGATTGAAAAATCCCTCGCATGCCAAAGAAATGATTAATACGTAACAATTTTTTTTTTTTAATTTCTGGCGAATAATTTTCAACGTGCAACTCATGCAATCTTCAAATTAGGGACGTGGACTAAGTTTCAAAGGCATACTGAAAGCTGTAACTTTAGAAATCCCACGGGTCAAACCTAAACCTAACCATGATTTCTTCCTCTTCCTCGTAGGATTTAACCACCATTTTTTTTTTAAGTATGCCTCCGTCTATGGAGATGGAGACCATCCATTCACTGCCAGCTGGTATTATCCAAAAATACTGTCCATCTCGACTTACACAAGTCATCGTAAAATCTTGTACTCGCATAGGACACACATTGCTCTTGTTAGCAGTCCTATAAAATTCATCAATTTTTATTGCACCCAATGATTCCCACTCAAATTGGAAGTCTGCCTCTAAGTCTCCAATACTTTTACATTGAGATAAGTGCAACGCCTCGACGCACTCGTTGCCCCTGTAGTAGTAAGTGGATGCAGCAATCAGCAAAGTTCTTTCCTTGTATCGAACAACTTCATAGCATATAGTTTGATCAAACCTAAACTTCGGTAAGGGGCATCTCCTACATAAATGAGGTGTTGTTCTCCATATGATTTCCTCTAGGAAACACACTTCCACCAGTACCATCCCTGCAAAAGAATATAGAATATTGTCGGCGTATAAAATTATTCTGCCATCTAAACAGGGATAAATGCTTTTACAACTGCCAATTTCCCATGATCGTCGAGAAGATTTATATTTCAAAACATATCTCGTGCTTCAATCGAAGTCTTCTACGATAACTATCACTGTATACACTTTTTCCACTCTCCAATCTACCCTATGTTTGATAGCAACTGAAGCTTGTGTGTTCATGAGGCAGACAAAATTCAGCAAGTAAGAAGAAAGAGAATGTTCCTTCAAATAATAAGAAAGACAGAAGGCATCCGGAAGTTGGCATGATTCCATTGTCAACGGATTCAAAACATGAAGGTTTCCATGTTTGCTACTATACACCAACAAGCCCCCATCTGCAGCTCTCAAGCGCCAATATGAACTTCTCAATTGGAGGTCAAACACTTTTTTAATCCATCGACCTTTGGCTATGTTAAAGAGAGACTCCATCAACTTCGTCCATTACAAGCCAACTCTCTGAGTGTCGTTCATCCCAGATATTGCAAAATAACTCACAAGAAAAAAGCATTTCATTGCCCCACAGAGAGAAAACAAGCTTTGAACTTTCAAGAGGGCCGCCGTAGGAAGTCTCCATATTATGTTCCGAATGAGCTCTTTAGGAAGTAAAGGAAGAATTTTACATTCTTCATAGCATTCTTCTTCTTTTACATGGCTATGCCTGTGTTGAGTTTCTTCTTGCTTTCTCATGTCATTCAACTTGGTGCATTCTTTAGCCATTTGAATAAAAGAAAGTGACCTAATGGAAAACTAGAGACACTTTTCACAATCAAGGCAGGCAGGACAAAACATAAAGAGGAAATCAATACCTTCCTCTTCAGCTCCTCCTCGTCCATCCTTAGAAAGGAATTTAAAGTGAGAACAAATAAATAAATTGAAAAAATATACCCACTCCTTTCAAACTTTAATACTCAGTTCATTGCCAACGTAAGCTTTAGGGTTTGAATAGTGTGGCCTTTCAGATCTCGGCTCTTTAAATTCCGATTCGCTTAGATCATTAAAGTTTTTTTTTTTTAACTACACAAGTTAATTTTTAGTAAGTAAATTTAGTTGTTATTGATTTTAAAATGCATGCTTTTAAATTTTAATTGTTTTTAGCCTGTTTTGAAATAATTTATTATTATTATTTTTATCTACATAATCAATCAAACCATGTAATTTAATTGAAAAAATGGTTATAATTTATTTTAAAATACATGTTTTCTATTTTTAAATATCTTAAAATATTTTTTTTAAATAATTAATTATTATTTTCATTTAAATAAATAATCAAACAAAAAAGAAAATTAATCAATAATAAAAAAATAGTTATAATTTTTTTAAATGCATACTTTCTATCTTTAACTATTTTAAAAAATATATATGTTTAAATAATTAATTATTATTATTTTTATTTAAATAATCAACCACATGATTTTCTTGAAAAAAAACTTTATAAAATCGATTTTACTAAATTAAAAATAAAAAAACGTCAACAACAAATTTTAAAACATTTAATTAATTTATTTTTCAATCAACTATTTTTAAAATTTTAAATATATTTTTAAAATGCATGCTTTTAATTTATTATTTTTATCTACATAATCAATCAAATAATATTAGTTGTTAGTTGAAATTCCATATAATTTCTGAATAAGTGAAGATAATTTTGCCTTTGCTATTTTAAAAAGACCACATCCACTAGTTTTTCTATATTTTTTTAAAAACACCATTCAAATTAATTTTGATAAATCCAATTTTGGACATATCTATATTTTACCATAAAAGTAGATCCTTTGTTTTAATTTTATTGTCTATGTATGTTCAAATCTTTTTTTTTTTTTTTAAGCAAAAAACCCCTTGCAGGGCCGCCTTGGTCTAAGAGACCAAGAACAGGGGGTTCTACACCGTCAAAGTCACTCGGGGGTTGCACCCGACCCTGCCCGCACCAACATTATCAATTGGATTTTGGGTACCCAATTCAGCTTTTTGGTAGGATGGAGATTCGAACCTGGGACCTCCCTTGGAGGATTGCCCTCTCCTCTCCAACTCACCTACAACACCTGGGTTATGTTCAAATCTTGTAGTCAAGTTATTAGCACCCATTTTTTTTTATATATAAATGAAACTTCTCGTGATGAGCACCATGTTTGTAGACATTCTACAAAAGAGACAATAATACAATTCAAACTTGAGCATGATTTAAAGATTTATTTCTAAAACTTTTTTTGTTCCTTTCAAGCCATAAATTTCAACAAATTATGGAAGGGCCTATCCTCCAAAGAATACATAATGCTTTAGCTTTGAAATAATTAATTCAACATTTCATCAACGCTTTCAATGTTATGAAGATACCCAATATAATTTCATATTTTTTTTAAAATGAACCCAAATGGTGTAACCAAATGGACAATCAAGAAGTAAATGATCTAATGTAAATCCTTTGCACATAAAACACGTCTAAAGGGTGTATAATATCCTTCTTTTTGGGCTTTCTCGTGTAAGAATTTTATTTCGAACTATTAACCAAGGGAATGTTGAGGCCCTTAAGGAGAGCCTCTAATGACCAAACATTCTTCCAAGAAAAATATTTGGGAGAAGGAAATTTTGATTGTTCTAAATTCTCGTATCCCAACTTGATCGAGCATCCACCATCCTTTGATAAATTCCACATCAACTCATCCTTTTGTGTAAAAATTAGCAAATAAAAGTTTTGAAGCATCTTTTAAAATTTATTTGCAATTTGTTTGAGTTCCTCTCCTTCAACTAGGTTACTAAATGAAACCAATGATTTGGAGTTGTTGCTCATAATAATACAATATTTAAATTTTGGACCTTTACATTCTAGGTATGTTTGAGCCAATGGTTGCAAGTTTGATTCAGATATAAGAGGATAAGACTTCAACCAAGCATCAAACCAAAATTTGCATAACTCCCCTCATTGACTAACCATCTCATATGTTTCTTTATCAATTGTAAACTCCTTGATAAGAAACTCTATGTTGACGATCCTTTGGGTAGAGTTCTTTTTATAAATAATTTTATTGCATAAGAGAACCTATATATTTGTGAAGTAATATTTTTACCCAGTTTTTCCTTGATTTCCAAATAATCTCCATCCAAGCTTTGATCCTGATGCCAAATTCATACATCTACGTCTACAATTTCTCAAGCTTGCTCCTCCAATATTTTTTGTTTGAAAACCCTACCCCACTTACAAAGGGGAAATATAAATTTTTACTCACAACCTTTCTATAGAAATCCTCTTTGAATTTTATCAACTTTTGAGGCTATACATGTTGGCAATCTTGAAAGTGATATCATATAAATAGGGATGGATTACAATGTAGTCTTTATGAGTTGTAGCCTTCCCGACATGGTTACGAACATACCTTTTCAACCTGCCAAGCAAGCTTTCATTCTATCCAAAAAAGAGATACAAATATATTTTGTATTTCATTTATTAGACAAAGGAATACCCATGCAGGTTGATGGAAATTTTTCAATTTCAAACCCTAAAATATTCACAAGAATTTGTTGTAAATCAAGGATAGTATTAATGAAAAATTATTGAATTTTGTTGTATTTACCTACTATCCAATAGTCTTCTCATAGAATGATAATATTGATTTAAAATTCATGGGGAATGACCCAAAAGAAAAGTATCATCAACAAATTAGAGATGAGATGCTTTGAGAGATCATTTTTTGCAATTTGAATACCTTTGATTTTTCATTCAATTTTTTCCTTTAAAAATGCTCTCCCTAATGCTTTTGCAAGAATAATGAATAGATAAGTAGAAAGTGGATCACCTTCACAAATTCCACAAGGTAACTTGAAATAAGTAGTAGGAAAAACCATTAATAAAAATAGAAACTTTTGAGTTGTTATAACAAATATTTAATCTACTCACACCAATTATAATCAAAACCAATTTTTTGAGAAAAACATATATAAAATTCTAGGAAACCCTATCATATGCTTTGTTTATATATAATTTCAAAAACATACCTAGTTTTTTTATTGAATAAAGATAATGTATAGCCTCTTATGCAATAATTATACAATCAATAATTTGTTTACCATGAATATAGTCACCTTGTTCCTCTGAGATAAGATGATGTAGAATGCCCTTCAACCTTGTTTGCCATGATTTTTGAAATGGTATTATAAATCATATTACAAAGACTTACTGGACAAAAATTATAAAATTATTTTGTGTTGCCTTTCTTAGGAATCAATGCAATAAAAGTAGCATTGATATCACTAATTATAGTCTTCCTTTTTTTGGTCTCTTTAACTACAACCAACATATCACTCTTCAATAAAATCTCAAAATTTATGAAAGAAAATTGTATGAAATCCATCAAGGCTAGGTACCTTGTTAGGATGGAAAGAGAAAATTGATTCATGGAGCTCCTCCATAAACATATTTTTCATCAAGCTTTCATTTGTCCTTGCAAAAATTTTTCTTGTGTCTCCTTAGCTTTGAAATAATTAATTCAACATTTCATCAACGCTTTCAATGTTATGAATCTCCCTAATATAATTTCATATTTTTTTTAAAATGAACCCAAATGGTGTAACCAAATGGAAAATCAAGAAGTAAATGGTCTAATATAAATCCTTTGCACATAAAACACGTCTAAAGGGTGTATAATATCCTTCTTTTTGGGCTCTCTCGTGTAAGAATTTTATTTTGAACTATTAACCAAGGGAATGTTGAGGCATTAGGGAGAGCCTCTAATGACCAAACATTCTTCCAAGAAAAATATTTGGGAGAAGGAAATTTTGATTGTTCTAAATCTTCATATCCCAACTTGATCGAGTATCCACCATCCTTTGATAAATTCCACATCAACTCATCCTTTTGTGTAAAAATTAGCAAATAAAAGTTTTGAACCATATTTTAAAATTTATTTGTAATTTGTTTGAGTTCCTCTCCTTCAACTAGGTTACTAAATGAAACCAATTATTTGGAGTTGTTTCTCATAATAATACAATATTTAAATTTTGGACCTTTACATTCTAGGTATGCTTGAGCCAATGGTTGCAAGTTTGATTCAGGGATAAGAGGATAAGACTTCAACCAAGCATCAAACCAAAATTTGCATAACTCCCCTCATTGACTAACCATCTCATATGTTTCTTTATCAATTGTAAGCTCCTTGATAAGAAGTTCCATGTTGACGATCCTTTGGGTAGAGTTTTTTTTATAAATAATTTTATTGCATAAGAGAACCTATATATTTGTGAAGTAATATTTTTACCCAATTTTTCCTTGATCTCTAAATAATATCCATCCAAGCTTTGATCCTGATGCCAAATTCATACGTCTACAATTTCTCAAGCTTGCTCCTCCAATATTTTTTGTTTGCAAACCCTATCCCACCTACAAAGGGGAAATCTAAATTTTTACTCGGAACCTTTCTATAGAAAGCCTCTTTGAATTTTATCAACTTTTGAGGCTATACATGTTGGCAATCTTGAAAGTGATATCATATAAATAGGGATGGATTACAATGTAGTCTTTATGAGTTGTAGCCTTCCCGACATGGTTAATAACATACCTTTTCAACCTGCCAAGCAAGCTTTCATTCTATCCAAAAAAGAGATACAAATATATTTTGTATTTCCTTTATTAGACAAAGGAATACCCATGCAGGTTGATGGAAAATTTTTAATTTAAAATCGTAAAATATTCACAATAATTTGTTGTAAATCAAGGGTAGTATTAATAAAAAAAATTAATGAATTTTGTTGTATTTACCAACTATCCAATAGTCTTCTCATAGAATGATATAATTGATTTAAAATTCATGGGGGATGACCCAAAAGAAAAGTATCATCAACAAATCAGAGATGAGATGCTTTGAGAGATCATTTTTTGCAATTTGAATACCTTTGATTTTTTATTCAATTTTTTCCTTTAAAAATGCTCTCCCTAATGCTTTTGCAAGAATAATGAATAGATAAGTAGCAAGTGGATCACCTTGACAAAGTCCACAAGGTAACTTGAAATAAGTAGTAGGAAAAACCATTAATAAAAATAGAAACTTTTGCATTGTTATAACAAACATTTAATCTACTCACACCAATTATAATCAAAACCAATTTTTTTTGAGAAAAACATATAGAAAATTCTAGGAAACCCTATCATATGCTTTGTTTATATATAATTTCAAAAACATACCTAGTTTTTTTATTGAATAAAGATAATGTATAGCCTCTTATGCAATAATTATACAATCAATAATTTGTTTACCATGAATAAAGTCACCTTGTTCCTCTGAGATAAGATGATGTAGAATGCCCTTCAACCTTGTTTGCCATGATTTTTGAAATGGTATTATAAATCATATTACAAAGACTTACTGGACAAAAATTATAAAATTATTTTGTGTTGCCTTTCTTAGGAATCAATGCAATAAAAGTAGCATTGATATCACTAATTATAGTCTTCCTTTTTCTGGTCTCTTTAACTACAACCAACATATCACTCTTTAATAAATCTCAAAATTTATGAAAGAAAATTGCATGAAATCCATCAAGGCTAGGTACCTTGTTAGGATGAAAAGAGAAAATTACTTCATGGAGCTCCTCCATAAACATATTTTTCATCAACCTTTCATTTGTCCTTGCAAAATTTTTTCTTGTGTCTCCTTACCTTAACTCATATCTGACAAAATATTTTTGAAATAATTAATTGATTCCTTATTTATATCTTCTTCACCCTCATATCATCCTGCACTCCCTAGGTCCATTATGCATGGGTGGAGGTACTCATGGGGGCATACATATTCTATCCCCTTCAGATTGAACCTCCTATCTATAGTACCTAAGCATTCACCATTGAGCCCATTCAAGTTGTACTACTATTTGAAATTTGTTAAACTCAAAATAATATGATATATCTATAGTGTATGTTTGTATTGATCTTGTAAAAAATTCAATTTTCATCTTGGAAAAATGTAGGAAATATAAATTGCACCATTCTTGGTCTTAGTTATTCATGCTACAACTTGAGCTACGAATCTTTGTTCCTCATTCAAGATGTTGTAAGGATGTACTTAAGAAGAATTAAAATTTAGTTGAGTTCAATATATATGCTCAATCATAGAAGGTTATCAAAAATCTTTTTAAGTTGAGACAAGTGTGGCCTTAGCATATTTCCAAAAAAAAACTATTAACTACTATGTTTTAGCAAAATTATCTTAATCATGGCATAGAAAAAATTTGAGCATCATACTTTCCAAAATGTTTGACTCTTCTTCATATGTGCATGTACCTTTGGCAGAAGAAGATGGGTGGAAAATTTATCTAGTGCACGATAATAGGCTATAGCACAAAAACACATGAAAACATGAGATTTTGGAAACAAAAAGGGAAAACTCCAAGCACGATGCAAGAACGAAACTAAACTTGATGCTACAAATTAAAAATGCATAAAATGGAGAAAGCATAGAAAAATTGGAACCCAAATGGAATGAAACAACCCTCTTCTTTTATTGATGTATTTCAAATTCGGTTACAATTCGCTTCCTCCATTTTTAGGGGCGAGGAGCATCAAACTTGTCTCTTGGTCACATCAATGGAAAGCCATCTCTCTTTCGCGTGCCCACATGTAAGATGGGGGGACCAAACATCGTCACCGCTTATGTATACGAGTGTTGATTCCTTGCTGCTCTTCCGATGTTTATACCCTGTGTTCAAAGGAACAAGAAACCGTTAGTAGCACCTATGAATAAGACAAAGCATGCGATCCTCAAACCTACAATAAGCGGATGAAAAAATGAATTAAACTGTAACTAAAACTTATCCAAGTGACATGAAAACTTGGCAAAGACATAGAAACATCACCAAGAAGGCATTGCAAAAGGAACAGTCGAGAAATTCCTCACCGATTTGAATTTGCTCCTGGGTGGGACGGATTCGACTGTAATTCGTTTCGGGGTAGGACGAATTCACCTACAACAAAGCGCCAAAGTGATACTGCCCCAAATGTCGCATCTAGGGAGCTCCAAAAGACCTACAAACTTGGGGTTAGCTAATTGGAGTCATTTTGGGAAGACCTAGATGGTCAGATTTCCCCAATTTGGCCTCTATCAATGAGAATTTGATGCTACTACCTGCAAGTTGGTGAGGACAACAAAAGCGATAAAACATGATAAGATTTGATCAAAGCATTATGAAATCAAAATTACAAGCTATTTAAGTAGCATAATATGGAATGCAAAATAAACAAATGACAAAAAGAACAATCTACCACGAATTCCCAATCGTTCTTAAAAAATAAGATTAGGCTCACAGCAGTGCGGGGCGCCCGGGCTGGCCGCCCACTGTTGGAACCTGATTTCAGCACCAATCCACTTGGGATGGGCCCAAAATATCTTGTAATGTGTTTTCGGAAAATTAGAAGAACGATGTGGTCAAGTGTCGAGTTTTGGATCCGGATTCACACTTCCAATAACCACCCAATGACCTCCCTTGAGAAATAGATCAAGGATGTGGAAGAGGTGAATCAAAGGTAAAGCATGGTATTAATTTGGCAGCACTTCGTTGCTTAAAAATGCTTCCAACCTGTCCTCTTTTGGGGTGAGGAAGCTCACCAATTTATAGACCCAAGGGGTCTCTTTGGATGGGCATGCAAGGGCGCCACTTGGTGGCCATGCCTTCCCAAGAGGGAGGAGATTCCTCCCTGACTTGGGCTTCCATGACTGCCCTTGTGACAGTCCTCTAATGTTTAATTTGCTCACCTACACGCACATGCAAGGCAGGGAGCATTAATTGACTGTCCTTGGCTGCCATTTGGCACAATTTCTCTTTTTGCCTGTTGAACCTGGAATTTGCCCTACAGGAACAAATTGGAAATCGTCCCTGGGTGGAGCGAATTCCAGTATGTACTCGTCTCAGGGCAGGACAAATTTGGAGCAGAGTGTCTAAAGGTGCCAAATTGCTTTTTGACCTTCCAAAATTGTTGTAAAAGTGGTTAGGACCATTGTTTAACCTCTGAGGGCTGCCCTGGGGGCTGTGTGTGTCAAAGCGATCAGTGTTTGCAATCACATAATTGGATTGGTGCTATTTTGGTGTCTACAAATGCCCCTTTTTGGAAAGCACTATGGGTGATGCAGTGTTGAGCAAAAATAGATGACCAAAGCATTAATGATTAGGATTTCTTGGTAACCTAACCAACTTTTGATGCCCCAATCATAGAAAGGGCATGCATTCTTGAATCCTTGCTTCTGATGAGCGAAGGCACTCAATTCAAGTGTTAACCTTTTTCGATGAGGTGTTACTTGACCTTGGACATTGATCAGTCATGAATAGGCAAAGGGCGCAACCGTTTTTCTGTGAGAACCTTGAGTTCTTGATTCATGAAATGCCAAGTGATTTGATCAGATTGTGATTATTGCTTGTTTACTGCCCCAAGCAGGAGTGTAGTTGTCTTTGTCAATGATTCTTTGAATGCATGTCGTTTTCCTTAATTGGGTGTGTGTTTGCTGATTGGTGACTAAGTGTGACTACCCGCTCAAGCGACGAATCGATGAGGGAATGACCTTCATGAGAAAAATGACGAGTCGCTTGACTTAAGATGACTTGTGCAAGGGTGCCCTTAGATGGTTTAGCATTAAGTGTGTGCAGTTTTCTGACATTTAGACCTATTTTTGGTGGGTGGTAACCCTTTTTGTGACGCTTTTTGGAGCTAAAATTGGCAAAAATTCGTCCTCCCGTGGAGCGGTCCGGCTAAGGTAGCCTTCTTAGGGAGTAGGATAATGACAATTTGTGACCCCAACATCTGTTTTGCATGCCCGGGATGTCAAGTGCAACAACACTCTCATCGGGAAAGTTTATTAGCTATTTTAGTGCATTTTTGTTCAATTTTTGTTGTTTTTTGAAATTTTTGCCCTGAATTCGTCCTAGGGTGAGATGAATACCAGCTTAGTATTCGTCCCAGGGTGGGATGAGCACTAACCAGAGTGCTCATCCCAGGGGGGAATGAATATAAGCTCAAAAGGCCTATTTAAAGGTCAAAACTAGGGTTTGGGCTCATTTGCATCCGAATTTTCTTACGATTTGGAGCTCTGGGGAGGAGGAGGTTAATTCTGTGAAGCGAAGCGCTGTCGAATTTCTCCTGACATCATGAGTGCACAGACCGGATCGAGCGGTGGAGCCGAAGCAAGACCAGTAAGTTCTCCCTAGTGTTATTACTTTTGTTTAAAACTACAAGTGTTTTGTTTAATTTTCTTTGTGATGATGTTTTTCAAAATTTAAAATTGAAACCCTGAAACTGATCTGAACACAACCGAGACTTAGTGTACAACTAAATGAAAAATGTAGTGAAAACCTAGGTAAAGAATTTTTATTTTGCTTATAACTAAAACCCTAGGATAAACGGAATGTAAAACCCTAGTTCTTAGGTTGAGCTGGTCAGTTTTAAAATGTAGGTTAAAAGCCTAGGTTTAAAACTGTTATTTTAATTTTATTTTGTGCAGACTTTTTAGACTTAGAATACCGAAATCCTACGACTGACAATAGGACTAAAAAAATATTTGTGTTTTTGTTAATTAATCAGTTTAGAGTTTAAAAACCCTAGGGCTGACAAATTAATTTTTTTTTTTTTTAATTTATCAGTTAGGATTAGAAACCCTAGGACTGACAAATTAATTTTTGTTTTTGAATTTTTGTTTTGTTTTTAAATTTATCAGTTAGGATTAGAAACCCTAGGACTGAAAAATTAATTTTTTTTTTTGAATTTTTGTTTTGTTTTTAAATTTATCAGTTAGGATTAGAAACCCTAGGACTGACAAATTAATTTTTGTTTGTGAATTTTTGTTTTGTTTTTAAATTTATCAGTTAGGATTAGAAACCCTAGGACTGACAAATTAATTTTTGTTTTTGAATTTTTGTTTTGTTTTTAAATTTATTAGTTAGGATTAGAAACCCTAGGACTGACAAATTAATTTTTGTTTTTGAATTTTTGTTTTGTTTTTAAATTTATCAGTTAGGATTAGAAACCCAAATTAATTTTTGAATTTTGTTTTGTTTTGTTTTTGGAATTTATCAGTTAGGATTAGAAACCCTAGGACTGACAAATTAATTTTGTTTGAATTTTTATGTTTGTTTTTGGCTGTACATTGGTAAGCAATGTTGTATATTCATGTTATTGCTGTATAGTTTTTTTTCCATGATTTTAATGTTTTTGAATTGTTTTCTTTTGTAGGTTGTTAAGATCTGGTACTGTGTACCTACTGCTTTTGCTGAAGCGCAGGGGGCGCTAACCGTGGCTGACTAGGAGTGGCTTGATGCCCTTGGGCTCAAGCAGGTGGCTCGACTGGAGCCTGTGGTCGAGGATCAGGCTTATCTGATGGCCCTGATCAATCTGTGGGATCCCCAGACCAACACCTTCTATCTCCCAATAAGGGAGATAATAGTGACCTTGGAGGATGTCTATCAGCTTCTACGGATTCTGATAGATGGATTACCGATTAGGACGTCGCCACATGATCAATGGACAGTTGTACTGATGCAATGCTTCGGGAATGGGGAGGAGCTGGGTGTGGAGGATCCAGTGGAGAGGGCAGAGGGCGACTGCCAGATTGGCAAGATTTTGGTCTGATGATGGCTGGAGAGGGGGGTGTTGGGAGTGAGGCACGCATTCCTTATGGGCCTCATTTCCAACATGCTGCTACCTGACTCGTCAAGTGCGAGGTTCTTGTGGAACCTACTGGATTTGGTTTGGTGGTTAGTAGAGTTCCTGACAGAGGTACCGCTAATCATGAGATGGGGACAGACGCTGTTGGCATAGCTCTATGGTGAGCTTTATGAGGTCCACTATTGGAAGCAAAATGGTATTAGCTGCAGCTATCTGTTGCAGAGCTGGGCTTGGCAGCACATAGCGGTGGAGAGGCCAGCCGAGTTACCATGGATGACTCGGGTGGAGATGGAGGATAGGGAGATAGGATATGCAATTCTGTGGTGACGGTCTGGGGAGCATGGATAGAGTCAACGGTGGGCAGGTGTCATAGGGCACTATGTCGATGCCTTCACTCGGCTTACTCCAGGGGAGGTGTTCTGGTGCCCCTATCGGGACAGTCTAGCCTGGCCAGAGGCTGGAGAGTGGCTTCGACAGGTATGCAAAGAGCGATGGCTAATTGGGTGACACGGGACCGAACATGAGTTCTTCTCCTACAATCGGGTAACACAACAGTTTGGGGTGAACCATGGGTTGCCTAGTGAGCCTGTGGTCTATCGATGCTGGGGTGATGAGAGAACTCTGGATCGACAGGTCATCGCACCACTAGGCGAGGATTCAGATGCGATGATCGACGTCCCAAATGTGGATGACATCGAGACTACCGCAGAGTATGACCAGTAGTGGGTACTGTAGTGATGGCAGGGAGAGGGGCCACTGGGAGGCACAGAGGTGGCAACAGCGGGTAGGGAGGGTGCCGAGGCACCAAGGGATGATTGGGGAGCTCCTCGGGAGGATGCAGACATGGTGGAGGTGGAGGATGAGGATGCATATTTGGGGGTTCCAGATCAGTCGAATATGTAGGACATCATAGATCATGGGAGCCAGAGCAGGCTACTATTCTAGAGATGCCCATGCCTCAGGTGGATGTAGAGGACATGGAGTCCAGGTTACGCGTTGAGAATGCATGGTTGGAGGGGCTATTGCGGAGGCACAATGAGGATTTGGTGGATGTGTTGTAGGAGAGGGATCTCCTACGCATGCAGTTGGTGGAGTGAGAGAATGCATTGGCTGCTTACCGCTGACAGGATGGGGGTACTGATGCAGCACAGGAGAGGGATATCCTACAGATGTAGCTGGCGAAGAGGGATAGGGTTTTGGCACAGCGCGATGATGTAGTAGCTTATTACTGTCGACGGGAGATAGATTGGTTGCAGCGAGAGATAGATTGGTCTCGACATCGGATGGATATGGAGGGAGAGATCATCCACCTCGATGGGCGGGTACCTGAGCCCTCGGGAGGTGGATCATTATGTCGGACGAGGGGTAGTGATACTGAGCAGTCAGCATCATCTCATCATAGGTGACTGGATGAGGGAGGGGGTAGCAGGCATGATGCGGGGGCTAGCAGTAGTCGCCCTGAGGGGTCCCATAGGACCCACACCACGAGGGGTAGTTCTCGTCGCATCGATCCTATGTGATCATGGTGGTCGATGCCCTAGGCTTGGGGGTTTTTGTTCTTTTAGATTGTGCGAGGTCAGATGACCGGTTATTGTAGCCTACGAGCATTTTTGATGATATATACAGATGACTTTATTTTGTTTATACGAGTGATGATTTGATTTTATGCCTGATGAGTGATGAGTATGGATGTATGCATGTTAATTTATTTCGATGGATGCATATGTTATGATGAATGCAAATGTTTTTTATGTATATGTGATATGCAAAATGTAATGGATGAATTGAATTTGTGTTGTTTGGTTAGGGCACCATAGACTGTTTAGGACTTTGTGATTTTGTTTTTAGGCGATTGTTGTGGTAAATGACTTTGCATGTATACATGTGGTTTTTTGTATTTTTTGATGGTAATGTGAGGATGAAAAGTAGTGCAGTTGGTTTAGAAATGTAGCTAAGGTTTTTTGAGACTCAGACGGTTTTAAATCACTAGCCATGACTGTACTTTATCTTACAAGACTTTTGAACAAGGTATGAATCGAACTTGTCTTTGACCAAGCTATTTCACATCCCTGTGTATGCAATTGAGTTCATTTATGTGGTATTTATCAGGATACCACCAGTGCCAGATAGTCTATCAACCAAACCTGTACTGAGGATCACCTAATTAACTCCACTAACTCCTTTGTTGTATTTAGTTAGATTAATCTGTGGTGCTATCTAGGATACCATAAGCTAGCTCATCCACATGCAAACATTGATCTGTACACGAGTTAATGTGACAGATATATCATCATGCGAGAGGTTTATCGCCAGTGACCGATAGGCTATCCACCAAACCGATACTGAGGTTTGCCTCATGACCTGTCAAAATGCTAAGAGTTCCATGGATTCAAGTTCGACTCCCTTCTTTTCTTCAATTGTATTGGGATACTTGCTCGATTGTAGTGATAAAAATCACTGTTTATTTTTATATATTTTTCTTTTGAGCAAGGGATTTGGATTTCGAGTGATAATAATCACTATTGTATGTGCCTTTTGATGTATGCACTCGGTGGTGATGTCAAATTTTTGGAGTTTTGACTTTTTGCAAAATTTTGATGTTTGCAACTTTTTGAGAACTTGGGATTCTTGGGGAATTGGGTAGGGAAGATGCTTGTCCTTTTGCAAACTCTCAGCATTCTTGGGGTCATTCGCACAGGGGGATGAGCAAGATAACCATTTCGCTTATGGTGACCTGTTTACTGTGTAGGTTTCATCTTTCGTTCACACAACTTGGGAATTTTTATGTGTTTTAATTTGTGTTGGGATGCTACGTAACAAGGTGTGATCCAAGTAGAACTCTACCTTCGTAAAATATGTCTGACTTGGTATAGTACGTGGCTAGAAAGCAAAATGATGACTGAAAGACGAAAACTCTTGATACATTAGAAGACCACTGACTCTAGTGTGGTAAAAAGCAGTGAATTGCATTTTTTTTTTTGGACTACTTATAAAATGGAAAAATGTGGAACAAGATGGACTAGCAGAGTAATTACAGTCTATGGTGCCTTTGACCTATACAACCACAAATATGCAATGTATGGTTGTGATGCTTAATGCAGCTACATATTTTTGTATTTTTGATGGATTGATTTTTGTGAATATGAAGATGAGATGCGAGAAGAGCTTTTTATTGATGAATTTGAGAATGCCTGGAAATGAGATGCGAATTTTTGTTGTTTTTGATGATTTTACTGTTTTTGAATTTTTTTATTTTTGACCAAGCGATTGTGGGAATCCTTGGAGCTTTTTGGGATTGACCCAATGATTTTAGGAATCCTTGGAGCATTTTGGGATTGACCAAGCGATTATAGGAATCCTTGGAGCATTTTGGGATTGACCAAGCGATTGTAGTAATCCTTGGAGCATTTTGGGATTGACCAAGCGATTGTAGGAATCCTTGGAGCATTTTGGGATTGACCAAGCGATTATAGGAATCCTTGGAGCATTTTGGGATTGACCAAGCAATTATAGGAATCTGGGCGCAAAAGAGACTTGGCCAACAAATCATCCATGTAATCTTCCAAATTTTTATGCATGTAATCATGGAAGATGTACGTCATGGTATGTTGGTAGGTGGCACCAGCATTTTTAAGGCCAAAGGGCATGACCTTATAAAAAAATTTCCCCCAAAGGCGTTGTGAACGCCATTTTTAGTTGGTCTTTGGGATTGATACGAATCTGATTGTATCCCAAGAAACCATCCATGAGGGATAGCATTTCGTGACCTGTTGTAGTGTCTACCAACGCATCGATGCTTGGCAAGGGGAAATCATCCTTAGGACTCGCTTTGTTTAGATCTCAAAAATTAGTGCATATGTGAATCCTCCCATCGGGATTTTTGACGAGCACCATGTTGGACAGCCATGGCGGATAATCCATGCAGATGACAAACTATGCATCCAACAGCTTTTTCAATTCGTCTTTGACCATCAAGGCCACTATTGGGTGCATCTTACGTAGTTTTTTCTTAACTGGCTTGATTTTCAGATCAAGCGTTAGATTATGCATGACTAGCTACGGATCTAGCCCCGACATGTCTCTGTATGACCATGCAAAAACCTCCTTCTTCTCTTTGAGAAGGGCAATGTAGTCAGCTTGCTCTTCAGGGGATAAGCTTACCCCCAGCTTGATAATCTGTGGATTCATTGGATCCAAGCTGATGTCCACGTCAGTTGTCTCCTCGACCGACATGTGGGATCCGTCCTCCAATTGATGTGGAGTTGGAATCAAATGGATATCATTTGCTGAGTTTAAATCTGCGTTGGGAACCTCGGGTTCCTCTTCGACATGAAAGATATCTTGAGTTGTCCCTAGGGTAAAATGAGGCATTTTATCGAAAGGTCAGTACTCTGATGGGGACGGAGGTGAATTGATGTGATCCCAGTCAATGGTATCTATGTCTAGATGCAAGGATCATGCTGGATCGGCCAGATTATGGATGGGTGTGGTTAATTCAATGGATATCATGTGGATGAAATGGTTATGGTCTCCATTACCGTGGGTGTGATGACTCAAACATTCTATATGTTCTCTGTGTTCTGGATCTGGCTCTAGAGGTACAGGCATGAATGGATTAGCCCTATGTGCTAATAGGAGGACAAGGTCTTCCCTCGACACTGATATCACCCTAGGGTCTCAAAATGGAAGGTGCTCTTCATGTACCTGGAGTAGCAGATCCAACACTTGATCCCACCCTACTGGGTCTACGTACCACTCATGCCCTGGAACTATGCCCATCTATGCAAATATGTCATTAATCTCCAAGGGGTATCGTTGTTGCATTTTTCGCATGTGGTTGAGATAGGCCATCTTAGTTTCATCTTTCGAATCACTGTCGGAGATCCAAAAGCGTCCATTAGCTCCAACAACTGCTTGAGGTATATGAGGCTCATCCTGATCAAGCAAATTAATCTGGACCCATTATTGTTGGTCCATGCTCTTTGGGGGGACCTGATTCTCTTGACGCGACATAGGCTCGATTGGAGCCTCTAGAGGGAACAGAGTCAAAAATATCTCTTGATAGTTATTCATGGGAATCTCTTGTGAGTGATCACTATCGGATTCGAAGGGATCATATGACACTGGTTCATATTTTTATTCATCCTCCGAAGATCCTTCTGGACACTGCTTATACCTCCCTTAAAAGTTATTTCCCAAACTTTTGCCTCTCTCTAGCAAAGGAGAAGGGTTATTGATGTTAACAAGAGTGGTTGTTGACCATGGGAGGTAATATCCCAATGTATATGTTGTGTTTGGGTTGGCATAAGGATCTGATGCCAATCCACCCTTGTTGCCTATTCCTAGGCCTTGCATGTTTTCCACCAAGATGTCCAAGGGTAGGGGGTGGTTGAACCCTACTCCCGACTTGTCATAAGGAATTTGGTATCTTGGTTGGCAAAGGACACGCACTCCTTGCTCATACCTGCCTAGCCCATATCCATGCCAATTACATTGGCCAAGATATCTCAGAGTGAAGTCCAGGTTAGATAGATAGTTGACATCTTCTACAAAATGCTCTTCATCCTCATCCTTTTGCATGCATGGCTCAGCACCATGGTCAAGGCCCCCATACACAAAATTGGTCTGGTTCAGTGGGTAGCCTAAAGGAACAATTGTCCCAATGGGGAGGCGAGGTCTCCCCATGTCTTGCATTGACTCTAGTGCAATTGTTGCTACGACATTCTGCACTAGATATTCCCCCAAGCCCGTACTGGCCATTTCAACAGTAATTGTTGGTTATTGAGAGGGAGGGAACGAAAGCTCTTCTTGAGTCCATTCCATGTTGGGTGGACTAGGAGCCTCAACTTCCATTGTGCTAGGTATCTCTTCAATTGAGATGGTTGATATTGTTGGCAGTGCCTCTTCCAGGGGTTGAGCCTCTTCCAGGATTTGCTTCCCTTTGTCCTTTTGTTTAGCCATGATAGGTGGCATTGGTAGTGAAGGAGCTGACGATGAAGATGCACCAGGCTAGGGTTTTTATGGATTTATCACCAGTGGTGCTTGCAGAATCAGACCCTGTCTAGATGGATTTAACTAAAAATCCAAGTGCATCGATGGGAGGGTCGATTGTGGCATCAACTGCACCACATTGCAATATTTGAATGGTTCTAAGTTTGTCGGGACTACATGTACTTCCCCTTCAAATGCATACTTCAAACACTAGTGAGCTATCGAAGGGACACACTTCATGTCCCTGATCCATGGCCGCCTTAGCAATATGTTGTACGCCATCTTGCCTTCCAAAATATGGCACAATGTAGGTATCATCTTTTGTCCTACCTGAATGGGTAGAACAATTGTGCCAACTATTGAGCATATCACATCATTGAATGCTCGCAGTGTGTAAGTGGAAGCCATGATGTGAGAGGCTGACAACTTTAGATGTTTCAATGCTATTGTAGTAATGATGTTACTGGACGAGCCAATGTCTATCAACACCCTATTATACAGGATCCTGTTGACCCGCACGATAACGTGCAGGGGTGGATCTGCCATGTCATCAGACATCGATTTAACTTCATCTTCTCAGAAGGTAATGACTGGCTCCGTGCATCATTTTACATGTCCAACGAAGTTATTGAAGGAATTCGCTTTGTGGGGCTGCAACTCGATGGCTTTCAAAATCTCCATGAAAACCTCCCGATGGGGCATTGATTGTTGTATAAGCTCATATATGGAGAGCCTAGCCGACATGGTCCACAAACTCTGCGTGAGTTTGGTCTGTATCATGGCCGCGGGTTTAGGTGGAGGTAGCTGCACAGGGTGTTGTTGAGGTTGTGACATCGATGGAACCTCTCTTGTGGCTGCCTCGGGGGCAACTCCTGGGTATTTCTTATTCCTAGTCACTATGCTTATCATTCCCACATACCCTTGCAAGGGGAAATTTTGTTGCACCTCATTGACCTGAAGGGGTTTTGCTTGTGCCTCATGGGCAGGCAAGGGGTCCTTGAAAACCCCCATCTACTGGTTGTTTGGCGCTACGGGGTTGTCCACTGCCAATGTCTTATTGTCAATTAGGTCTTGTATCAATCCTTTGAACTTCCAACATGTGTTCAGGTCATGTCCCCTTCGCCTGTGGAACCTACAATACAAGTCCTCTTTGTATCCCTTAGGCTTGGGAGTGTTATGATCTATGGTTTGAATCTCTGGAAGGGTGATCAAGTTCGTCGCTGACAAGCGGTCAAATAGGGAGTCCCTAGACTTCGTATAAGGGGTGTACTGTCACTTAGGGCGATGCTGCTAATTTTGCTCCTGTTTTTTATTTTCTCTTTCATAATTGTTAGGAGGCACTACTTGATAATTAGCCTTTTGAGGCTGTATTTCTTATGCAGGCTTAGGGACATTTATAGCAACTTGATTAACCATAGCAGGTTTTTGTTGTGTAGTCCCTGTCTTTGTGTTCTTGTTCCACTCTTTCTTCTTAGGTTTGGCAATTTTGCCATCCTGTATTTTGATCTCTTCGATAATTTTGGCTTGTGCCAAAGCTTCTTCTAAGGTGGCATATTGCTGCAGTTGCAATAGCACAGAGATCGATCTCAAACAACTTCGTGAGAAAATTTGTGTAAGGTCGGACATAGGGGGAAGGTAGGGTAGCTTGGAAAGCAGAGTCCTCCACCGATTCCCGTAGGCTACCATGGTCTCCTCCTCATATTGCCTGAGGCTATCCAGGTCACTCAGTGATGCCTTCTTCTTGGTGTTGAAGGCGAAGTGTTCAAGGAACACATCCACTAATTGATCTAAGTTATTGATGCTATGATTCAGCAACTGGGTGAACCAATTCGAGGCAGGGTCCATGAATGTGGTTATAAATGTCCTTAGCAATAGCACATCATTATCCTGAATGCCAAAGCATTGGCTCAGGAATCTTGTCACATGCTCTTGGGCATCCTCTTCACCCTTAAAGACTGCCAACTGAGGCAGCTTGAAGTGTTCAGGGTAAGGAGGTGCAGGCACTGACAGATGCACAGGGTGACTGTGGAGTTGGCGTAACATGGGCTTTTGGGGCCCAAAAGCTTTGGTTTCCATAGACTCCAAACGCTTTAACAGCGCTTTGTATGCATCAAAATATTTAATCTCTTCCTCTTTAGTTTGCTCCCGTTGTGGGTTGTGGGAGACTTGAGGCCTATGGGGAGTGGTCGGATAGCAAGCCCTCCACCTTGGTAGGGCATTTCGACCCACTCTATTTGTTGTTCATACTCCTCATAAACTTCTTGAGGAGTCTCTAGGAGAGACCTATGACCCTGAGTGGGTCCTCACGGATGGTACCCATCATTGTTTCGAGGAGTGGCCTCCCTCTCAGGTCTATGGGGTCTTAGAGGCAAAACTTGACGAGGTCGCGGAGACCTATCCCGCAACAAGGTATTATGCCTCTCATATGGTTCCACTCTTTGGGTGCGAGGGGTTGGAACCCTCTTAGGTAGGTTATAAAGCAGCTCGTCTATTTGGCACTGAATGCGCTCCTTGTTAAGGTGATATAGACGCTCTAGCTGCTGCTGATCTTGCTCAAGCCGCGTGATCTGGGCTTGGTGGGTGGCATGTCTGGTGACTGCCAGGTCAATTTGGTCTGCCATCTTGGGCCTAGGAGGCCTGAATGCCTCTCCTATACATTTGCCTCAGTCGTGATGATTCGAGATCTCAATGGGTTGCTTCCCTCTATCAAGGTTGGCGGCATTTACCCGAGGCTATGGCCTTAGTGGTTAACCATGGTCTATAGCAGGTGTGAAAGCGTAAGGCTCCCATGCTATCTATTGCTCTCAAGGAATGTGATGGTCTTCCTTGTACTCCATTTCATAGGTGTGAAAGGGGTGGGTGGAGTTAGCTTGCCCTTTTTGGAGAGCCCTGCGCTCTGGGGTTTGTCTATTAGTTCTAACAGTGATGGGAGGCAAAGGAGGGATGCCATAGTCATGTGGCCTCTCCTCATGGACACTATGCCTCTCTAGCGCTTCATCTCATGGTGGACACTCATATCTAGCTTCTAAGGGAGCTTTTCTATCTACGTTGAGTGCCACATGTAAAGATTCTTCCTAAAAGGGGTTGTGATGAACGGGTGTGTCCCCCAGAGTGGTGTCCTTATAATTCCACCTTGACATGGAATGATGTGGACTCTCTTGTGGGTCAGACCACCAAGGCGGTATGGCCAAGTCCTTAGGGCTAAAGCGAAGGTGACTTGTGCCCACTTCTTGTACACTTTTCGTAGCTTCTGCCGTTGATCGCCACTGAAAACATGAGATTTCATAAACAAAAAGGGAAAACTCCAAGCACGATGCAAGAACGAAACTAAACTTGATGCTACAAATTAAAAATGCGTAAAATGGAGAAATCATAGACAAATTGGAACCCAAATGGAATGAAACAACCCTCTTCTTTTATTGATGTATTTCAAATTTGGTTACAATTCGCTTCCTCCCTTTTTAGGGGCGAGGAGCATCAAACTTGTCTCTTGGTCACATCAATGGAAAGCCATCTCTCTTTCGCGTGCCCACATGTAATATGGGCGGACCAAATGTTGTCATTGCTTATGTATATTAGTTTTGATTCCTTACTGCTCTTCTGATGTTTAGACCCTACGTTCAAAGGAATAAGAAACCGTTAGTAGCACCTGCGAATAAGACAAAGCATGCAATCCTCAAACCTACAATAAGCGGATGATAAAATGAATTAAATTGTAACTAAAACTTATCCAAGTGACATGAAAACTTGGCAAAGACATAGAAACATCACTAAGAAGGCATTGCAAAAGGAACAGTCAGGAAATTCCTCATCGATTTGAATTCGCTCCTGGGCGGCACGGATTCGACTGTAATTCGTTCCTGGGTAGGACGAATTCACCTGCAACAAAGCGCTGAAGTGATACTGCCCCAAATTTCACATCTAGGGAGCTCCAAAAGACCTGCAAACTTGGGGTTAGCTAGTTGGAGGCATTTTGGGAAGACCCAGGTGGTCAGATTTTCCCAATTTGGCCTCCATCAATGGGAATTTGATGTTGCTACCTGCAAGTTAGTGAGGACAACAAAAGCGATAAAACATGATAAGATTTGATCAAAGCATTATGAAATCAGAATTACAATCTATTTAAGCAGCATAAGATGGAATGAAAAATAAACAAATGACAAAAAGAATAATCTGCCATGAATTCCCAATCGTTCTTATAAAAAGAAGATTAGGCTCGCAGCAGTGCAGGGCGCCCGGGCAGGCCGCCCACCGTTGGAACTCGATTTCGGCACCAATCCACTTGGGATGGGCCCAAAATCTCTTGTAATGTGTTGTCGACAAATTGGTAGATAGATGTGGTCAAGTGTCGGATTTTGGATCCGGATTCACACTTCCAATAACCACCCAATGACCTCCCTTGCGAAAGAGATCAAGGATGTGGAAGAGGTGAATCAAAGGTAAAGCATGGTATTAATTTGGCAGCACTTCGTTGCTTAAAAATTCTTCCAACCTGTCCTCTTTTGGGGTGAGGAAGCTCACCAATTTATAGACCCAAGGGGTCTCTTTGGATGGGCATGCAGGGGCACCACTTGGCGGCCATGCCTTCCCAAGAGATAGGAGATTCCTCTCTGACTTGGGCTTCCATGACTACCCTTGTGACAGTCCTCTAATGTTCAATTTTCTCAACTACGCATGCATGCAAGGCAGGGAGCATTAATTGACTGTCCTTGGCTGCCATTTGGTGTAATTTCTCTTTTTGCCCATTGATCCTGGAATTCACCCTACCCAAGAACGAATTGGAAATCATCCCTAGGTGGAGCGAATTCCAGTATGTACTCGTCTCGAGGTAGGATGAATTTGGAGCAAAGTGTCTGAAGGTGCCAAATTGCTTTCTGACCTTCAAAAATTGCTGTAAAAATGGTTAGGACCACTGTTTAACCTCTGAGGGCTGCCCTAGGGGCTGTGTGTGTCAAAGTGATCAATGTTTGCAGTCACATAATCGGATTGGTGTTGTTTTGGTGTCTACAACACACAAAGTAGGTCAACTCAAAAAATGCTGAAGAGGTCCATAGAGAACTTCAAAGCAATGTAATTCATGACAAAATTCTTAACTTTTGAAATATATAAACTTGAAGTAAATGCAACCACAAGCAGTGAAATAAGCAAACAATGTTATATCTATGATAATGGCTAGCTAATAAACATGTAAATAGCATGATAAAATTTTGAAAATACTCATGGAATAGCCATTAATGAAAGCTCATAAAAATTTAAATAATCTCTCTTATACTCTACTAGTGCATGCTATGAACAATGCATGCTTCATTACCGATTACAATGTTAAGTCACAAATATATGCATAGGAAGTAGAGTATAGGACACATGAAGCTCATCCACATAAAATATTAATCATGAAATATGCATTAAATTCTTTGATTTTTAAGGAGGAAACCTAGGTTTGAATTTTTTCAAGCAATACATACAATAACAAGATGTTATAACAATACTATGTGGTCATAATATAATATAGATAGGACTCATTTTAATCCTCATATAATTAATTATATATAATGCCAAAAATTTGAATATTTATGATAACAATTCTATGAGACTATGACACTCTCTTAATATATTTGTGAAGCAAAAAAGATAAAATATTAGTCATGAAATATGCATTAAATTCACATGAAGCTCATCCACATAAATATGCATTATATAATAGTGGCATATTTCATGATTAATATTTCATTCCACATCTATAAAATATTTAATCATGAAATATGCATTATATATTTGTTAAATATTTCCTAGTCCACATGAAGCTCATCCACATAAAATATTAATCATGAAATATGCATTAAATTCTTTGATTTTTAAGGAGGAAACTTAGGTTTGAATTTTTTCAAGCAATACATACAATAACAAGATGTTATAACAATACTATGTGGTCATAATATAATATAGATAGGACTCATTTTAATCCTCATATAATTAATTATATATAATGCCAAAAATTTGAATATTTATGATAACAGTTCTATGAGACTATGACACTCTCTTAATATATTTGTGAAGCAAAAAAGATCAAATATATTACCAAGAACACATGGAATGAAATACTAATCATTAAATATACCACTAGACTTGCATCATCACATTAATTTATTAGAAACCAAAAAATCCAGTCCCCACACACATGTTGAATATTTGTCAATATTAATCTAAGTAGAAATGAGATAGTATTGTTAATATTTATATGTAAAGGGTATCAATGTACAAGTTTATCTCCATGTTTGGTTGTAAGTCTTTTTGGTTCTCATCACGATATTAGCATGAGGGGATAACATTAAGTTGCCAATGGGAACATAGTTGCAAGGGGATTGCAATGGCAACATGGTA
The DNA here is from genome assembly GCA_028583015.1 of Wollemia nobilis. Taxonomy (NCBI): domain Eukaryota; kingdom Viridiplantae; phylum Streptophyta; class Pinopsida; order Araucariales; family Araucariaceae; genus Wollemia; species Wollemia nobilis. The sequence continues at coordinate 202,047 of JAQPPZ010010792.1, forward strand.
CCATCGTTGCTAGCAATTTGAGATCATCATACATATAAGAACGTGAAAGATTGTGAAACCAAGAGTATTTTGATTTTTTTGAAATTTTTTGAAATAGTTCAAATTCTTCAATACTTATTGTATAAATAAATATTTTGGACACAAGTGTATTCAAATTGATGCTTTATAAAACACATTGTATGAAAATTATTCTTCCACTTAATATAATATGTGCATGACCTTTCAACCACTACTCTCTTTGTTAAATACTTATATGTGAGAAACATATATTAATTAATCAAACATAGGACCCAGTGGATATTCTCCAAAGTGATTGGTTACAAGATCAATAAAAATTAATTGCCATGTGTTAAATTTCATAGGAAGGGGAGACGTTTTTCGTAGGACTGCCCAAACTGCCGAACTCGTTTCAGTCATATCTCACTCATCCAGACTCGGATTGAGGTGAAATTTTGAGGGTAGATGCCTAAAAAACCCTAGAACATATCCACCAATTTTTATATCATTTGGAGTAACACAGATCCTAGCGCATCCCTATGTGTGAACGACATATTTGGCAAGCGGCTATGCAAGGGTTTCATCTGGGTTGAGTGCAAGCAGCTCCAGAGATTGGTTTTTAGGGCCTTTGGGCCCTAGTGGACAATATTTTTGTGGTTTATTCTCAATATTTTAGCAGGAAATGTTGCAAGGGATACAAGATGGGTTAGAAATTTGTCTTTCAAAATATCATACTATGAACTTGAGTGACAACGACTTCCAATTTGCTGCACAAAAGAAAAGTGAAAACCATACCTTTCCACGGCGTCTAGGGAAAGTATTAAAGAGATAATGAAACAAGTTTCAAGAAGTTGATCAAAAAATGGCTCATATCTCAAGAGAATCTGATGCTAGGGTGCACCCAAAAAATAATTCTACTGTGAAAACCCCTATCAAGGGTAAGAATTTTGAAGACTCGGTCCCAAAAATGAATTTTAGGGATGCCCTTCATGGTGGACAGCCTCAGCCCAATGCTAATATCAATATTAGGGCTTCCCATAAACCTCTAAGAATGCCTAAGATTGATCCCAGGGAAACAAAGTCAGGATGTCTTAAAGCAGCTGATGGAAATCCTATTGTTAAGATTGATATGGATAACATTCAGACTGGAATTAAAGATTTGGAAAAAAGAGGACTAATTTGTCGATTCGTGGGTTTTCGTTCGAGTCTATATGCTTTCAAATTCTGGGCTGCAAAAATCTAGAAAACTAAAGGTGAGTTACAAATCTCTATTTATCCAAATGGTTATTTTCTTGTTTTATTTGCTAATAATGAAGATAGAGAGAAAACTTTTCAAGGGGGTCCTTGGTTTTTGGAAGGGCAGGGCTTTTCATGAAGCCCTGGCATACTAAATTTAAAGCCAAAAAAGAGATGCCTTCTATTGCTCCCGTGTGGGTTAGACTCTTTGGCCTCCCTATTGAATTTTGGAATCCTACTATTTTTTCTTCAATTGGAAACTCTTTAGGAACTTTTATGATGACTGCTAATTGTACTCAAAATTTTGAACATATTATTTATGCTCGGATTTGTTTTTTAATGGATTTTGACAAACCCCTACCTAAAAAGATCACATTACAATTTGGGGAAGACACTTGGGAGCAAGTAGTGGACTATGAGAACATTCCTTTTCGTTGTAGAATTTGCCATGAATATGGTCGTTTGGCCAGTTCTTGCCCAAATAAAATTCCTGATCAAAAGAAAGAAGATATAAACTTAGTAGGTTTCCAAATACCTAAGAACACTCAAAAAAAACCAGTTATGAAGGATCAATCAAAGTCATCTGCTAATATGTTTGAAATCCTTTCCACAAATTATGTCCCAAGTGAGGAAGAGGAAATAATGGAATCTGAAATCTTAGAAACACAATTTAAATATGAAGGGAAGAACTCAGAGACAAACCAACAAATCAAAGGTTTTCAACAGAAAAAAAAAAAAGGAGAAAATTTACACAAGAAAAACAATATTTCAAATGTCAAAACTGCAAATAATGCAGGTCCCAATATAGACTCTATTGAACCATCTAGTAAAATTTTGGCTATGTACAAGCATTCTTCAAGGTTAGAAGCCATCTCGGATTCAATTGGAATAAGTCAAGAAACAGGGAAAAAAAAATTGAAGATGGATTCTAATCAAAAAGTAGGTCGCAAGACCAATCAATATCATATGGTAAAATAAGGTGAAAATCTTGTAGAGGAAGGTAAGATTAATGCCCTTCCCAACTTTTTTAGCCCTGGTATTAATGAAGATCATCACTTTGAATATTAGAGGACTCAAAGGGAGTCTTTCAAAACAAAATGAAATTAGAAGAATGATTCAGGTAAATCATCCACGTCTTGTTTTCCTTCAAGAAACTAAGATGTCAATCGAGGATATGGACTTAATTGCCAGTAAAATTTGGCCAGCTGGAAAAGTGGTTTCCCTCAGTTCCCAAGGGACTTCGGGTGGCATTGCTTGTCTTTGGGATCCAAAAGAGGTAGTTATTCACCATATGGTTGGCAGTTGGGGTTTGTTGGCTATAGCTATTCAAAGTAGACATTCCAACCAGATTATGCTCTACATTACTATTTATGCTCTAAATTCTTTGGAGGAAATAAGAAGACAGTGGAAGGATATTACTCATATTATCTCTCATTTTCCTAAATCTTGGATCTTGATCGGAGGATATTTCAATACCATCCTCTCTCTGGATGAGAAAAGGGGGGAAATAGAAATTTGGACAAAAGCACTGACCTCATGAGTGAATATATTGCAAACCTCCATCTTGTGGATATCCAACTAGATAATGGCCTTATGACTTGGTCTAATATAAGGCAAGGCTTAGCTTGTATAATGGAGAGATTGGATAGGTTTTTGCTCTCTGAAAATTTCTTAATCCATGGTCACATTCCTAAAGTGAAGACTCTTAATAATGTTGGTTCGGATCATTGGCCAGTCATGGTGGAAATGTGGAAAACCAATGTGAGTTTCTCTCCTTTTCATTTTCAATTAATGTGGCTTAGAGACATTTCCTTTAGACCTCATGTGCAACAATGGTGGAAGGAAGGTAAACCTAGGCATGGGACTAAGATGTTTTGTTTTGTCAAAAGACTGCAATACATTAAATACAAAATCAAGACTTGGAACTGGAAAGAGTTTGGGGATGTTCATAAAAAAAAACATGAAGTTATTGCTCATCTTGAAATTTTGAATAAGAAAATTTGTTTAGATGGCCTCATAGAGAAGAGAAGTGCAGATGAAATTAAACTCACAACTCAGTTAGAGGAATGGGAAAAAAGAGAAGAAATCTTATGGAAGCAAAAATCTAGAATTCAATGGCTCAAAGAAGGAGATAGAAACACAAATTTTTTCCACAAATCTCTTCTAGCTCGAAGATCTCACAACTTTATTTCTTCCTTAAAATTAGATTATGGAGATGTTGTTTATACTTGGGATGGCATGAACTCTATTGTTGTTGATTACTTTTCTAATATTTTTGCTACTACTCCCCTTGACTCAGCTTCACAATATAATGTTCTTCAAGCAATCCCTTCTCTTATCACTTCTGAGGAGAACTCTATTTTAACTGCTCTTGTTACTATCAATGAGCTTCAACAAGTAGTTTTTAAAATGCAAAAAGGGAAAACCCCAGGTCCTGATGGTTTTCCTATTGAGTTCTACCAAGAGTTTTGGGATATCCTTGATGTTGATTTATTAGAGATGGTGGAAGAAGCAAGGATAGCCAAATAAATTTTGAAGGTTATCAATAAAACTTATATTACTCTTGTTCCAAAATCTCAAGAGGTTGATCATATCTCAGATTTTAGACCTATTGTTTTATGTAATGTTCTTCTCAAAATCATTACTAAAATCATGGCAGAAAGTTTGAAGCCTCTTTTGCATAAGATTATTTCCCTAGAGCAAGGGGGTTATGTGGAAGGACGTCAAATAGTAGATGAGATAGTTCTTGCTCAGGAAGCCATCCATTCCATGGATATGAAAAATTCTCCTTCCATGTTCATTCGGTTAGACTTATCCAAAGCTTATGACAGAGTGGATTGGCACTTCCTTATCAAAGTTTTGAGGCAATTTGGTTTCTCTAAGGATTGGATGGATTGGATTATGGGATGTATCTCTTTAGTTTCCTACTTAGTTCTTATCAATGGTAGGCCTTCTCAGTCTTTCCCAGCTTCTAGAGGTATTAGGCAAGGTGAACCGCTATCCCCTTATTTATTCATCATTCTTGTTGAATGCTTGGGTAGGACTATAACCAAAAAGAGGTAAAACAAAACCCTTGAGGGAGTTACCATTGCTCATGGAGCTAGACCTATCTCTCATCTTCAATTTGTGGATGACTCTACTATTTTAGGTAAATCTACAGTTAAAGAAGCTTCTAATAAAAATTATTTGCCATGTGTTAAAGTTCATAGGAATATGTTGATTCAAATCTAATATTATAATACGATGATCTAAGTTCTAACACCATCCGTAATATAATTCTAGTTACAAACATACTAATACGATCCTTGGCTGGAATATCTTTTAGTCTCAAGCCTCATTCATGCATTACATGTTTTACTGGTTGGAATATTTAAGAAAATAAAATCATCTAGAATATCACCTATAGATTAATAACCTTCTAATTTCAACCCATAAATTATAGTGAAAGAATGATTCCATGTGGTCAAGTTACAACAATAATATCTATCATAATTGTAGATCCAGAGGGTTTTATATTCTTAAAATTTTTGACCTTGAATGATATAGGAGAAATACAATCATGCAACATGGTTTGAGAGTAAAGTCTTCTTACACTTTTTTACCTTGAATGATATAGGAGAAAAAATCATATAGGATGGTTTGAGATTTTTATGTTACGATGATGTGGGCCACAACAACTGATCGTGGGCCATAGCACAATGCACGCTAAATTTTGATGCGGGCTAGAGTGCACCGTAGTCTAGAACATGAATGATGTTATGGGTTGTGACATGAACAAGGTATGCCTCACGTCACACTGGTATGAATACTTAAGCAAAGCACTCGTAGGATACAACACAACACATGAGCAAGACATAGCACAACATCAGGGAACAAGGCTATTCTATTCCATGACTTTAAAAGTCAAACACACTTCCCAATAAAAAATGACAAGCATGATAGAGCATAAAAATAACATGATAAGAATATAAAACACTAATTTTCTCATTGGGATATAACACAATCAAGATAAAACCTAACTTTACTAAGTTGGATAAATAATCAACCAAACATTACATAGAAGTTAAAAATACATAACACTAATATATATTGCCTGAGATTGGAAATACATTCACTTACATCTGCAACTTAATTTTTTTGTAGGTTACAAACATAGAGGAGTTTTTGAAGGTCGCGATTTCAACTCCTAGTTTTTCTTCATGCACTTCCATTGCGTTACTTGTTGGACATTTTGAGTCCCTAAGTCAAAATTTGTCATTGATGTCACCATATGAAGTCATCATTAATTTCAAGGAATTCAGCAAGAAATAAAGTCATCAAAGGTGTCACTAATATCTAGGAAGAAGCTTCAATAGTGCAAAAGTTAAAGGCAAAAGGGCTCCATAATATTTTAATATTATATGAGAGCATAAGTTAAAAAGGGTTTTCATAAATATCCAAGGAGGCCTATTGCAAAGTTCAAAGGAGGTCTAATATTTATTTTATAAAATATTTAAATTCAAAAGGAATTTAAATTTTATAAATAAATATCATCAATACCAAGTTGTGCAATAAGAGAAGGCCTTAAAAGCCAAAGGTTATATTTATAATTTATAAAATTTAAATTCCTTGGAATTTAAATCATTTATAAATTACAAAGGTTAAATGGGTTGACATCATCAAAATTAAAGCACCATTTATAAAAAAAAAATTAACGCTGACGTCATCGAAGAATTTGGAGCACCAACGTTTGAAGACCATGGAGGCATCGTGTATAAAAGGGTGGCCAAAGGACTTTACAAAATTCATCCCTCAATAAAATTATTTTATGTGACATAAGGTGGCATAAAGGCTCTCCTTCGTTGGAGTTTGACATTTCTCCTCTCTTATGACCTATTTCATGTTTACCTCTATTATTTTATCCTCTTCTTCCTTGAGAACATGATATGTTCTGATGGGATTCTTCTCTTTTACTTTTGTCTTGAAATGATACCTACATCTTGAACACTTGCTCTAATGAGGACTGAGATGATCGGTTCAACCTCTAATCATGTATTTGCAGATAACCCATGAGCTCATCTACTAAGAGGGTTTTTAATTCCCTCGGTTCTTCAGTTAGTATCACCACTGATTCAAATATTGTTGGTATGCTTCTCAATATTTTCTCCACTATTCTTTGGTTCTCAGCATTCTTGTCATTCAACCTCATATGTTTGATAATACTCATTATTTGAATAAAAAAATCGCTCATGGACTCTGACTCACTCATTTGCAAGTTCTCAAATTCTCTTCTCAACATCTACAACCTCACCAACTTCACTTTATTGGTGCCCTAGAAGGAGTTGGATAATATTTCTCAAGCCTCCTTTAAATTTGGTTATTGCTACAATTATAGGGAAAATATTTTTCTTCAATAGATCTAACTCCACTTGGTATAGAGCACTCTAGGTTCTAGGTAACCATTTTGTACCAAGTCCCATAGCTCTAGATCCAAGTAAGATCTTCATCCGGATGCACCCAATGATTCCCACTCAAATTGAAAGTCTTTCTGGAAGTATCCAATACATTTACATAGAGATAAGTGCAATGCCTCGACGCACTCATTGCCCCAGCCCCTATAGTAGTAAGTGGATGCAGCAATAATCAAAGTTTTTTTCTTGTATCGAAAAACTTCAAAGCATATAGTTTGATCAAACCTAAACTTTGGTAAGGGGTATCCCCTACCTAAATGAGGTTTTGTTCTTCATATTTTTTTCTCTAGGAAACACACATCCACCCGTACCATCCCTCCAAAGGAATATAGAATCTTGTCCTCGTATAAAAATGTTCTGTCATCTAAACATGGATAAATGCTTTTACAACTGCTAATTTCCCATGATTTTTGAGAAGATTTATATTTCAAAACATATCTCGTGCTTAGATAAAAGTCCTATATGACAACTATCACCATATAGACATTTTCCACCCTCCAATCTACCCTAAGTTTGATAGCAACTAAAACTTGTGTGTTCATGAGGCAGACAATATTCAAAAAGTAAGAAGAAAGAGAATATTTCTTCAAGTAATACGAAATACATAAGGCATATGGAATCTGGCATGATTCCATTGTCAATGGATTTCAAACATGAAGGTTTCCATGTTTGCTACTATACACCAACAAGCCCCCGTCTGCAGCTCTTAAGCGTCAATATGAACTTCTCAATTGGAGGTCAAACATTTTTTTAATCCATTGACCTTTGGCTATGTCAAAGAGAGAGACTCCATAAACTTCTTCTAGTACAAGCCAACTCTCTAAGTGTAGTTCTGATATCGAGTTACACACAACACACAGCAAGAATGCAGTAATCAACAATGCACAGGCAAAATTCCAACAAGTTTCATTAAAACAGAGGTCCTCCTTCGAATACACAGCAACCCCCAGAATAAAATGACCCCGCCCCCCTTTACAATGTATCGCGGCCTTTTTATATCCCGGCCCGACCCTCTTCGGACCATCATTACTTTGAATGCGGGACTCCCCATGCCGCCCGCACGAATGCTCTGTCCCGTCGGCAAAATGCTGCCAGATGCATTGAAACATCATAGCCTGTAGTGGCGGTATGCCCTACATCCGCCTGTCGATCCACTACCAAGTCAATCATTCATAATAATGTGCCATGGCCATTTGCAGTTGATGCCACGTGTCCTATTGCCATGCTTCCTGTAACCGCTTCATACTCTCGGGCCACCTGTGACTCCACGCCATGTTTCCCTCTACACTGGTCTCTGCAATCGCCGGCTGGTCAACGTCGTGAGCGCTCTGGTCGTGATATCGTGACATTTTTGCCCCAACACTTTCTCTCTCCTCTTTGGTCGCGATATCACAACGTTTTGACGTTAGGCTTCTCTCTCCTCCTTGGGGCCGCGATTTCGCTACACGTCGTGAAATCGCGACGTCTAGGCCTTTCTTACTCGCTTTCCTCCCTTGGGCCGCGAAACCGCGACATGTCATGATTTTGTGACATCTTTGCGTTCTGTACTTGCTGCTTCGTTTCGGGCCGCAAAATCGTGACATGTCACGATTTCACGACATCTTTGCATTCCGTACATCTTGGCTTGGAAGTGTCGTGATTTCACGACATCTTTGCATTGTGGAACCTTGCCCCCGGATATGTCGCAATTTCGTGACATCTTTGCATTATGGAACCTTGCCTCCGGATATGTCATGATTTCGTGACATCTTTGAGCTCTGCCTTCGAAGGTGTTGCGATGTCTTTATGCTTCCAAGTCTTGCCTCCCAGAAGTGTCGTGATTTCGCGATGTCTTTTAAACTTTATCTTTGAAGGTGTCACAATTTAGCGACATCCTTTAAGCTTGCCTTCGAAGGTGTCGCGATTTCGCGACCATTCTTGTGCCTTAGAACCTTTTTGCCAAAGATGTCCCTATGCTTTCAAATCCTACTTCCGAAAGTGTCGCGATTTCGTGACCATTTTGCGTCCAGACCACGTTGCTACAGAAATGTCACGATTTCGTGACAGTTTGGCGTCCCGACTGCGCTTCTTCAAAAATGTCATGATTTCATGATAGTTTGGCGTCCCAACCGTGCTTTTTCAAAAACGTCACGATATCACGACAGTTTGGCCCGCTGGTGCCCTTCTACAAAAAGCGTCGCGATATCGTGACAATTTTAATACTTAAATAAAAATACATTTTGGGTGATGCAAGATTGCAGTCTTCGCCACCGGATGCTCCTGCATCAGACACCCGGGGTGAGTTTGAGAAGTGACCTCACTTTTGATCTTTTTGAGGTAGACCCAGGTGATCAACCTCAGCCTTTGATAACCAAGTCGCATCTTCAATGGGTCGGCCCTTCCATTTGACCAAGTACTCCGAGTAACTCCTATTCCTAGTACTTCGGCCTTCACGCATATCCAGAACTTCTTCTATCTCGTCCACAACTGGGATGGCTGCTGGAATGCTCCACAAATCTGGATTGGGTATCTCACTGATCTCTCCTTCATGATACTCGACCAAATCTGAAATATTAAACACGGGGGAGATGTTGAGTTCGCTTGGTAACTCCACCTCGTAGGCATTACCCAAATCCCGTCTGCCAATGATATTGCAAGGCCCAAACTTCTTCATTTTGAGTTTATTATAGGTCTTGGCAGGAAACCGCTCCTTCCTCAGATGGACCATGACAGAATCTCCTACTTGGAACTCCTTAGCTCTGCGTTTTTGATCTGCCCTTATTTTGTACTGAGCATTCATCTTGGCAAGGTGTTTTTTCACTTCCTCATGCACTCCCTTCAGGTGTTCAGAAAATTCTTCTGCTTCAGCACTGCATTTCTCCCTTGTATCTAGCCTTCTTAACTCTGAAGCGTTCCTTGGGCTGCTCCCATAGATAATCTGGAATGGTGACTTGTTGGTACTCCGATTGACCGAGCTGTTATACGCAAACTCAGCTTGTGACAGAATTAGATCCCATCCCTTGGGCTTGTCCCCTACCAAGCATCGCAGTAGGTTGCCCAAACTCCTATTAACCACCTCTGTTTGACCATATTTTTGGGGGTGGTATGCAGAACTGAACTTTAACTCCGTTTTTAGCTTCTTCCACAGGGTCTTCCAGAAATAACCTACAAACTTGGTATCTCTATCCGACACAATGCTTCTTGGCAGCCCATGAAGGCGTACCACCTCCTTAAATAACAAACCAGCTACATGGACCGCATTGCTAGTCTTCTGGCACGGGATAAAATGTGCCATTTTCGAAAATCTGTCCACTACCACAAAGATGGAATCATGCCCCCTCTGCATCTTGGGTAACCCAAGCACAAAATCCATACTAATATCTTCCCACGGCCTCTCAGGTATAGGTAGCAGTTGATAAAAACTAGTAGGCTGCCTCACACCCTTTGCCATCTGGCAAATCCTGCAACTCTACACAAACTTTGCCACATCCTGCTGCAATTGTGGCCAGTAATAGTTTTCACTAACCAATGAGATGGTCTTGTCACGACCAAAGTGTCCAGCTAAACCCCCACTATGCTTTTCTTTAATGAGGTTCTCTCTCATTGAGCTCTTTGGAATGCACAACCGGTTCCCCCTAAAAAGCATTCCATCTTGAATCAGGTAATCCAACCATTTAGTCTTGTCCCACGCAACAGGCGCAGTGCAGGCTTTCCAGGCTTCTACAAAATCAGGGTCGGTAGGATATAGGTTCTTGAGTTCAGCAAACCCAACAACCTCCACTCTCATTTCTAGCATCAGACATTGCCTCCTACTCAGTGCATCTGCCACCCTATTGGATCTTCCACTTCGATGCTTCAGCACAAAGGTATAGCTCTGCGAGAACTCTACCCATTTTAGGTGTCTCTGATTCAATTTTCCCTGACTGTTAATAAACTGCAACGCTTGATGGTCGGTATAGAGAACAAACTCTTTCGGCAATAGATAGTGCCTCCATTTCTTGAGTGCTTGAACTATGGTGTAGAACTCTTGATCATATACCGAATACTTTCTCCTGGCATCATTGAGCTTCTCGCTGAAATAAGCTACAGGCCTACCTTCTTGGCTCAATACGGCTCCTATCGCACTGCCACTCGCATCGCAGTCTACCCGAAACACCTTATTGAAATTTGGAAGTGCTAAAATGGGTTGCTCAGTGACCTTCTTCTTCAGCATAGCAAATCTTTTATCTGCTCCAACTGTCCACTGGAATTCCTTCTTGTTTCCCTTCATTGTCTCAGTAAGAGATGCACAAATACTGCTGAATTTTCTAATAAATTTCCTGTAGAAACTGGCCAGACCATGAAATGATCTAACCTCGGTCACACTCCTTGGGACAGGCCATTCTAGGATAGCCTTCACCTTTTTGGGGTCCATCTTGAGACCATTTGTTGATATGACAAATCCCAGGTATACCAGCTCCTTCACAAAGTTGCACTTCTTCAGATTGATCAATAACTGCTCCTCCCGCAGTTTCTCAAAAACCTTCCTGATGTGCATCAGGTGCTCTTCTAAGGTTCTACTAAAAATTAGTATATCATCCAAGTAAACAATAACATATTTGCCCATAAATTCCTTCAGAACTTCATTCATTAACCTCATAAAGGTACTAGGTGCATTGGTTAATCCAAATGGCATAACCAACCACTCATACAGCCCTTCTCTGGTTTTGAAGGTTGTCTTCCACTCATCCCCTTCTCTAATGCTGATCTGATGGTATCCAATTTTCAAATCAATTTTTGTGAAGTACTCATCTCCACTCAAGCAGTCCATGATATCATCCATCCTTGGCAGCGGGAACCTATATTTAATGGTGATCTTGTTGATTTCCCGAGATTCGGTGCACATCCTCCATTCTCCATCCTTCTTGGGTGCTAATACTGCTGGTACAGCACAAGGACTAAGACTCTCCCTAATCAGCCCCTTCTTCAACATATCTTGAACTTTCCGATTTAATTCCTCAGTATCCACAGACGTCATTCGGTGTGCAGCCTTGTTTGGCAAGCTCGATCCAGGCACCAAGTCTATGTGATGACTGATCTTCCTAACAGGTGGTAAACCTTCAAGAACATTGTCAGAAATGATATCAGGGAATTCCTCTAATAGCCCCATGACTTCCACTTGGAATCTCCTTGCATCCCTCTTCCCTAACCCTGGGGATTATAGCATAGCACACATGATCCGGCTTCAGGCCTTCCAAGAATCTTCTGCCATCAACTAGACAGACTCGTGCACTGCTGCATACTTTCTCATCCGCCTCTTTCAGGGGTTTTAACTTATGGCGAACTCCATTCTTTGACAAATAATATGTGTTGGCTCAGCCATCATGGATAGCACTTCGGTCAAACTGCCAAGGTCTCCCAAGCAGCAGGTGACATGCATCCATAGGTAAGATGTCACATAAAACCTCATCTCGGTAAGTTCCAATATTGAACTTCACCAGACATTGCTCGCTTACTAGTGCCCGATGGTCCTTTTGTAGCCATGCAATCCGATAAGGGTGTGGGTGTTTTCTCCTTTCCAACCATAGCTTGGAAACCATTTCCTCTGAAACCAAATTGTCAGTGCTTCCATTATCAATGATGATATTACAGACCTTGCCTGCGCACTTGCATCTTGTTCAAAATAGGTTGTTCCTTTGGTCTGCCTTTTCCTCTTCATTCAGCAAGACTCTTCTGATAATCATGGCTTCCCCTCTTTCTGCCTCCTCTGAATGCTCAGACTCTACACCTTCGTCCGCTACGGCAGCTCGGGCCTGACCCTCTGGTCTTCGATTTGGCCTCTCTTGATGTTGTGGGCAGTTGTATGCCCTATGTCCTTCTTCATCGTAGTTGAAGCAGGTTCCTCTAAAGACACCTCTTCCAAACCCTCGCTCGGACCTACCTCTTCCTCTTGGGTAGTTGTTGCTCTGATTGCGTGAGCGTTGGTCATCCTCCTCCTTCACTTCCTTTTATTTCTGGCTGCTGCTAGCTTCAGCAGCTTTTCCAAAATCTTTGTATCTTCCACCACTGCCTCTTCCACCAGCTCTTCCACCCCTATCCTTCCCTCTCTCCTTACCATCAAACCTCCTATTCAGTTTCTCCTCCACTTTTAATGCAAATTGATATGCATCATCTATCGTGCTCATTCTAACCAGCCCCAGCTCTTCTTGAATGCTGGTTTGCAATCCATTTATGTAACGTGCGACCTTCTCCTTATTTGCCTCTGAATGGCCGGTTCTAATTGAAATCTGATAGAACTCCTCTGTATATTCCTTGACAGACTTACTAGCCTGTCGAAGACTCTGCATTTTCTTTAACAAATCCAGCTCATAATCTACAGGGATGAACTACCTCTTTAGTTTCTCTACCATCCTATCCCATCTGGTGATCCTTTCCTTTCCCCTCCTGTTCCTTTCTAACTGCACTCCTTTCCATCAGATGCTAGCATGCCCCTTCAGCTTGGTTTTTGCGAATCTGATCCGATTTGGATCTACGATCTCTTCATATTCAAAGTACTCCTCCATGTCGTTGATCCAGTCTATTAATTCCTCAGGGTTGAGGTTTCCAGAGTAAGTCAAGACGTCAAATTTTGGCTTCTTCCCAATCTGGGAGATAGCCCTGTACAGCCTAGCCTCTGCTGGGTCCAAGGCCTCTTCATCGGACAGAACTTCTTCTTACCACACTTCATCTTCGTTGGGTTCTTCCCTTCTCGGCTTGACTCCTCTTCTTATTTCCTCTTGTAGAGCCTCAACTTGCCTCTGTAGGGCTCTCAAATTGACCTCCTCCCTTCTTGCTCACTTATGCCTCAAACCACCATGATCTCTGCGCGGAGGCATCTTGCTCCTTCGTAACCCACAACCACAGTCCTGGCACAAACTGCCTCTCTGTTCGACGATCGGTTTGCACTCTCAGAACCAACCCGCTCTGATACCACTTGATATCGAGTTACACACAACACATAGCAAGAATGCAGTAATCAACAATGCATAGGAAAAATTCCAGCAAGTTTCATTAAAACAGAGGTCCTCCTTCGAATACACAGCAACCCCAAAATAAAATGACCCCGCCCCCCTTTACAATGTATTGCGGCCTTTTTATATCCCGGCCCGACCCTCTTCGGACCATCATTACTTTGAATTTGGGACTCCCCATGCTGCCCGCACGAATGCTCTGTCCCGCTGGCAAAATGCTGCCAGATGCATTAAAACATCATAGCCTGTAGTGGCGGTATGCCCTGCAATCGCCTGTCGATCCACTGGCAAGTCAATCATTCATAAGAATGCGCCATGGCCGTTTGCAGTTGATGCCACGTGTCCTATTGCCATGCTTCCTGTAACCGCTTCATACTCTCGGGCCACCTGTGACTCCATGCCACGTGTCCCTCTGCACTGGTCTCTGCAATTGTCGGTTGGTCAACGTCATGAGCGCTCTGGTCGCGATATCGCGACGTTTTTGCCCCAACACTTTCTCTCTCCTCTTTGGTCACGATATCGCGACGTTTTGATGTTAGGCTTCTCTCTCCTCCTTGGGGCCGCGATTCCGCTACACGTCATGAAATCGTGACATCTAGGCCTTTCTTACTCGCTTTCCTCCCTTGGGCCGCGAAACCGTGACATGTCGTGATTTCACGACATCTTTGCATTTCGTACTTGCTGCTTCATTCCGAGCCGCGAAACCGCGACATGTCACGATTTCGTGACATCTTTGCATTTCGTACGTCTTGGCTCGGAAGTGTCACAATTTCATGACATCTTTGCATTGTGGAACCTTTCCCCCGGATATGTCACGATTTCGTGACATCTTTGCATTGTGGAACCTTGCCTCCGGATATGTCACAATTTCGTGACATCTTTGAGCTCTGCCTTCGAAGGTGTTGCGATGTCTTTATGCTTCCAAGTCTTGCCTCCCAGAAGTGTCACGATTTTGTGATGTCTTTTAAACTTTATCTTTGAAGGTGTTGTGATTTCGCAACATCCTTTAAGCTTGCCTTCGAAGGTGTCGCGATTACACGACCATTCTTGTGCCTTAGAACCTTTTTGCCAAAGATGTCCCTGTGCTTTCAAATCCTGCTTCCGAAAGTGTCACGATTTCGCAACCATTTTGCGTCTAGACCACGTTGCTACAGAAATGTCACGATTTTGCAACAGTTTGGCGTCCCGACTGCGCTTCTTCAAAAATGTCACGTTTTCACGACAGTTTGGCATCCCGACCGCGCTTTTTCAAAAACATCGCGATATCGCGACAGTTTGGCCCGCTGGTGCCCTTCTTCAAAAAGCGTCGCAATATTGCGACAGTTTTAATACTTAAAGAAAAATACATTTTGGGTGATGCAATATTGCAGTCTTCGCCACCGGATGCTCCTGCATCAAGTTCATTCCAGATATTGCAAAATAACTCACAAGAAAAAATCATTTCATTGCACCACAGAGAAAACAAGCTTTGAACTTTCAAGAGGTCCACCGTAGGAAGTCTCCATATTATGTTTTGAATGAGCTCTTTAGGAATTAAAGGAAGAATATTACATTATTCATTGTATTCTTCTTCTTTTACATGGTTATGACTGTGTTGAGTTTCTTCTTGCTTTCTCATGTCACTTAATTTGGTGCATTCTTTAGCCATTTGGATAAAATAAAGTGAACTAATGAAAAACTAGAGACACTTCTTCACAATCAAGGCAGGTAGGACAAAGCAGAAAGAGGAAATCAATACCCTTCCCTCTTCAGCCTCCTCCTTGTCAATTGTTCAAAATGAATTTAAAGTGAGAATGAATAAATAAATTTAAAAAATACACATGTTTTTTTAATACACAAGTTAATATTTACTAATTTAGTAAGTAAATTTAGTTGTAATTTATTTTAAAATGCATGCTTTTAAGTTTTAATTGTTTTTAGAAATATGTTTTGAAATAATTTATTATTATTATTTTCATTTACATAATCAGTCAAATAATGTTATTTAATTGAAAAAAATAGTAATCATTTATTTTAAAATACATGTTTTCTATTTTTAAATATTTTAAAATATTTTTTAAATAATTATTATTATTATTATTGATTTGTAACCTCTAAGATTTGAACTTAGGGTCTCTCAATTTCAACTTGAGAGTTTTAACTACCCATTTGCTCTCCAACTCCATGGATACTTATTATTTGGTTCCCAATAAAATTGGAAGCCTGGCATACATTTAAATTGAGATAAGTGCAATGCCTCGATGTACTCATTGTTACCCCAACCCCTATAGAAGTAAGTGGATGCAACAATAATTAAATTTTTTTGCTTGTATCGAACAACTTCAAAGCATATAGTTTGATCAAATTTTGGTAACTCTGGTAAGGGGCATATCCTAGCTATATGATGTTTTGTTCTTCAATTTTTTTGATAATAGCATATAGAAAATTCTAGGAAACCCTATCATATGCTTTGTTTATATCTAATTTCAAAAACATACCTAGTTTTTTCATTGAATAAATATAATGTATAGCCTCTTATGCAATAATTATAGCATCAATAATTTGTTTACCATGAACAAAGTCACCTTTTTCCTCTAAGATAAGATCATCTAGAATGCCCTTCAGCCTTGTTTGCCATGATTTTTGAAATGGTCTTATAAATCATATTACAAAGACTTATTGGAAAAAAATTATCAAAATATTTTGTGTTGCCTTTCTTAGGAATCAATGTAATAAAAGTAGCATTGATCTCACTAATTATAGCCTTCCTTTTTTTTGTCTCTTTAACTACAACCAACATATAACTCTTCAATAAATCTCAATATTTATGAAAGAAAATTACATGAAATACATCAAGTCTAGGTACCTTGTTAGGATGGAAAGAGAAAATGATTCATGCAGCTCCTCCATAAGCATCTTCTTCATTAAACTTTCATTTTTCCTTGTAAAAAAAAAATTTATCTCCTTATCTTGCCTCGTAACTAATAAAATATTTTTTAAATAATTAATTGATTACCTCTTTATATCTTCTTCATCCTCATACCATCCTGCACTCCCTAGGTCCATTATGCATGGGGAGAGGCACTCATGGGGGCATACATATTCTATCCCTTTCATATTGAACCTCCTATCTAGAGTACCTAAGCCTTCACCATTAAGCCCACTCAAGTTGTACTACTATTTGAAATTTGTTAAACTCAAAATAATATGATATATATCTCTAGTGTATGTTTGTATTAATATTGTAAAAATTTCAATTTTCATCTTGAGAAAATGTAGGAAATATAAATAGCACCATTCTTGGTCTTAGTTATCCATGCTACCACTTGAGCTACGAATATTTATTCCTAATTCAATATGATGTAAGGATGTACTTAAGAATTATTAAAACTTAGTTAAGTTCAGAATTTATGCTCAATCATAGAATGTTATCAAAACTCCTTTTAAGTTGATACAAGTGTGGCCTTAGCATATTTTCAAAACAAAACTATTAACTACTATGTTTTAGCAAAATTGTCTTAATAATGACATGGAAAAAATTTGAGCATCATACTTTCCAAAATCTTTGACTCTTCTTCATATGTGCATGTACCTTTGGCAGAATAAGATGGGTGGAAAATTTATCTAGTGCACAATAATAGGCAATAGCACAAAAACACACGAAGTAGGTCAACTCATAACAAGTTGAACAGGTGCATAGAGAACTTCAAAGTAATATAATTCATGACAAAATTGTTAGCTTTTGAAATATATAAACTTGAAGGAAATGCAACCACAAGTAGTGAAATAAGAAAACAATGTTATATCTATGATAATGGCTAACTAATAAGCATGTAAATAACATGAGAAACTTTTGAAAATACTCATGAAATAGCCATTAATGAAAGCTCATGAAAATTTGAACAATATCTCTTCTACTCTACTAGTGCATGCTATGAACAATGCATGTTTCATTACGGATTACAATGTTATGTCACAAATATATACTATTATGTGACTCTTCACTTTTCTATCCTAAATACACGGGTATTCTACATGATAGACACTTGTGCACATGCACACCTAACTAAGGACACTTGTTCCTACTATTGTAAAGGACTCGTGTACATACGAAAACTTTTTCTTCCTATTC
This sequence comes from Wollemia nobilis, assembly GCA_028583015.1. Taxonomy (NCBI): domain Eukaryota; kingdom Viridiplantae; phylum Streptophyta; class Pinopsida; order Araucariales; family Araucariaceae; genus Wollemia; species Wollemia nobilis. Next base: position 219,809 of record JAQPPZ010010792.1, read on the forward strand.
TAAAATCTTGAACTATCTAAATACTCTATAGTGGTGTGAATTACATTAATTGGATTTTTTGTTGGACAATACAGGAAAATAGCTATGCATATTCATCAGCTTGCTAGGAATACATAATTTTTAAACAACCAGTTGGAGGTGAATATTCACACATATCATCCAAAGGGGCATATGTGGCAAATCAAAATTCTTATGCTGTGTATATTTTTAAAACATTGAGTGGGATGAAGAATAACCAAGAGGATCGTATCACTACAAAAAATAAGAATATGAACACACAAAGTTTCAAGTGTTCTAATTTTGATTATAATATTTATATTAAGGAGATTAGTATGCCAGATCTTGATTTAGCGTAAAATCATCATGAGCCACTACAACCTAGAGTCCTTAGAATTAGACTTTGGTATTAGACAACTTCAAGGAGGAAACTGAGTTTGAGATAACATATCATGAGAAATTGCTTATCATTTAGGTGTCTTAATTGATAGAGGAAGAATGTGGTTATCCATCTCAATAAGGAGAAATGTATTCAAGGTTTTCTTCTAAACATTGAGAATGGATGAACTTAGATATATAGGGAAGATAATAGAAGTAGATAATATGTTTTCAAAAATTAGGTGTCTTGATAAGTTTTTACTGGCACAATCCTTGTTATAGTGCAATAAATATTCGAATGTGTTATGTGTATAAATATCTAAGAGACCGGTTTTGTATAAATTCTCATATCTGAGGCAAAATATTATCTTGCAACCTTGATGAGCAATAAAGAGGATTTTTTTGGAATCTCAGGTACACTATATATTTCAATATAATATTCAATTGAAGATTCATGTGGACTGAGAAAGACATGTTGATAAGTGCGGATAAAAAACAAGATATTGTCTCAAAATTTTAAGTGGTATTGTGTCATGTGATAGCAAGAAAGTAATCCATTATGTCTCATTCAACAATGGAAGCGGAGTATAGAACAATTTATTATGTGATGAAATTTTAATGTGGATGAGCTTCATGTGGAATGAGAAAGACATGTTGATAAGTGTGGATAAAAAACAAGATATTGTCTCTACATGTTAAGTGGTATTGTGTCATTTGATAGCAAGAAACTAATCCATTATGTACCATTCAACAATGGAAGCAGAGTATAGGAGTATTGTCTCTACATGTTAAGTGGTATTGTGTCATGTGATAGCAAGAAACTAATCCATTATGTACCATTCAAAAATGGAAGAAGAGTATAGGAGTGTGATAGAAAGAAACTAATATATTATGATTCATTCAAAAATGGAAGTAGAGTATAAGACAACCTATTATGTGTTGAAAATTTTATGTGGATGAGCTTCATGTGGACTAGGAAAGACATGTTGATAACTGCAGATAAAAAAATATAGTCTCAAAATATGTTATGTGGTATTGTCATGTGATAGCAAGAAACTAATACATTATGTCCCATTCAACAACGGAAGTAGAGTATAGGACAACCTATTATGTAATGAAAATTTTATGTGGATGATCTTCATGTGGACTAGGAAAGACATGTTGATAAGTGCAGATAAAAATAGATAGTCTTAAAATATGTTATGTGGTATTATCATGTGATAGCAAGAAACTAATACATTATGTCCCATTCAACAACAGAAGTAGAGTATAGGACAATCTATTATGTGATGAAAATTTAATGTGGATCAGAAGATTGCTTAGCAACACTGGATATGGGTAGACAAGTCCTTTGACACTGAAATGTGGAAGTTAGAGTTGCATTGCAATGAGAAAGAGTTTAATATTTTATGTAAGAAAATAAAATAAAATATTGAAGTTAAATTTTATTTTTTTCTAAATTAAATGACATTAGCTCAAGCATTAAATTCTTTGATTTTTAAGGAGGAAACCTAGGTTCGAATTTTGTCAAGAAATACATACATAATATCCAAGCTATTATAAAAATACTACATGGTCATAATATAATATAGATAGGACTCATTTTAATCCTCATATAATCAATTATATATATAATGCCAAAAAATTGAATATTTATGATAATAGTTCTATGATACTATGACACTCTCTTGATATATTTGTGAAGCAAAAAATATAAAAATCTATTACCAAGAATAGATGTGGAATGAAATATTAATCATGAAATATGCCACTAGACTTGCATCATCACATTAATTGATTAGAAAGAAAAGAATCCAGTCCCCACACATACATGTTGAACATTTGTTAATATTAATCTAAGTAGAAATGTTAGAGATAGTACTGTAAATATTTATATGTGAAGGGTCTCAATGCACAAGTTTCTCTTCATGTTTAGTGATCATCATGAGATTAGAATGAGGGGAAAGATTGTGAAACCAAGATTATTTTGATTTTTTTGAATTTTTTTGAAATAGTTCAAATTCTTCAATACTTATTGTATAAATAAATATTTTGGACACAAGTGTCTTCAAATTGATGCTTTAAAAAATGCATTGCATAAAAAGTATTCTTCCACTTAATATAATATGTACATGATCTTTCCAACATTTATTTCTCTTTTGAGTACTTCTATGTGAGGAACATATATTAATTAGTCAAACGTAGGACCCAATGCACATTATCCAAAGTGACCGGTTATCGGATCAATCAAAATTATTGGCCATGCGTTAAAGTTCATAGGAATATATTGACTCAAAAATCTAATCTTATAATACAATGATCCAAGTTCTAACTCCATCCGTAATACAACTCTAGTTACAAAAATACTAATACGATCCTTGGCTAGAATATATTTTAGCCTCAACCCTAATTCATGCATTACATGTTCCATTGGTTGGAATATTTAAGAAAAGAAAATTGTCTAGAAGATCACCTCTAGATTAATAACCTTCTACTTTCAGCCAATAAATGATAGTGACAGAATGAGTCCACGTGGTCAAGTTACAACAACAATATATGTCATCATTGCAGATATAGAGGGTTTTGTCTTCTTAAAATTTTTAACCTTGAATGATATAAGAGAAATACAATCATACAACATGGTTTGAGAGTTCTATTTTCTTAAACATTTTGAACTTGAATGATATAGGAGAAAAATAATCATGCAAGATGGTTTGAGAGTTTTACGTTACTATCATGTGTATCATGAAAGCTTATGTTTGTAGACCATAGCACAATACACAGTAAAGTTTGACATGAGCTAGAGGTCACCATGGGCTAGAAAATGAAGGATGTTATGGGTTGTGACATGAACAAGGTATGACTCGCGTCATGCTGGTACACATACTTAAGCAATGTTCTTGTATAATACAACACAACACATGAGTGGGATAGAGCACAACATGAGAGAACAAGGTTGTTCTATCCCATGACTTGAAAATTCAAACACACTTCCCAATAAAAATGATGAGCCTAATAGAGCATGAAAATCATGCGAGCAAGATACAACATAAAGTTTTGCAAGAAAGATAAAACATGAATTTGCTCATTGGGATATAACACAATCAAGATAAAACCTAAATTTACTAAGTTGGATAAATAATCAACCAAACATTACAGAGAAGAAAAAAATACATAAGAGTAATATATTGCTTGAGATTGGAAATACATTCACGTACATATGTAACTTGAAATATTTACAGGTTACAAACATAGAGGATTTTATGAAGGCTGCAGTTTCAACTCCTAGATTTTCTTCATGCACTTCCATTGCATTACTTTGATTCTTCTACTCACTATAACTTTTTAAAATGATAGCAGAGACTTATACATATTGTTGGGTATTGGAGGGAAAAACTTACTAGCTTTTTAACATGCATTAAAATCAAAAGTATGTGTCAATCCAATCACCAAATAAATATAACTATCGATAACAACTTTACACACATTAAAATATGGTGATTAGATCCAAAATATAAGATCTATCAAAGATTTATCGAGTGTGAAATATGGTTTAATTTCTAACATCCTCTTTTAAACTAGATTTCACAAAGACCTTGACACTAATAATTTCTCTTAGTATTTTAAAATATTTCTCCTTCAAAGGTTTTGTGAAGATGTCTACAACCTGGTCTTTGGACCTACAAAATAATAACACAACTTCATTAAATTTTAGCAGTTCTCTAATAAAGTGGTAGCTGATGTCGATGTACTTGATTTTTCCATGAAATACTAAATCCTTTTATAGTGCTATGGTAGAATTTTTATCACTAAATATCATTATTGCTCTTGTCGGTTGATGATTCAACTCACCCAAAAGTCATCTCAGCCAAACTGCCTGGAATGCGACTAAGTTTTCGGCAACATACTCTGCCTTGGTAGTTGATAATGCAACAATTGGTTACTTATTTGATGATCATGAAATTGCACTTGATAAAATATGGAATGCATATATGAAAGTGCTCTTCCTATCATCTATATTGCTAGCCCAATCGTTATCTGTGTAGCCAACAAGTTCAAGCTAGTATTTTCTTGCATAAAATATTCCATGGTTCTTGGTTCCATTGACATGTCATAGAATCCTTTTGCCTTCCTACAAGTGAATGTTATTTGGTGCTTCCATAAATATTATAATAAAAATCACTGTAAACATTAAATATGGTCTTGTTGCTATCAACTATATGAGACTTCCAAGTAACCTTTTGTAGAAATTTGGATCAATATTTCTATTGTAATCATTTTTGCTCAATTTTAGGGTTGTTGCAACTAGCGCTATCACTGGTTTTTGGTCCTCCATTCTAAACCTCTTCAATATATCTATTGCATACTTGCCTTGAGATATGAAGATACCATTCGCATACTGGGTAACTTCAATGCCAAGAAAATATTTCATTTGGCCTAAGTACATTATTTTAAACTCTTTCATGGCATGTCTAAACTGCTCAGATAGAATATTGCTATTGCTAGTATAAATTTGATCATCTACATACAAGTAGACTATGATCATATCCCCTTCTTCATTTATGATCAAGATATCAATTAAAAAATTCATCTACAAGAAGTGTGGAAGGAGCTCCAGATAAAATTCTCACTTCAAAGCAATCAACACTTGTCAAAATAGAGCATGGAGAAAAACTAAATTAACTCTCATCATTTAATGAGTGATCAACACCCACTTAATAAAATGGGATGGTTTTAAATAACCAACACCCATTTAATAAAATGGGTTTTTTTTAAATAACCAACACCTATATAATAAAATAGGTTGATTTTAAATAAGCAACGCCGATTTAATAAAATGGGTTGGATTTAATTATCAATAGCCATTTAAGAAATGAAGGTTGTAAGAATTTAATAAAAGGGGGCTACACACATTTAATGAAAATGGTTTTCTTTCACACAACATTTACTAGCAAATTTTTGTACAATACTGCGTGACAAATGGTTGCACAGCACTGGGTGGTAGTTTAGTTTTCACACAACACAGTGTGGCAGAGTTTTTAGAATATATTATGAAAAAATATTTTAGAACACATGGTGATGACTTTATTATCAGATCTGTAGTGGAAGAATAGAAAGAGAAGAAAATACATCAGAGCAATGGCAACAGAGTTGGAGAATAGAATATTGCAATCTAATACCATAGTAAGGATTGTAATCAAATTGTAGACACCAAATCCTAGTCACTTATCCACCATCACCCTTTCCCACCATGCAATTGGCCATTCCATGCCTTTCCCACCATCTAATGGCCCACTTTAGCCTTTTACCATCATTTGTTGACCCTTATTTGACTTATGTATATTTATTTTATATTATTTATAATTAAATATAATATTGTATATTATATTTTAATATATTTATTATAAATTGTATATTTATAATCCAATTAACCTCAGTCATTCGATCTAATCTAATCTTAGCCATCCATCTCCCTTAATCTGTGTCACACTTAAAGTTTAATATTATCCTTTGGATTTGCTTTAATATTAGCCACATGATCAAAAGTGTTAATCTAAAACCCTAAGAAAACCCTAGGCTTGGTAATAAATAGAACCATTCTTAATGCTCAATTCCTAGAACTTTGGCTAACTGGTGCGAACTAGCTTTGATTAGAGCTCTTGCTTTCTGAGTGAATTCGATCTACATTGCCTTAGTTGTGCCCTAGGATAGCCTTCCCCAAAACCCTAGCTCACCCTAATATTTCCTTATTCTAGCAGCCTTCGCATCTCACTTCTGTCATTGCCATCATCGTCCATCCATCGAGCCTTTCACATTCCCTCAATCTACATTTGAAAATTTAGCCCTAATATGCAGGTACAGTTGAGCGCCTACCTCATCCCACATGTGTGGTCGTGTGCCTACCGCATACCACATGTGTAGCCCAGTACCTTCTATCCCCTCGGCCTCATACCATAATCCATTGCATAAGGTCATCAAGTGTCGTTGAGGCACCCTACCATCAATCTGCAATGAAGCAATAGAACAACAAAGTAAGTATTTTGTACATTTCATTATTTAAGGTTATTCAGATTTTGCATGTTTTATTCACTCATATCTAGGGTTTTTAGTTTATATTTTTTATGGTTCACACCGTGGAACCCTCATTTTGTTTTCTAACTATTTTATGTTTGATGTGTGTGTAGGATGAGGTGGCATTCATCAAGGATTGTTGAGTATCTACTAAAACTAGAGTTGCCTGATTATGGATAACCAAAAGCCCACTCACCTTGTTGGAAGCAAGATACATTGGAGACACTATTTGTTGTGTAGCTAGGATTTCAAAGAACCCTAGCATATGTATTTATTGTATCAAAATAATTCCTTTGAACGGATTCATTGTAAAAAAAAGGAGTTTCTCAGCTTCCCCTCCCATTTATTGAATAAAATCATATTTTTATGCAATCTCTTGTTCATCTAAGTTATTTCATTTTCATATTTATTTTAGTCTCATATTTTTTCTTCACAAATGGCGATCACGGTGGGACCCCACAAGGGTTCTATTTTTTGATTTAATTTCCTAATTTTCATTCTGTTGTTTCATTTTGCAAGGTTTTCTAGAGCGAAAAACTAGCCAAAATCACTGGTTAGGGTTTGTGGAAGATCTTGTGATAATTATAGATAGGTGCATAGGCACTCTACAGCACCTTTTGATCCCCACAGGCACCCATCTATGCCTATATAGGCACCCATCCATGCCTAGAGAGGCACTTCGTTGTGCCTGGTAGTAATTTGGAGCAGATCTTAGGCTTTCAAGTAAGATCTGCAGTCACTTTGCTCCAATTCTTATTTTTATGTATTTCATCATTCCTCTGCATGTTTTCAGATTTCAAGCTTAAAACAAACATACATTAATTAATCTATAAATAAATTCATTTTAGATTGTATTTAGGGCATCTGTGCATTCATTTCATTCATATTTTGAGTTTTTTATTTTAAAAAGAATTGCAAATTCAAATAATTCTTGCATATTTCTGTTTGCATTTGAAAATGAAAAACATCAATTAGAATTTGCATCTTAGGATTTAAGGGTTGCTCAATTTACATATATAAATAGGAACAATACTCGAATGCAAAAAGTATTCATGCCTTTGGGTGGGACCTTTGGCAGAGGGGATGACGAACCCTCCGGTTGCTATCTAGGAAGGGGGTTTTAAGTGGTGTACTTCACACTCTTTAGAGGAAATTTGTATTCCTATGTTTGATTCTAATTAATATGTGTAAAATTTGTTACTTTTAACATTGTTTGACCACATAGAGAACAAAAAAACTTAAAATTAATCACACACATGTTGCACTTTAAACAATAGTGGTTGGATTTCATCACCAGCCATTTCTTGAGATTTGGTGACGGTGGCAATCATTTCCATCCACCAATATATGTCCTTAGACACCCTAAGACTACCCCCAAGCAAACTTTTTGGATTTCATCACCAAAAAGAATCTTGTTGCCCCATCCATCCATAGTCTTTTACCTTTATTTTTCATTAAACAAGATTAGGATACACCAAAACACATAAAATTGTCATATCTAAAAGGAATACACAATAAAAGAGATAATCAAGGAATAAGGTAAGCCACATAAGGTAAAACTTAGGATTGATTATTTTCTTTGTTTCTAAATCCTTTAGCTCTATTTTTAGTTTTGAAATTTAATTATCCTGAAATTGTATTTTGATTTAATTATTTTATGGTTTTAACTCGAAATCAAACAAAAATATTAAATCAAAATAATTTAATGGAAAATACAACTAGCATACCCACTACTTCAGTAGCTAACCTTTCCAATTCCACCCAACCTAGTCCATCAAGGACTATTCACCCATCTCTCTCACAAGAGGGATCCATTCCCCAAAACAATGAATAGTCATCCATCCAAATTGACATGGATAAATTAGAGACCGTTTACAGGTCTTCTAACTATGTTCTTGAGCTCCTTAACCAATATTATACTAAAAAATAGAATTGGCTACATTTTGTCCATCCAACCCCACCCGAGGGTTCCCTAATTCTTCCTATGAATATGGTATGCCCTCCTCTCCTAGCCCATCCCAACAAAACATGATTGTTTTTAACACTCATCACCCATATGGCTATACCCATATTTGCTCTAATCCTTTGTATGAGGAGTATGTCAATGTTGCCTCATAGGTACCAACTTCCCAAGTTGCGACATCAAGTGCAACTTGCACCATGCCCATTTCTTCCAATCCATCCACATCCATATCATCATATTCTAATCCATCCACAACCTTGTCAATTTTCTCTATGTCTGATTAAGATCTTCAAGATATATCGGGTCTCATGAACAAAGTGCTTCTAGAACATCAAAATGCTAGACAACAAGTTCAAGTAGATCCTACGCATCCTGTAGCTTCAGCCCAATCAACTGTATCCAATCAAAATTCCACATGGGTACCCCAATCATCGATAGTATTGGGAAATCAGGTACAGGTTCAATCTGCACTCCCAGAGTTAGATGAAGAAGGCTCTATCTTGCTTGAATCCAAACAACTATTGGATCATTGGAATCACACTCTTTGCAATCATACCATTATTGAAGTCCTTGTTCAATGGTGTGGACTCCATACAGAATATGCTACATGGGAATCTCTTCATCAGATCCAACACTATTTTCCTCACCTTCAGCTTTAAGGACAAAACTCTTTAAAGGGGAAGGACATGTTAGGACCCCATACCAATGTTATTTTGTAATTCTCATTATTATGTAATGACCCACTTCCAATGTGGGGGATCCCATATAATGTTATTTTATAATGTACGTGGCATGTTATGCTCCTAGGAAAGTGGAGCCATTTGATGTAACCATTATCAAGATTGTAACCGGCATCTGGTAGAAGATTCTAGGTTGAGTGGTATTTTGCATGTAAGCCAACTCTTGAGCCTATGGTTAGGGTTTGCATGAAGTCTTTATTTAAAAATCTATGAAGCCATGTACGAATTATCTTTTTGCAAGTTAATTAAATATTGAAGGAGGTTGCCCCCTCAAAGAGGCTTGATATTCTGAGTGATTTGTGAGATTGTTTCAATTCCATAATTACTTTTTGCATAGTATTATTCTATTATTGCATGTATTTCAGTTACCTTTTAGTATTTTGTGTGTGTGAGCTTTATTTCAATAGTAGGTTCGTAACAGAATCTATCTTTTTTTATGTGCATAGAAGGTGTATAACCCTTTTGCTTCTAATTGTCCTAAAAAATATCCCATTAGATTATAAAATCATACATCCCTCAATAGTTGAAGCCCCATGCTTATCAAGTTTGCTTTTATTATTGGATGGAATTCTCAAAACATGGAGATGATATACTTAATATGTAGCTTAAGAGGGTAAAATATCATATTTTTCTACCCTTGGTAGTACTTTTGGTCGATGCAATCAAGTTTCCATGAATACTTAAGATTGAAGATGTAGTTGGGATATGAATATGGATAGCTCAAAGGGTATGGAAAAAATCCAAAAAGGTAGATAAAGGACCCATGACTTCTTAGGTAGAAGTCCTTATTTAGTCATTCCTTAGACTTCAATAGGTTTTGATTCTTTTTGGATGATTTTAGGACCCTTTCCTTTAGCTTCATCATTATGGGATGATAAATTCTATCATAGAAGTGGTATGATATTTTCTCCACTTTTTTAGCAAGGTATGCATATGCAATGCACAATGGGGATATCTTATTAGTGAGTCTTGTCTAATTAATTTATAATAAGGGGAACCACACCTAATTTTAGTACAAAATTAGCTAGACCAAGAACAATATTTAGGTGAACTCCTTACCATACTTGAAAGCCCTTAATTGTTTTCTCATTTGGTCATTGATGTACTTTATATAGTCTATCATCTATGAATGGCCTAGATAGTTCTCCATCGCATGAAGAAGAAAAATGTACCCTTCATAGTCTTTGACATATGCTTTCTTATCTAGAACTATGGCTATTATTGAAAGTATTATTTCGGCAACATCCTTAAAGAGATCTAACTCCAACAGGATGTTGAAGTCAAGCAACTTGTTTAGATATTTTAAGTGCAATACCAAAAAGTCCCTCTAGTAGTGGTGATCATTAGGGTAGTTGTAGTTCTTCTACGATTTCAAGTTGCATGTGACCCACATTATGAGATCACAATATTTGATAATTGTTGGAGTGATTCTAGGTACTACAATTAAAACAGACTTCTACTTGCCCGTGCATGCCCCTACAAGTAATGGCAAAAGGTAATGGCATTGAGGGGAAAAATAAAGGCAAGAGTGATTGAGATACTGGGGTGGTTTTTATTTCTGTTATTTTTTGGTAACTGCATGGGTGTTGTTTGGGGGTTTAAAAATAACAGTTGGTTGGGTTTTTCAGGGGGGATTTTTTTGTTGGGTTTTGTGGATAAAATCCCCAAGTCATAATACTAGTGAGAAGCAGGGCAGGCATTGGGTATATTTTTTTAGCACTGTGTGTATTTGGGGGTTGATTTTTTCTAAGCATTGTGTGTTTGGATTTTTTTCTAAGCATTATATGTGTATTTTTCCATCAACTGGTGGTTGGGGAAATATAATAGGATATACCAAGGATTGTTCAAGTCTACTGAAATTACTCTCCAATATGAATAAATTCCTGTGTGGTTGGTAAATTATGGCTAAATATGTCCTTCTAACTATGTCAGGCAGTATCAAAGCTAAAGTTGTTCTTTCACATTGTGTCAAGCTTAGTTATGTACCTAGTCTCTAAGAGTGATTCTATATTAGAGTGTTTTTTGTGTGTTTATGGATGCAATAGAGCCACTTCAAATTGTTAACTGAAGAAATATTCTCAAAGGGAGATATTTGCTATTGAGTAATAATATTTGATGCTAAGCCAAAGTAGTATGGACCAATATCACAAGAAGACAACCAATTTTTTGAAAGAGATCAAGGGAGATATAGACCAAGAGGAGGAAGAGGTCATAAATCCCCTCGATGAGAAGTCATTGCCAATTCCAAAATACTAAGGATATTATTGACACTTGAAGCTCGTGTGATAGTTGTGGAAGGTGCTGCAAGAAGAGGGAGAACCCCATTAGAATATTAGGACTCCACTTAGGATGAATTGAGCTCATCATATTTTGATGAAGAAGGAGATGTTGCTCATAGAAGTTTTTTTATAATTTTTCTAAGATTTCAAATAGGCCCAAGTTTAATATACCAACATATGAGGGTAGTCTTGTTCCCAAAGAACTAATAGATTAGATATCATAAATGGAGAAATATTTTGACCTTAAGAGTGTGGAGGAAACTAGAAGGGTAAAATTAGTAGTAACCAAACTGAAGGGTCACACTTCTCTATGGTTTAAGCAAGTCCAAAAACAAATATTTTATGAAGGAAAAACCACAATCAAGACTTGGAACAGAATGGTAAAGCCGTTGAAGAAAAAGTTCTTGCCTCAGGACTATGATATTTCATTATTGAAGAAAGTTTAGAATTTGAGACAAAAGGAGAACAGTGTAAAGGATTACACTAAATAATTTCAAATATTAGTCATCATAATGGGACACCTTGAGCCTACTAGAGTGGTTGTGTCAAGGTATGTTAATGGTTTAAAGCTCTTTATTCAATGTGAACTGAGTATGTTGAGCATTAATACAATAGAATATGTATATCAATATGCTATGAAGGTTGAATAAAATCTTAACAAAAATTTTATCCAATCCTCTAAAGAGAAGAGGAAAGCAAAAGTTAATGATAAGAATCAAGGAAATAATGATAATTTTTAAGCAAGCCAAGCCAAGGCAAAATACTAGTCTGGTAAAGGTAAGGGAATGTTTAATGGAGATCAAGATAGGTCTTCAAATTTCAGAGGTACATGCTATAACTATGGCAAGGAGGGTCACAAGTCTCCTGAGTGTAAAGGCAACAAGAAAACTGAAAATAAAGTTAATGTGGCTAAATGTGAAGAGAGTGATGAAGCAAACTTGGATTATGATACTACTTGTGGTGATGGTGAACAACTAATGATAAAAAGAGTCCTCATGGTAGATGAAAATAATGTTAAATCATAGGAGAGGAAGAGCATTTTATGTATGAAGGTAAAATATGGTGGTAAGTTTTGTGATGTTATTATAGATGGTGGTAGCACAAATAATTTGGTTTCCACATACATGGTAGAAAAATTATCATTGTCTACTTTTGCACATGCAAAACCATACAGAGTTTCATGGCTTAACAAGTGTTACCAAGTTTTTGTGAATCAACGTTGTAAAGTATCTTTTGATAGAATGGGATACACAGATCAAGTGTGGTGTGATATCATTCCAATGGATGCTTGTCATCTACTACTTATAAGGCCATGGCAGTATGATAGGAGTGCTCTATATGATGGATATAAAAATCATGTTACAATGATCAAATATGGGAATAAGTGTCTTTTCAAATATTTTAAGGTTACTCATGTTGAAGTTAGAAGTGGATTAGTACAATTGGAAGAAAAGGAATTCCTTGATGAGGCAAAAGTAGCACATGTGTGCTATGCAATTTTTCCCAAGGAGTAGCAAAAAGAAGAGGAAGTGCCTAAAGAGATTGTAACAATCTTGAAGGACTATGAGAGCATTGTGGTAGATGGAGGTATATTATACGGTCTACCATTGTTGAGATGGATTTCTCATCAAATGAACCTAATTCCAGGAGCTAGTTTTCCAAATTAAGTATCTCATAGGATGGACTACACGCGAACAATAGATTTAAATAAGCAAGTCCAAGATTTGTTGAAAAAGAGTTGATAAGAGAAAGTTTGAGCCCGTGTGTTGTACCTACTATTATAACTCCAAAGAAATATGGCGAGTGGAGGATGTGCACAAATTCAAGAGAAATCAACAAGATTACTATCAGGTATAGATTCTCTATCCCAAGAATGGATGATCTATTGTATAATTTGTGTGGTTCTAGTTTTTTTTCTAAGATAGATTTAAAGAGTGGGTATCACCAAACTAGAATTAGATAATGGTATAAGTGGAATATTGCATTTCAAACAAAGGATGGTCTTTATGAGTGATTGGTTATGCCATTTGGGCTGACCAATGCACCAAGCACTTTGATGAGATAAATGATGGAAGTGTTGAAACCATTCCTCAATAAGTTTATAGTTGTATACCTTGATGATATCTTAGTCTAAAAAAAGATAAAATAAGAACACTTACCACATCTAAGGGTTGTCTTAGAAAATCTAAAACAACAAAAATTATTGATAAACTTGAAGAAACATCCATTTCTTAAGTCAAAATTGACATATATTTGATTTGTGATATCCAAATATGGCTTAAAGATAGACCTAGCAAAGGTGGCTGCAATCAAAGAGTGTCCCAACCTAAGAAGTGCCATAGAAGTTAAGAGATTTCATGTTTTAGCAAGTTTTATAAAAAAATCATTAGATATTTAGTTTTATATGTGCACCTTTGACTTATTGTATCAAAAAGAGAATTTTTGTATGGACAAAAGAGGCTAAAAATAGTTTCAAATTGTTGAAGAACAAGATGATTCAACAACCAGTGTTGAGGAGTCTAGACTTTGTAAAAGTATTTCAAGTGGATTGTGATGCTAGTGGCAAGGTCATTGGGGTTGTCCTTAGTCAATAAGGAAGGCCAATTGCATACTTCAACTAAAAGTTAAATGAGGCTCAACAAAAATACTCTATGTATGAGCAAGAACTTTATGCCATAGTTCAAGCATTGAAATATTGGAGACATTATTTATCACCCAAATAATTTGTTTTGTTCACTAATCACCAAGCATTATAGTATCTTAACAGTCAAAGTAATTTGAGCACAAGATAAATTAAATGGGTTGAATACCTTTCTAGTTATACCTTCACACTCAAGCAACGAATGCTTTGAGTAGGAGAGTTTTATTGTTGAAGACTATGCAAGTTGAATGTATTGGTCTGGATGAAATGAAATATCAGTATGCATTTATATAATGACTTCAGCGAAGCATTCTAGGAGTTCAAAAAATTTGAACAAGTTATGGAAAGATTATTTTCTTCAAAATGATTTATTGTTTAGATATGGACAATTGTGCATTCCAAAAGGATCCATGAGGGATAATCTAATTAAAGAGTCACATGGTGGTGGTCTTGGAGATCACTTTGGTCGAGATAAGACAATAGCACAACTCAAGGAGAAATATTATTGTCCAAGCTTGACCAAAGATGTTGAGAAACATGTGGTTAGGTTTAGAACATGCCAAGTGGCCAAAGGTTGTAAATAGAATATTGGGTTATATACTCTAGTGAGTCTGTGGAAAGATATTAGTATGGATATTGTGTTGGTACTACCAAGAACACAAATAGGATTTGATAGTATTCTTGTTGGTATAGATAGATTTTCCAAGATGACATATTTTATCGCTTGTAAGAAAATAGAATATGCTAGCAGTGTGGCAAAGTTGTTCTTTCAAGAAATTGTAAGGTTGCATGGACTTCCAAGAAGTATTACAACTAATAGGGATGTGAAATTCATGGGTCATTTTTGGAAGATGTTATGGCATAGATTAGGCACAAAGCTAGAATTCAATTCTGCTTATCATCCTTAGACATATGAATAAACAAAAGTTGTCAATCAAAGCCTTGGCAACCTATTTAGGAGTTTAGTTGGTGATAAAACCAAGCAGTGGAATATGGTGATAGCACAATCTAAGTTTTCTTACAATGACTCAATAAATATGTCAAATGGAAAATATCCATTCCAATTAGTGTATGGGAGGTCACCCAAGGGAGTGACAAATCTAGAGAAGGTTGTAGTAGAGAGAAAGAATGTTGTAACTGAAGACATGACTATACATTTGAAGGAATTACATGAAGAAATCAGGAAGAATATTACCCAAAGTAATCAAGTGTATAAGGACAAATTAGATCAAAATAAAAGAGGTAAATCATTTTAGGAAGGAGAAATATTAATGGTTTTTTTGAGAAATGAAATATTTCCTAAAGGTACATACCAAAAACTAAAAATGAAGAAGATTGGGTCATGTAGAATTGTTAAAAAAAATTCTGACAAGGCTTATGAAATTGAACTACATCCAAGTATAGATATATCACCAATATTTAATGTTTATGATTTGTAATCTTATGTTGGATAAAATGTAGTAGAGATGGCAGATGAATGGGTTGAACCAATCACATATTAGGCAAAAGAGTTGCCAAAGAAATAACCTGAGGAGATAGAGAATAGTTTGGACCAAACGACATCTAGGAAAAATAGTAACAAAGAATACAAGGAATTCCTGGTAAGGTGGGAAAGTTCAAAAGAATATTTGTGGATACCTGAAGCTGAGCTTACTCACTTTGAACCATCCATATTTGCAATAGATATGTGAGTAGGGCTTCACCATGTTTATCATCTAGGAATGTTGATATAAGGGCATCCATCCATTCATTTTTCCTGCCACCTAGAGCACATGGAGCACCTCTTCTAGATTTGAAGCCATCACACTCAATGGAGATTTCGTCAGTTCACAATCTTTGACAACTGTTTGAATGTTTTTGGGCACTAAAATTAAAATAGTCTGCTACTTTCCCATGCACGCCCCCATAAAAAATGACAAACAGTAATGGCATTGAGGGGAAAAATAAATGCGGGAGTGATTGAGATACTGGGGTGGTTTTTTTTTTGTTTTTGGTAATTGCATGGGTGCTATTTGGGGGTTTAAAAATAGTAGTTGGTTGCGATTTTCAAGAGGTATTTTTTTGTTGGGTTTGGTGGATAAAATCCCCAAGTCAGAATACCAGTGAAAAGCAGGGCAAGTATGGGGTATATTTTTTTAGCACTATGTGTATTTGAGGATTGATATTTTCTAAGCATTGTGTGTATTTAGATTTTTTTCCAAGCACTGTATGTGTATTTTGCCATCAACTGGTGGTTGGGGAAATGTAATAGGATATACCAAGGATTTTTCAAGTCTACTGAATTTGCTCTCCAATATGAATAAATTCCTGTGTGGTTGATTAATTTTGGCCAAATATGTCCTTCTATCTGTGTCATCATTTCTGTGAAGGTCATGTTTGATGAATACATAAGTTTGTGAGCCTTGAGGTATTAAATCCTTTTATTGTTTCTCTTAGTTTTTGATAAGGACATAATTATTTCAAATACAAGATCTTAACTTTTTGTTACTTTATACAAATATTTTATTTAATGATTTTCTTGAAGTTTTTTGCTTGCTTAAAATACTTTTGACAATATTGACACTACCATTCTTAAAATTTGTCATCTCTTCAAGGTCTTTGGTAAATAAATTTATAATAAATATGGTTTCATAACTAAAAAATATGCTTTTTATAAGAAAACAAAGGTTCTTCATCCCATGTAAGAAGTATAATGTTAAAGACAAAAAATATGTTAGATGCTTATGATGAAAATTAAAAGAAATTTGGTGGGTGTGTGGTGGGTATTGTTGTGGCCTCATCACAACTATTCCCAAATATTGGGGACCCAACTTAAAACTGTGTACTTTCAAGATTTTGGATTTCTTGGTGTGATGATTTTGATTGGTCTTCGCCCTTGGGTTTCACCATGTAGATTCCAAGGTTCCTTTTTGGTAGTGTTGGTGTGGTTCTTGTGTACTTAATGATTCTATAATTTAGCTCGTCAGTTTGTTTTAAATCATTTAGTGTGGTCATTTTCCTTGTATGTGTTGCCTTATTCAATTAGGTTTGTGTGATGTTATTCCAAAGTTAAATAAACAAAAAATAAAAAATAAAAACTAAATTATTATTAATAATTATAATAAATATATATTTATTATAATTCTGATAATAATAAATAATTTAAAAAAAATAGAAAATATAAAAATAAAATAAATGAAAAGGGATGTATACATTTATATATATTTCATGGTGGCATGTTCACTTTATTCATATTTCTTTAGTGTCTTATTTTAGTGTGCATGTTATAGCTCTTAAGTAGTTTATTTTATGTTAATGGTTAGATTAGTCTTAGGTTAGTTTTAACTTTTATTGCCCTTCATATTTTATATAACTTAGTTTGGATTTTGTAGAACTTTAATTTTGTTTGCTTGAGGGATTAAGGTCGTTGTTTGGTTATATGGCAGGTGTGTACCGTCGAAAGGTAGATGATGTACTCGGATGGTGATTGGATATGATAGGCCATGGTGGAAATCTATGTGGTAGATATACGTAGTAGCCTAATTTGGAAAGCCGACGGATGACTTTATTATAGGATGGACAGTCGAACGACAGGGTAATACAATGACAAGGGTTTCAGTTGGGTAGATATTGTCGGGATAGACTTTGACATGGCAAAGGATTGGACCACGAAGACCATGGCATACTATGTGGAAGCCCTAAATGGCATAAAATGATAGAAACGGATAGGTGACATTAACTTGGGTAGATGTTGAGATCGAGTACATGGATAATGCTTGCATGGTGTGGAATCTGGATGACACGGCTAAAATCAAGAATATATCTTGGATTACTTTTGGGTTGGTTGAGTTTTGTGATGTTGTCCTTGGCAAGTTTGTGTTAGATTAGGTTTTGGATTAGTTTTAAGTTTTGGTTTGCAAGTTTAAGTTTTGGGTGTGTTACCAAGTTTTGGTTTACGAGTTTGAGTTTTGGGTCAGTTCCCCTATTGGTGGTTGTATTCTATGGTCATTTCTAATGTTGGTTCTATTGAAGTATGAATTACATATCATGTGATATAGAATTATTTAGCAATTGTTCCTAGATTTTGGGGACTAAGATAGTGAATTTTGAGAATCATGAATCATTTTTCTAAGGCTACACATGAACACATCAATTTAAGGAGCATTCTTGGAATCTTGAAAGATGAATTTATTTGGTTTCCAAATCAAGGCAAAAATATTTTATATGCTCAATTTTTAACCTTATTTGATCTCTAACCCAGGTGGAAGGTGAAATTTGCAAAGCAATAAAATGATGAAAGTTAAAAAAAAAAAAAAAAAACTAAATTAATCAAATGGCTTAGGACATCTCCATTGGGGCTATATATGCCCAGATGGTAGTGGATCAATTTTTATAAAAGAGGAAAACGCAAATTTAACTTGATATCTGGGTGAGTGAAGGCATCTCCAATAGGGCTGGAAATGCTCGGCTAGGTGTGGAGCAATGCAAAGGCACATATTTAATGAGTAATTTTTATAGCCTAATGCAAAACAAGTGATGGATTTTGAATAGTTTTTGGGAGTGCCAAAATAAAAATACTTTCACAAACTTAGCTATAACAATGGTTCATGTCTTTTCAATTGAATTTGTTCATCCTCATCATCTTTGGATCTTGCTGAACAATTTTATTTCTAATATTTATTTTGTTGGATTTCAAAACTAAATATTCTGGATTTTATTTCAAAATGCTCGAGAGCATTCCCCATCAGAGTCGCAATTTGTTGTGGCCTCACCACAACTATCCCCAAATCTTGGGGACCCAACATAAAACTATGTACTTTTGGGATTTTGGATTTCTTGGTGTGATGATTTTGATTGGTCTTTGCCCTTGGGTTTTACCATGTAGATTCCAAGGTTCCTTTTTGGTAGTGTTGGTGTGGTTCTTGTGTACTTAATGATTTGATAGTTACCCTCACCGGTTTGTTTTAAATCATTTAGTGTGATCATTTTCCTTGTCTGTGTAGTCTTATTCAATTAGGTTTGTGTGATGTTATTCCAAAGTTAAATAAATAAAAAATAAAAAATAAAAACTAAATTATTATTAAGAATTATAATAAATATATATTTATTATAATTCTGATAATAATAAAAAAATAAAAAATATAAAAATAAAATAAATAATTAAATAAAAAGGGATGTGTATATATATATATATATATATAAAAGAGATATATATATTTCATGGTGGAATGTTCACTTTATTCATCTTTCTTTAGTATCTTATTTTAGTGTGCATGTTATATCTCTTAGGTAGTTTATTTTATGTTAATGGTTAGTTTAGTCTTAGGTTAGTTTTAACTTTTATTGCCCTTCATATTTTATGTAACTTAGTTTGGCTTTTGTAGAACTTTAGTTTTTTTTGCTGAGGTATTAAGGTCATTGTTTGGTTATATGGCAGGTGTGGACCCTCAAAAGGCATACGATGTACTCGGATGGTGATTGGATATGATAGGCCATGGTGGACACCTATGTGGAAGCTATAGGCAGTGGCCTAACTTGGGAAGTCAGAAAGTGACTTGATGATAGGATGGATAGACGAACGATAGGGTGAAACATCGACAATAACAAGGATTTCAGTTGGGTAGATATTGTCAGGATAAACTTCGACATGGCAAAGTATTAGACCATGAAGACTGTGGCAGACTACATGGAAGCCCTAACTAGCATAAAATGAAGGAAATGGATAGACAACATCGACTCGGGTAGATGTTGAGATCGAGTATGTGGATAATGCCTACATGGTGTAGAATCTGGATGATGCGGCTAAATTCAGGAATCCAGACTGGATTACTTTGGCAACCAATGTGGGATGATGTGGGCATGCACTACGTAATGTTGTAATGACAAACCACATCCAGCATAGTCAAATGGATTAACAGTAGATTTGTCATAGCGAACAAAAGAAATATAGCTATTTACAATGACAAGGTGGTGGCGCCATCTAGAATCTAACATGGATGGGATGATTGCCTAGATTTGTCGTTTGTGGAAGTAGAACAATATAAATCTTGTAGGAGGGATATCTATGATGGATAGATCGACCATGATGATGATTATATAGCTGATAAAGCCAAGTGATAGACGATTTATGTGCTCAGGTGGTTTATCTCGCCCAAGGTGGTAACTACGGGCATACGACAAGATTTTAGTGATAAAATTAGCATTGATAACTAATGCCATTCAAGGAGCATTGGTCAAACATCGTGGCAACATCATATTATTGAATGGATAATCACAGGTAGATACCATACACTAAGTTAAATTGTGAGCATCAAATACCCACATGGTAATCTAATCATACAAGGGCGTGCGGGTGATTCACTGTGACATGACAAATTTTAAATAACCATGATTTTTCTCACCAAAGTGGAGGATGCTATGGAAATAGTAATGTTTCCACTACATCTTCAACATGCATGGCTGCATGAAGCGACAAGTGAAATGTCCAAAATGAGAGTAACAATGATATATCATATTGATTTTCATACAACAAGTGCAAATCAACGATGACAATCTCATATATCGACAGTAAATGAAGTGAAGGATGACATTCACCACTATGACAGATACCAACCTGGTGGACAGACAATGATGGTGAACGCAGTGCATGTTTTGGAAGTTCACTGGAGCGAATTTAATGACATGTTTATTAATACCATTAAGGAACTATGAATTCATGCAGTAAAGCAGCAACATGGGCATTTAATTTGAATATGGGAAGTAGTGTGTCATGCCATAGGATTTTGTTGAATATAAAATAAGGTCGAGTGGGTCATTTGGTATTTGACATGGCATATGCGATATGTTGTGTCTATGTTGCAACACAACAGTGGACATCAAATTATTTGCATGGCACCACAAAAGTTTAGAGTGGACCTTGGCTATTGAAGTAGATGTTATCGATAAGGCTACATCCAAATAATGGTGAAAGGCTCGGTATATTCAATTAAAGTAGTGACAGGATGATACATCTACATGACAGGGCAACTACTATTTGGGTGCACCGAATGGAGTAGCAAATCATCCCAAATCACCCATATCCCATGCAGATGTGGCAGAACCAATGAGGAGAGGTAAGTGAATTCGACGAAATTGATCGAGATGGAAATGCAAATGTGTGGATCAATATAAAAGTCAACAAATTGAAAATAATGACAAGAAATTGTGTCAAAAAGCATTTATAGCATTCCCGAAAGTGTCCATAAATAGTTATAATACATGTCCAAATAATGTTGAATATCATATATATATGGGTGGTACATGGTGATTGGTCTATGTTATTCACACCCACTTCGACAGAAGCATTACCAAGTAACAGGGAGGGAAAGGAATTTTGAAGGAGAGTTGTAGATCATCAATTCTAGACCTATTTTAAAAAATCACTGGACTGCATTATTTTCCATGTGATGCCATGAAGAGGAGTTGTATTCTGCATTTTTGAATTTATTGGAAATCTGTTTTATGCTAATATGGTGAAATCACAGTAAATTTATGTATGTTAATCGTTGTTTGTGTGTCATTTTATCATATTGCACCTTGTACTTAGGAGATAGCACCACATTAATGGTTGATTGTGTGAATATAGATCCCATTAATGCTAGTTTTATGTAGTGTACTAATATTCGTAGGATCAATGGAGAATTTTAGAATTGCAGCTTAGTTTATTCTTGTATCATTTTTATATTTTATTTTATTCTAATTGTTATTTTTATTTATGTTTAACCCTATCCTTTTTCATTTCTTTGTTCAATACTTTTTATAAAATACAATAAAAAATATATAAAAACATAAAAATACAAAAGACAGAATCATAATAAGCTCTGAAATCTTATTTATAGCAAGATTGATTTTGTTTTACAGTTCTACCTTTTTAGGGTTTTTCATCTTTGCAAGATTTCAGGTCTTAAAGGAGATTTGGATTTCAATTTTACATGCCTGATAGCAAGCAATGAATCGGTTCTTCTTAATGAGAATTACAATTTCATTTAAAGGGGAATGATTCACAATGCATTTTAGAGGATACTTACATTAAAAGCAGTAAATTGGTCTCGCTTAATGAAAATCACAAGTTCATCTAAAGGGGGAAATTTACAAGAAATTTTAAGCCCTCCATCAACTCTCTTTGTGGAAACCCGTTCCATTAAAGATAGTCATCTATAAGGCACATTAAATGCTATCATATCTACAAAGCTGGTTATTCAAAACCATTGCATGTCCATGTTTGAAATAACATAAATGAATCCTGGCACCATTTTCATATTCATGTTTTGAAGCAGGTTTCATCTTTCATTTCATATTTTTGAAGCAGGTTTCATTTTTCATTTCACATTCAAAGCAAGGCTAATAAAGACTAAAGTTGGTTAGAACTTGCTTAATAAGGAAAGATAAATCAACCTAAAGTTTGGTCACAATTCTTCTCTATTTAAGTTTCATGAACAAGAATAACATATTATACTAAAGAAACCGCAGCACAGGCCCCTTATTAACAGTTGTTTTGCATAGCACTAAGGTATTCAATGCAATCATTTGATAAGCATATATGCACATATTAAAATACAAGGAACCTTGGAGAATCTTATGCTTCTTTGCAAGAGAGGATTTTGTAATGAAATACTGTGAGCGTGGTTTTGCACTTGGGAAAAATCATTACTCCATATTTTGGTGCTAGAAGGAGGGCCTGATTTGCTTGTTTTTGATATTTAGATACTATATTGTTTCTGTTATTTGAAAGGATTATTTGAATACATTCATCTTGACTAATGAAGTTTTATTGATCATATCCACTTATTTGAAAGTTCTCTGATTGATGATATTTATGCTAATCTTTTACAACTTGGAGAATGCTTTTATTTAATGTCATGTTGTAATTGATGTATATCTATTGAAATTTGTTAGTCATTTCATGCTTATTGAAAGATATTTCTTTGACTAAAAAAATTGGTTTTAAAATCATGTTCTTTGAGGTTATCTAATGGAATTTCTTGCTTCTTTAAGGGTAGAGTGTCCTTAAATGTACCTAGGCCTTAACATATTATGCCCATAGATATTTTGAATAATCTACCACAATTTAGGCATGATGGGTTGGAATCATCTGAAGAGCATATTCAAGGATATAAGGGACTTTTAATTCATTTGCAAATCATACATGAAGATGTTGTTTCTAGGATGTTTCCATCAACTTTGGATGAATTTGCTTATGATCGGTATATTAGTTTACTTGCAGGTTCTATCACCTCTTGGGATCAATTAGAGGTAGCATTTATCAATAAGTTTGGAAAATTGATTGACCCACATAGGATATTAAATTAGTTTGTTTCTATTTGTAAAGATACTGATGAGTCCATAATTCAATTTAATGATAGGTTCCATTGGTTATACATCAATTTGGAGAGTTATTACATTATTTCATAAGATGAAGTTATCCAAGTGTACCTAGAAGCCCTAGACCCTTTTACCTCTAGATTTCTAGTGAGAGTTCTTAAAGAGACATCCTTTTCTATTGCCTATAATAAGGCAATAATGGTAGAACAAAGATGTATTTCAAAAGTTTTGGATTTGGGCCACTTACCATTGCTAAACCCTATAGCTTCTAATCAAATGCTACCAAATAATCTAGTTGAGGAACCACCTTCTCCTATGATGAATTGTGTTTCAAGAGTAGTGGATTCCAACCAACACCAACCTTCAAACCTAGTAGTCTTGAATCAAGCAAATGAGGATGGTGATGATCAATTTGATCAAAGTATAGAGGTTGGATTAGGGTCACTTTTTACAAAGAAGGATTGGGACAACTTTAGAAGTTTGAATACAATAGTATATCCCTTGGAAGAAACCCTTGATCCACCAATATATTAATTCGAGGAGGATGAATTTTTAGAAGTTGAGGAGAATGAATCCGAGGAAGAGGAATTCTTTGAGGTTGAAGAGGGTGAATCAATGGTTGAACCTAAATATTATACAAAAGCCTTGATATAATTTAATGATTATGATGATGTTTGGATAAAACATGAGGAAGGCCTTTCTTTTGTGCATTTTGATAAAAAAAATTCTTCATCTCATATGCATGACTCAAAAGATGTTATCTTGCTTGAACAGCCTACAATTTCTAAACCTTTAGAGAATCATATGTCATTTGAAAATGTGATAGAATTTTATCCCATATATTTAGAAGATGGTTATTACAATGGATGGGGAAGATATGAAGACTTGTTTGTTTCTCACTTTCTTACTAATGAAATTTTTGTGTCATTTGATATGCAGTAGGTTAAAATTGATACATCACATGAAGTGTTACAAAATTATGATGATGGAACCCATAAAGAATCAAATATCACAATGGCTCACCAAGATTTTGTAAATAAAAACATACATGAGGTATAATCTAACCTTTTGTGTCCAAATATCCAAGGTTCAGGTGAAAATTTGTCTAATATTTTATTAGATTCAAATGCTATTTATGATGAAATACCTCTAGAAGTGAATGAAAATTTAGAGTGGATTTTTTATCATACCACTAATGAGATTGCTTTGTTAGATGAGGGAGAAGTAGACATGCTTAAATTGTTAAATTAGGTTCACCAAAAACTAACAATCAAATCTAGGATATAATATTATAATGATCTTCATTTAGTAGGTATCCTAGATAATTGCAAATTATTGCATGAATATGATTGGCCTAAGGGCCTAGATGATGATATTGATTTAAAATTTTCAAAAATAGCCTCTTATTTGAAGGAAATCATACATGCTTGCTAAAAGGAATATAATCTTAAAATTTGCATCTCATTGAATAAGCAAAAGATTATCAAAAATCAAATATTCACTTGCAAGTTTAAGGAATTAAATGCTAAACATAGAATGACTAATAAACTTGAATTTAAGTGGTTAAATGAGAGAGGCAAAATAATAATTACTGCATTATTTGGTCTAATCTTAATTTGGTGGAATTCTTGTAAATCTTGGTATGCACTTCATGTTAAAAGTCTTTCAAATTGTGCTAACTATGTTTGGGATCCAGGGAAATGATGGTCCAATTTTTTTCCATCATCTTGTATATTATTGTATATAAGTTTTGGTCTTCATGTTTCTTTTGTTGGCTTTAAATTTTGGGTTTTGTCTTAAATTTTGGGATTGGTGAGTTTTGTGATATTTTCCTTGGCAAGTTTGTGTTAGATTAGGTTTTGGGTAATTTTCAAGTTTTGGTTTGCAAGTTTAAGCTTTTTGTGTGTTTCCAAGTTTTGGTTTGTGAGTTTGAGTTTTGGGTTGGTTCCCCTATTGGTGGTTGTGTTCTATGGTCATTTCTAATGTTGTGTCTATTGAATGATGAATTGCATATCATGTGAGATAGAATTATTTAGCAATTGTTCCTATATTTTGGGGAGTAAGATAGTGAATTTTAAGAATTATGAATTACTTTTCTAAGGCTACACATGAGCACACCAATTTAAGGAGCATTCTTGGAATCTTGAAAGATGAAGTTATTTGGTTTCCAAATCAAGGCAAAAATATTTTATATGCCCAATATTTAACCTTATTTGATCTCTAACCCAGATGGAAGGTGAAATTTGCAAAGCAATAAAATGATGAATGTTTTTTTTTTAAAGATCCAAATTAATCAAATGGCTTAGGACATCTCCATCGGGGCTATAGATGCCCGGATGGTAGTGGATCAATGTTTACAAAAGAGGAAAATGCAAATTTAACTTGATATCTGGGTGAGTGAAGGCATCTCCACTAGGGCAAGAAATTCCCGGCTAGATGTGGAGCAATGCAAAGGCACTTATTTAATGAGTAATTTTTATAGCCTAATGCAAAACAAGCGATGGATTTTGAATAGTTTTTGGGAGTGCCAAAATAAAAATACTTTCACAAACTTAGTTATAACAATGGTTCATGTCTTTTCAATTGAAGTTGTTCATCCTCATCATCTTTGGATCTTGCTGAACAATTTTATTTCTAATATTTATTTTGTTGGATTTCAGAACTAAATATTTTGGATTTTATTTCAAAATGCTTGAGAGCATTCCCCATCAGAGTTGCAATTTGTTGTGGCCTCACCAAAACTATCCCAAAATCTTGGGGACCCAACATAAAACTATGTACTTTTGAGATTTTGGATTTCTTGGTGTGATGATTTTGATTGGTTTTTGCCCTTGGGTTTTACCATGTAGATTCCAAGGTTCCTTTTTGGTAGTGTTGGTGTGGTTCTTGTGTACTTAATGATTCGATAGTTACCCTCACCGGTTTGTTTTAAATCATTTAGTGTGATCATTTTCCTTGTCTGTGTAGTCTTATTCAATTAGGTTTGTGTGATGTTATTCCAAAGTTAAATAAATAAAAAATAAAAAATAAAAACTAAATTATTATTAAGAATTATAATAAATATATATTTATTATAATTCTGATAATAATAAAAAAAATAGAAAATATCAAAATAAAATAAATAATTAAATAAAAAGGGATGTATATATATATATATATATAGTTCATGGTGGCATGTTCACTTTATTTATCTTTCTTTAGTATCTTATTTTAGTGTGCATGTTATATCTCTTAGGTAGTTTATTTTATGTTAATGGTTAGTTTAGTCTTAGGTTAGTTTTAACTTTTATTGCCCTTCATATTTTATGTAACTTAGTTTGGATTTTGTAGAACTTTAGTTTCGTTTGTTGAGGTATTAAGGTCATTGTTTGGTTATATGGCAGGTGTGGACCCTCAAAAGGCATACGATGTACTCGGATGGTGATTGGATATGATAGGCCATGGTGGACACCTATGTGGCAGCTATAGGTAGTGGCCTAACTTGGGAAGTCGGCAAGTGACTTGATGATAGGATGGATAGCCGAACGATAAGGTGAAACATCGACAATGACAAGGATTTCAGTTGGGTAGATATTATCGAGATAGACTTCGACATGGCAAAGGATTAGACCATGAAGACTGTGGCGGACTACATGGAAGCCCTAACTGGCGTAAAATGAAGGAAATGGATAGACGACATCAACTCGGGTAGATGTTGAGATCGAGTACGTGGACAATGCCTGCATGGTGTAGAATCTGGATGATGTGGCTAAATTCAGGAATCTAGCCTAGATTACTTTGGCAACCAACGTGGGATGATGTGGGAATGCACTACGTAATGTTGTAATGACAAACCACATCTAGTGTAGTCAAATGGATTAACGGTAGATTTGTCATAGTGAATAATAGAAATATAGCTATTTGCAATGGCAAGGTGGTGGTGCCATCTGGAATCTAACATGGATGGGATGATTGCCTAGATTTGTTGTTTATGGAAGTAGAACAATATAAATCTTGTAGGAGGGATATCTCTGATGGATAGCTTAGCC
This sequence comes from Wollemia nobilis, assembly GCA_028583015.1. Lineage (NCBI taxonomy): Eukaryota > Viridiplantae > Streptophyta > Pinopsida > Araucariales > Araucariaceae > Wollemia > Wollemia nobilis. The sequence continues at coordinate 247,246 of JAQPPZ010010792.1, forward strand.
ATGATGACATTATCCAGCTGATAAAAGCTAAGCAGTAGACAATTTATGTGCTCAGGTGGTTTATCTCGCCCAATGCAGTAACTACGGGCATACGACAAGATTTCAATGACAAAATTAGCATTGATAACTAATGCCATTCAAGGAGCACTAGTAGAACATTGTGGCAACATCATATTATTGAATGGATAATCACAAGTAAATACCATACACTAAGTTAAATTATGAGCATCGAATACCCACATGGTAATCTAATATTACAAGGGCGTGCGGGTGATTCACTATGACATGATAGATTTTAAATCACCATGATTTTTCTCACCAAAGTGGAGGATGCTATGGAAATAGTAATGTTTCCACTACATCTTCAACATGCATGGCTGCATGAATAGACAGGTGAAATGTTCAAACTGAGAGTAACAATGAGATATCGTATTGAGTTTCATACAAAAACAAGTGCAAATCAACGACGAAAATCTCATATATAGACACTAAATGAAGTGGAGGATGACATTCACCACTATGACAGATACCAAACCAGTGGACAAACAATGATGATGAACGCAGTGCATGTTTTGGAAGCTCACTGGAGTGGATTTAATGACATGTTTATTAATACCATTAAGGAACTATGACTTCGTGTAGTAAAGCAACAACATGGGCATTTAATTTGAAGATTGGAAGTAGTGTGTCATGCCATAGGATTTTTTTGGATATAAAATAAGTTCGAGTAGGTCATTTGGTATTCGACATGGCATACGGGATATGTTGTGTCTATGTTGCAACACAACAGTGGACATCGAATCATTTACATGGCACCATGAAAGTTTAGAGTGGACCTTGGCTATTGAATTAGAGGTTATCGATAAGGCTACATACGGATAATGATGAAAGGCTCGGTATATTCAATTAAAGCAGTGACAGGATGATACATCTACATGACAGGGAAACTACTCTTTGGGTGCATCGAATGGAGTAGCAAATCATCCCAAATCACCCATCTCCCATGCATATGTAGCAGAACCAACGAGGAGAGGTAACTGCATTCGACGAAATTGATCGATATGGAAATGCAAAAGTGTGGAGCGATATAACAGTTAGTGAATGGAATATAATGATAAGAAATTGTGTGAAAAAGCATCCATAGCATTCCCAAAATTCTCCAGAAATAGTTATAAGACATGTCCAAATAATGTTGAATATCAGATATATATGCTCATATACATGGGTTGTACATGGTGATTGGTCTATGTTATTCACACCCACTTTGACAGAAGCATTACCAAGTAACAGGGAGGGAGAGGAATTTTGAAGGAGAGTTGCAGATCATCAATTCTAGACCTATTTTAAAAAATTTCCTTTCACTCACTGGACTGCATTATTTTCCATGTGATGCCATGAAGAGGAGTTGTATTCTACATTTTTGAATTTATTGGAAATCTGTTTTATGCTAATATGGTGAAATCACAGTAAATTTATGCATGTTAATGGTTGTTTGCATGTCATTTTATCATATTGCACCTTGTACTTAGGAGATAGCACCACATTAATGGCTGATTGTGTGAATATATGTCCCATTAATGCTAGTTTTATGTAGTGTACTAATATTTGTAGGATCAATGGAGAATTTTAGAATTGTAGCTTAGTTTATTCTTGTCTCATTTTTATATTTTATTTTATTCTAATTGTTATTTTTATTTATGTTTAACCCTATCCTTTTTCATTTCTTTGTTCAATACTTTTTATAAAATACATCAAAAAAAATATAAAAACATAAAAATACAAAAGACAGATTCATAATAAGCTTTGAAATCTTATTTATAGCAAGATTGATTTTGTTTTACAGTTCTACCTTTTAGGAGTTTTCATCTTTGCAAGATTTCAGGTCTTAAAGGAGATTTGGATTTCAATTTTGCAGGCCTAATAACAAGCAATGAATCAGTTCTTCTTAATGAAAATTATAATTTCATTTAAAGGGGAAGGATTTATAATGCATTTTAGAGGATGCTTACATTAAAAGCAGTAAATTGGTCTCGCTTAATGAAAATCACAAGTTCATCTAAAGGGGGTAATTTACAAGAAATTTTAAGCCCTCCATCAACTCTTTTTGTGGAAACTCATTCCATTAAAGATAGTCATCTATAAGGCACATTAAATGCTATCATATCTACAAATCTTGTTATTCAAATCCATTGCATGTCCATGTTTGAAATAACATAAATGAATCCTGGCACCATTTTCATATTCACGTTTTGAAGCAGGTTTCATCTTTCATTTCATATTTTTGAAGCAGGTTTCATTTTTCATTTCACATTCAAAGCAAGGCTAATAAAGAATAAAGTTGGTTAGAATTTTCTTAATAAGGAAATATAAATCAACCTAAAGTTTGGTCACAATTCTTCTCTATTTAAGTTTCATGAACAAGAATAACATATTATACTAAAGCAACCACAACACAGGCCCCTTATTAACAGTTGTTTTGCAGAGCACTAAGGTATTCAATGCAATCATTTGATAAGCATATATGCACATATTAAAATACAAGGAACCTTGGATAATCTTATGCTTCTTTGCAAGAGAGGATTTTGTAATGAAATCCTAACTGTGAGCATGGTTTTGCACTTGGGAAAAATCACTACTAAATATTTTGGTGCTAGAAGGAGGGCTTGATTTGCTTGTTTTTGCTATTTAGATACTATATTGTTTCTGTTGTTTGAAAGGATTATTTGAATACATTTAGCTTGACTAATGAATTTTTATTGATCATATCCACTTATTTGAAATTTCTCCGATTGATGATATTTATGCTAATCTTTTACAACTTGGAGAATGATTTTCTTTAATGTCATGTTGTAATTGATGTATATCTATTGAAAGTTGTTAGTCATTTCATGCTTATTGAAAGATATTTCTTTGACTAAAAAAATTGGTTTTAAATTCATATTCTTTGAGGTTATCTAATGGCATTTCTTGCTTATTTAAGGGTAGAGTGTCCTTAAATGTACCTAGGCCTTAACATATTATGCCCATATATATTTTGAATAATCTACCACAGTTTAGGCATGATGGGATGGAATCAACTAAAGAGCATATTCAAGGATATAAGGGACTTTTAATTCATTTGCAAATCATACATGAAGATGTTGTTTGTAGGATGTTTCCATCAACTTTGGATGAATTTTCTTATGATTGGTATATCAGTTTACTTGCAGGTTCTATCACCTCTTGGGATCAATTAGAGGTAGCATTTCTCAATCAGGTTGGAAAATTAATTGATCCAGATAGGATATTAAATCAGTTTGTTTCTATTTGTAAAGATACTGATGAGTCCATAATTCAATTTAATGATAGGTTCCATTGTTTATACATCTATTTGGACATTTATTACATTATTTCAGAAGATGAAGTTATCCAAGTGTACCTAGAAGCCCTAGACCCTTTTACCTCTAGATTTCTAGTGAGAGTTCTTAAAGAGTCATCCTTGTCTATTGCCTATAATAAGGAAATAATGGTAGAACAAAGATGTATTTCAAAAGGTTTGGATTTGGGCCACTTACCATTTCTAAAACCTAAAGCTTCTAATCAAATGCTACCAAATAATCTAGTTGAGGAATCACCTTCTCCTATGATGAATTGTGTTTCAAGAGTAGTGGATTACAACCAACACCAACCTTAAAACCTAGTAGTCTTGAATCAAGCAAATGAGGATGGTGATGATCAAGTTGATCAAAGTATAGAGGTTGGATTAGGCTCACTTTTTACAAAGAAGGATTGGGACAAGTTTAGAATTTTGAATACAATAGTATATCCCTTGGTAGAAACCCTTGATCCACCAATAGATGAATCCGAGGAGGATGAATTTTTAGAAGTTGAGGAGAATTAATCTAAGGAATAGGAATTCTTTGAGGTTGAAGAAGGTGAATCAATGGTTGAACCTAAATATTATACAAAAGTATTGATATAATTTAATGATTATGATGATGTTTGGAGAAAACATGAGGAAGGCCCTTCTTTTGTGCGTTCTGATAAAAAAATTTCTTCATCTCATATGCACAACTCAAAAGATGTTATCTTGCTTGAACAGCCTACAATTTCTAAACCTTTAGAGAATCATATGCCATTTGAAAATGTGATAGAATTTTATCCCATGGGTTTAGAATACGATTATTACAATGGATGGGGAAGATATGAAAACTTGTTTGTTTCTCACTTTCTTACTAATGAAAGTTTTGTGTCATTTGATATGTAGTAGGTTAAAATTGATACATCACATGAAGTGTTACGAAATGATGATGATGGAACCCATAAAGAATCAAATATCACAATGGCTCACCAAGTTTTTGTAAATAAAAACATACATGAGGTATAATCTAACCTTTTGTGTCCAAATATCCAAGGTTCAAGTGAAACTTTGTCTAATCTTTTGTTAGATTCAAATGCTATTTATGATGAAATACGTTTATAAGTGAATGAAGATTTAGAGTAGATTTTTGATCATACCACTAATGAGATTACTTTATTAGATGAGGGAGAAGTAGACATGTTTAAATTGTTAAATTAGGTTCACCAACAACTAACAATCAAATCTAGGATACAATATTATAATGATCTTCATTTAGTAGGTATCCTAGATAATTGCAAATTATTGCGTGAATATGATTGGCCTAAGGGCCTAGATGATGATATTGATTTAAAATTTTTAAAAATAGCCTCTTATTTGAAGGAAATCATACATGCTTGCTAAAAGGAATCTAATCTTAAAATTTGCATCTCATTGAATAAGCAAAAGATTATCGAAAATCAAATATTCACTTGCAAGTTTAAGGAATTAAATGCTAAACATAGAATGACTAATAAACTTGAATTTAAGTGGTTAAATGAGAGACGAAAAATAAGAATTACTGCATTCTTTGGTCCAATATTGATTTGGTGGAATTCTTGTAAATCTTGGTATGCACTTCATGTTAAAAGTCTTTCAAATTGTGCTAACTATGTTTGGGATCTAGGGAAATGATGGTCCATTTTTTTTGCATCATCTTGTATATTATTGTATATAAGTTTTGGTCTTCGTGTTTATTTTTTTGGCTTTAAATTTTGGGTTTTGTCTTAAATTTTGGTATTGGTGAGTTTTGTGATATTTTCCTTGGCAAGTTTGTGTTAGATTAGGTTTTGGGTAATTTTCAAGTTTTGGTTTGCAAGTTTAAGATTTTGGTGTGTTTCCAAGTTTTGTTTTGCGAGTTTGAGTTTTGGGTTGGTTCCCCTATTGGTGGTTGTGTTCTGTGGTCATTTCTAATTTTGGGTCTATTGAATGATGAATTGCATATCATGTGAGATAGAATTATTTAGCAATTGTTCCTATATTTTGGGGATTAAGATAGTGAATTTTGAGAATCATGAATTATTTTTCTAAGGCTACACATGAGCACATCAATTTAAGGAGCATTCTTGGAATCTTGAAAGATGAAGTTATTTGGTTTGCAAATAAAGGCAAAAATATTTTATATGCTCAATCTTTAACCTTATTTGATCTCTAACCCAGATGGAAGGTGAAATTTGCAAAGCAATAAAATGATGAATGTTTTTTTTAAAAAGAGCCAAATTAATCAAATGGCTTAGGACATCTACATCGGGGCTATAGATGCCTAGATGGTAGTGGAGAAATGTTTACAAAAGAGGCAAATGCAAATTTAACTTGATATTTGGGTGAGTGAAGGCATCTCCACCGGGGCTATAAACACTTGGTTGGCTATGGAGCAATGCAAAGGCACATCTTTAATGAGTAATTTTTATAGCCTAATGCAAAACAAGTGATGGATTTTGAATAGTTTTTGGGAGTGCTAAAATGAAAACACTTTCACAAACTTAGCTATAGCAATGGTTTGTGAGATTTCGATTGAAGTTGTTCATCCTCATCATCTTTCTTTCTTGTTGAACAATTTTGTTTCTAATCTTTAGTTTGTTGGATTTCAGAACTGAAGATTCTAGGTTTTAGTTTAGAATGCTCAAGAGCATTCCCTAGCAGAGTCACCTTTTTTTGTGCCCTCACCATAACTATACCCAATCTTGGAGACCCAACTTAAAACTATGTACTTTTAGGATTTAGGATTTCTTGGTGTGATGATTATGATTGGTCTTTGCCCTTGGGTTTTTCCATGTAGATTCCAAGGTTCCTTTTTGGTAATGTTGGTGTGGTTCTTGTGTACTTAATGATTCGATAGTTCCCCTCATCGGTTTATTTTAAATCGTTTAGTGTGATCATTTTATTTGTCTATGTTGTCTTATTCAATTAGGTTTGTGTGATGTTATTCCAAAGTTAAATAAACAAAAAATAAAAACTAAATTATTATTAAGAATTATAATAAATATATATTTATTATAATTCTAATAATAATAAATAATAATATAAAAATAGAAAATATAAAAATAAAATAAATAAATAAATAAAAAGGCATGTATATATTTAAATATATATCATGGTGGCATGTTCACTTCTTTAGTGTCTTATTTTAGTGTGTGTGGTATAGATATTAGGTAGTTTATTTTATGTTAATGGTTAGTTTAGTCTTAGGTTAGTTTTAATTTGTATTGCCCTTCATCTTTTATGTAACTTAGTTTAGATTTTGTAGAACTTTAGTTTTGTTTGTTGAGGGATTAAGGTCGTTGGTTGGTTATATGGCAGGTGTGGACCCTCGGAAGGTAGACGATGTACTCAGATGGCGATTGGATATGATAGGCCATGGTGGACACCTATGTGGCAGCTATAGGTAGTGGCCTAACTTTGGAAGCCGATGAGCGACTTGATGATAGGATGGACAACCGAACGACAAGGTGAAACGTCAATAATGACAAGGATTTTAGTTGGGTAGATATTGTCAGGATAAAGATATGGCAAAGGATTAGACCACGAAGACCATGGTAGACTATGTGGAAACCCTAACTGGTGGTGAACGATGAAAATAGATAGGCGACATCGACTCGGGTATATGTTGAGATCGAGTACATGGACAGTGCATGGTGTGGAATCTAGATGACACGGCTAAAATCAGGAATCTAGCCTGGATTACTTTGGTGACCAACGTGGCATGATGTGGGTATGCACTATGTAATTTTGTAATGACAAATCACATCCAGCATAGTTGGATGAATTGATGGCATATTTATCGTAACAAACAATAGAAATCTAACTATTTGCAGCAACAAGGTGGATGCGCCATCTGGAATCTAACATGGATGGGATGATTGCCTAGATTTCTTATTCATGGAAGTAGAATAATATAAATACCATAGGAGGGATATCTTTGATGGATAACTTGTACATGATGATGGTTATCCAATTGACGAAAGCTAAGCGGCAGATGGTTTATGTGCTCGAGTGGTTTATCTCACCCGGGGTGGTAACTACAGGCATACGACAAGACTTCAGTGATAGAATTAGTATTGACAACTGATGTCATTCAAGGATAATTGGTCGAATGTCATGGCAACATCACATTATTGAATGGATAATCATAGGTAGATACCATACACTAAGTTAAAATATGAGGTCTGAATGCTCACGTGGCAGTCTAATCTTACAAGGGCATACGGGTGATTTAATTATGATGTGGTAGATTTTAAATCACCATGATTTTTCTCACTAAAGTGGAGGATGTTATGGAAATAGTAATGTTGTTGCTATGTCTTCAGCATGTATGGCTGCATGAAGCGATAGGTGACATGTCCAAACTGAGATAAATAGTGAGATATCATGTTGAGTTTCATACAGTAGCAAGTGCAAATCAACGATGATAATCTCATATATCGATAGTAAATGAAGTGAAAAATGACATTCACCATTATGATAGATACCAACCCGATGGACAGACAATGACGGGTGAACGCAATGCATGTTTTGGAAGTTCAATGAAGCAGATTTAATAACATTTTTATTAATACCATTAAGGAACTATGAATTCCTGTAGTAAAGCAGCAACATGGGCATTTAATTTGAAGATGGGAAGTAGCGTGTCATACCATAGGATGTCACCATATATAAAATAAGGTCGAGCAGGTCATTTGGTATTTGACATGGCATACGGGATATGTTACGTCGATGTTGCAATACAACAATGGATGTAAAATCAGTTGCATGGCATCGTGAAAGTTTAGGGTGGATCCTGACTATTGAAGTAGAGGTTATCGGTAAGGCTACATCCGGATAATGGTGAAAGGCTTGATAGATTTAATTAAAGCAATGACAAAATGATATATCTACATGACAAGGCAACTGCTATTTGGGTGCACCGAATGGAGCAAAAAATCATCCCAAATCACCCATCTCCCATGCAGATGTGGCAGAGCCAACAAGTAGAGGTAAGTGCATTCAAAAAAATTGATCGACATGGCAACGCAAAAGCATGGAAATATAATAGTCAGCAAATGGAAAACAATGACAAGAAATTGTGCTAAAAAGCATTCATAGCATTCCCAAAAGTCTCCAGAAATAGTGATAAGACATGTCCAAATTATGTTGAATATTAGATATATATGCTCCTATAAACGTGTTGTACATGGTGATTGGTCTTTGTTATTCACACCCACTTCGGTAGAAGTGTTACCAAGTAACAGACGGGGAGAGGAATTTTGAAGGAGAATTGTAGATCATTAGACAGAGATGTCAATTCTGGATCTATTTTTGAAATTTTCCTTTCACTCACTAAACTATGTTATTTTCCATGTGATGCCATGAAGAGGAGTTGTATTCTACATTTTTGAATTTATTGGAAATCTGTTTTATGCTAATATGGTGAAATCACAGTAAATTTATGCATGTTAATGGTTGTTTGCATGTCATTTTATCATATTGCACCTTGTACTTAGGAGATAGCACCACATTAATGGCTGATTGTGTGAATATATGTCCCATTAATGCTAGTTTTATGTAGTGTACTAATATTTGTAGGATCAATGGAGAATTTTAGAATTGCAGCTTAGTTTATTCTTGTCTCATTTTTATGTTTTATTTTGGTCTTATTGTTATTTTTATTTCTGTTTAACCCTATCCTTTTTCATTTATTTGTTCAATATTTTTTTATAAAATACAATAAAAAATATAAAAACATAAAAATACAAAAGATAGATTCTAAATAAGCTCTAAAATATTATTTAGAGAAAGATTGATTTTGTTTTACAGTTATGCCTTTTTAGGAGTTTTCATCTTTGCAAGATTTCAGGTCTTAAAGGAGATTTGGATTTCAATTTTGCAGGACTGATAACAAGCAATGAATTAGTTCTTCTTAATGAAAATTATAATTTCATTTAAATGGGAAGGATTTACAATGCATTTTATAGGATACTTACATTAAAAATAGTAAATTGGTCTCCCTTAATGAAAATCACAAGTTCATCTAAAGAAGGTAATTTAAAGGACATTTTAAGCCCTCCATTAACTCTCTTTATGGAAACCCATTCCATTAAAGATAGTCATCTATAAGGCACATTAAATGCTATCAGAGCTACAAAGCTGGTTATCCAAAGCCATTGCATGTCCATGTTTGAAATATCATAAATGAATCCTCGCACCATTTTCAGATTCACATTTTGAAGCAGGTGTCATCTTTCATTTCACATTTTCGAAGCAGGTTTCATTTTTCATTTCACATTCAAAGCAAGGCTAATAAATAATAAATTTGGTTAGAACTTTCTTAAGAAGGAAATATAAATAAACCTAAATTTTGGTCACAATTGTTCTCTATTTAAGTTTCATGAACAAGAATAACATGTTATACTAAAGCAACCTCAACACACGTCCATTGTTAACAGTTGTTTTGCAGAGCACTAAGGTATTCAACACAATCATTTTATAAGAATAAATGCACACATTAAAATATAAGGAACCTTGGAGAAGCTTATGCTTCTTTGCAAGAAAAGGTTTTGTAACAAAATCCTAACTGTGAGCATGGTTTTGCACTTGAGCAAAATCACTACTCAATAGGTGTGTTAAATTCCCTATTGATAAGCATAGATCTTGGCTTTACGAAGGGTCATGATTAGAAGGATATTGCTCAACCCTATGCGTTGGTCTAATACTAACCAAATAAAAAAAAAAATTAGTTTTTTAAATAAAATAATAATAAATTTAAGAGAATACTATAATAAATAAACCTCATTAAAAAAATACTCTGAAGTTTATTCTTCTCCTTTAAATAAATAAAATAAAACACATAAAATTTAAAAAATAACTAAAATATTATAATATATAATAATTTAAATATTTGAATAATATTAACCATATACCTTTAAATATGCAATTAAATGACAAAATGGATCATTTTAATAATTGGCTTATGGTTTGTGCTAAGACTATTATTAGATTAGTCATACCAAACAGTACATTAAACACATTTAATAAAAAATAAAATTATAATTTTTTAAATCGAATTCTTTACCATCTATGAAATTATCGATTGCCACTTGCAAAACATGCCCAAAAATACGAAGTACATGTGATTGAAAAATCCCTCGCATGCCAAGGAAATGATTAATAAGTAATAAATATATGTATTTTTATTTCTGGCGAATAATTTTCAACCTGCAACTCATGCAATTTTCAAATTAGGGACGTGGACTAAGTTTCAAAGGCCTACTGAAAGCTTTAACTTTAGAAAACCCACGGGTCAAACCTAACCATGATTCTTTCCTCTTCCTCGTAGGATTTAACCACCATTTTGTTTAAGTATATCTCGTCTATGGAGATGGAGACCATCCATTTACTGCCACCTAGTATTATCCAAAAATACTCTCCATCTCCACTTACACAATTCATCATAAAATCTTGTACTCGGATAGGACACACATTGCTCTTGTTAACAGTCCTATAAAATTCATCAATTTTTATTGCACCTAATGATTCCCACTCAAGTCGGAACTCTGCCCGACAGTCTCGTATAATGATTTTCAATCGAGATAAGTACAACGCCTCGACGCACTCGTTGCCCCAATCATCAAAGTTCTTTCCTTGTGTCAAACAAATTCAAAAAATATAGTTTGATTAAACGTTGGTATCTCTGGTAAGGGGCATCTCCTAGCTAAATGAGGTTTTGTTCTCCAGGAAACACACATCACCAGTACCATCCCTCCAAAAGAATAAATTTTAAAATACATGTTTCCTATTTTAAAGTATTTTAAAATATTTTTTTAAATAATTAATTATTATTTTTATTTAAATAAATAATTAAAAATTATCCAAAAATTAAATAATATTTATATTTTTTTTAAATGTATACTTTCTATTTTTAACTATTTTAATAAATATATTTTTAAATAATTAATTATTATTATTATTATTATTATTTAAATAATCAATTAGACAATTTTCTTTAATTGAAAAAAAGCCTTAAAAAAAAAAATTGACTTAATTAAAAATAAAAAACTTTAACCACAAATAATAAAAAAAAGTTAATTAATTTATTTTTCAATCAACTAATTTTAAAATTTTAAAAATATTTAAACAAGTGTGAATGTTTGTGTTTGTTTTTTACATTGAATGTATAGACAAACACTCTATCTTTTTAATAAATTTTCTTTATTATAAATAAATAAAGTTCTTGTGAAAAATTAGGGAAAAAAATATAAAATATAAAATAATAAAAAGAAAAAAAAAAGAGTTTGGTTGTGTAGTTGTTTTGTATATACATATTTTAATAAGTTATACGGGGTTTTAGGTTCAGAGTATATCACTTCGTAAGATTTGAACTTGAATTTTCTCTTCTTCTTTTTTTAATGTTGAGGAATCTAATGAGTTGAGTTATTGTCATTTGATATCAAAATCGGTTGCAACATACTTTTTAATCATAATTTTTCTTTTCTTTTTAAATATAATTTTCTTTTTCTTTTTTTTTATTGGTAGAAGGGATTTTTTTAGAGGGTTCCAGAACCTATTACAAGTAGGGTTTTGAAAGGCATCCCCAAACCTTAGATCTAGCAATAAGATATCAAGAAAGCAAATACAAGAGATTGTCACGGTCAAACAACTAGCTGGCAACAGGGGCTAGCATAGGAGAAACCGACACCCAAAACAACTAGGGGTGCTTAGAGAACCAGAGAGCCAAGAATATCGTCTAAAACTGAATCAAATCTACATCAACAACATCCAGCGTGACGACCAAATATAATTTTTTTCTTGAAAGTTCTATGTTTAGACAATTATATCAACATCATTTTGAATTTCACCAAGATGAAGATCAACACGGTAATTCATTAATTTTATCTACCTAATTTCCTTCTTCATAAATATGCTCACACTTCTAAAAGATTTCATTTAATAATAGATGAAAATTACAAATTTTTATCAAATCTTCACACCCATTTTTGTTAATAACATTGATGATAAGTTGTGAATCTCCTCAATTGAAATATATTTCCATCCTTTTTTTCTACCACAATTTTAATACCGACAAAAAGTGCCCTAGGCTCTACATAGTTGTTAGTTGAAGTTCCATATGATTTTGAATAAGTGAAGAAAATTTTAAATTTGCTATTTTAAAAAGACCACATCCACCCGTTTTTCTAGATTTTCTTTAAAAACGCCATTAAAATTAATTTTGATAAACCCAATTTTTGGACATATCTATATTTTACCGTAGAGGGAGGTTTTTTGTTTTAGTTTCATTTTCTATGTATGTTCAAATCTTGTAGTCAAATTATTAGCACTTTTTTTTATATAATTGAGACTTCTCATGATGAGCATCATGTTTATAGATATTCTACAAAAAGAGGCAATGATACAATTCAAACTTGGGCATCATTTAAAGATTTATTTCTAAAAAAATTGTTATTCCTTTCAAGCTATAAATTTCAACAAATAATGGAAGGGCCAATCCTCCAAAGAATACATAATGCTTTGGCTTTGAAATAATTAATTCAACATTTCATCAACACTTTCAATGTTATGGAGCTACCCAATATAATTTCATATTTTTTTTAAAATGATCCCAAATGATGTAAGAAAATGGAAAATGAAGAAGCAAATGGTCAACTTAAATCCTTTGCAGATAAGACACGTCTAAAGGGTGCATAATATCTTTTTTTTTTAGACTCTCTTGTGTAAGATTTGTATTTTGAACTATTAACCAAGGGAATGTTGGGGCCTTAGGGAGAGCCTCTAATGATCAAACATTCTTCCAAGAAAAATATTTGGTAGAAGGAAATTTTGATTGTTCTAAATCCTCGTATTCCAACTTGATTGAGTATCCACCATCCTTTGATAAATTCCACATCAACTCATCCTTTTGTGTAAAAATTAGCAAAAAAAAAACTTTTGAAGCATATTTTGAGATTCATTTACAATTTGTTTGAGTTTCTCTCCTTCAACTAGGTTACTAAATGAAACCAATGATTTGGATTTGTAGCTCACAATAATACATTTTTTGAATTTTGGACCTTTACATTCTAGGCATGCTTGAGCCAATGGTTGCAATTTTGAGTCAGATATAAGAGGATAAGACTTAAACCAAGCATAAAACCAAAATTTGCATAACTCCCCTCATTGACTAACTGTATCATATGTTTTTTTTATCAATTTTAAACTCCGTGATATGAAGTTCCATGTTGATGATCCTTTGGGTAGATTTCTTTTTCTAAATAAGTTTATTGCATAAGAGAACCTATATATTTTTGAAATAATATTTTTACCCTGATTTTCTTGATCTCTAAATAATCTCAATCCAAGCTTTGATCCGAATGCCAAATTCATATATCTACAATTTTGCAAGCCTGGTCCTCCAAAATTCTTTATTTTGCAAACCCTATCCCACTTACAAAGAGGAAATCTAAATTTTTATGCACAACCTTTCCATAGAAATCCTCTCTGAATTTTATCAAATTTTGAGGCTATACATGTTGGCAATATTAAAAGTGATATCATATAAATAGGGATGGATTGCAATGTAGTATTTATGAGTTGTAGCCTTCCTGCCATGGTTAAGAACATACCTTTTCAACCTGCAAATCAAGCTTCCATTCTATCCAAAAAAAGAGATCCAAATATCCTTTTTTATTTTCTTTATTAGACAAAGGAATATCCAAGTAGGTCAATGGAAAATTTTCTATTTAAAACCCTAAAGTATTCACAATAATTTGTTGTAAATCTTAGGTAGTATTAATGAAAAAATATTGAATTTTGTTGTATTTAACAACTATCCAATAGTATTCTCATAGAATGATAATATTGATTTAAACTCCATGGGGGATTACCCAAAAGAAAAGTATCATCAACAAATTAGAGATGAGATGCTTTGAGAGATCATTTTTTACAACTTGAATACCTTTGATTTTCATTCCAATTTTTCCTTTAAAAAGGCTCTCGGTAATGCTTTTGCAAGAATAAATAATAGATAAGGATAAAGTGGATCACATTGACAAAGTCCACAAGATGACTTGAAATAAGTAGTAGGAAAACCATTAATCAAAATAGAAAATTTTGTGTTGTTATAATAGCATTTAATCTACTCACACCAACTATCATCAAAGCCAATTTTTTTGATTATAAGGAATGACGTATAAAAATTTCTATTTTGCAGTATACGGATATCCTTTCTATTCTGTAATACATAGTTGTAATGGATAATATTTTGGATAATACGTTTTTATCCAGTTGAACTCGCCTATTTTATAGGCCCTTTCTACACAATAATAATCAGTTCATTTTTTATTCTTCAGTGTGTGGCTTCTTTGTGGATTTTCCACATCAATTGGTTTTAGAGCCAATTTTTAGGGTGAGATTGTGTTCTATGTGCCTTTGGCTAAGAATTTTGTGGCTTCTTTATGGATTTTCCACATCAATTGGTTTTAGAGCCAATTTTTAGGGTGAGATTGTGTTCTATTTGCCTTTGGCTAAGAATTCCTCTGCTACGGCCTTTCTCCCCTTTGTCTTCGGTCCTTTCTACCTTGCTCACACACTGACTTTCCTCTGACATCCCTACAGTTTGTATTTGATATTTTTCCTCCTCATTGGCATCGACGTACTTCTTCAAAAACACTGGCATTTTTCAAATTTGACACTCTATTTCTCTTTCGATTGATGTTTTCATTGTTGTTGTGTTTTTGTGTTGTTATGTTTTATTCGTAATTACTGACGCTACCTCAGCCAACATGCTCCTATGCACATATTAATCATTGTGCTCTTCTGTTGTGCATGCAAATGTGCGTCTCTGCTACCTACTTCCTTCTTGTGGAGGTATAAAGGCTATGCCTTTTCATTTATAAATTTAAAAAAAAATCAATATATATTATTTTCTTCACGTATATATGTTTATATTTATTTAAAGCTTTTTAGCTTTTATTGTAATAAAATATATATATATATATATATTATTGAAAAAAAAATAAAGAAAGAAAGAAAGAGAGGAGAATATTAAAAATAAAAAATACAAAATTTTCGGTCAATTTTTTAACTTTTTCAAAGATTTTTAGCTTTTATTGTAAACAAGCTTTAAAAAAAAAAAAATAGTTTGTTATTTTTTTATTTACTAGGAATCATAGTCTTTCACTGGCTCCACCTAGACCTATGGCTGCCAATGTAGTAGAAAAATTAGCTGAGGTTATTGCCTTAGTTCTTTCTTTAGCCGACACTATTAGAGATATCCAATCACATTCTTCTTCTCCCTCTCATACTCATTCTCCTAAATGTGAAGTCAAGATATATGAAGGCTCTAGGGATCCTGATGTCCTCAATACCTAGATCTTAGATATGGAGACTTGGTTTGAATTCACTCAAACCCCGAACGATGAAAAATTTCCATTTTCCAAGTTCAATCTCTTTGGCATGGATAAGATTCTCAATGTCGAATGCCAAGGAACTAAGTACCCCATATCCACTTAAGATGCCTTGGTTATGGCCTTGAAAGCCACTTTTTATATTTCCAACTATGATGATGATCTCCTTAACCATTGGCTTCACCTTCATTTGGGAAATAAATAGTCTATTTAGGATTATGTCCATCAATTCAATAGATTACGTGTGTTGCTTCACATTTCAGATCCCACTACTTCCCTTATTTCCAAATTCAAAAGTGGTCTTCTCACACACTTTTATCAAGAAATCAAGTACACTTCATTTACAACTCTTGATTATGTTTTCAAACAGATGCAACTTGCAGAGGAGAAGTTTGCAGCACAACACAAGGGGAACCACTACTCTTGAAGAGGTTCAAATCCATCACCTCGTCCTCAACAACAGGTGCCATGGAGCTCTTCCTACTTTCCCCCTTCTCATTCTTCTCCTACTCCCACTCCTTCTCAGTCCTCTACTTCTAAGACTATATTTCATGCTTCTTCTTCTTCTTCTAATACTAAGTCTCAAAAATTTTGTAATTATTGTAAATGAAAAGGGCATCTTAAATCTGAATGTAGACAATTGCAGAAGAAGAAGACCTTGTTTGTATAGTCTGATGAGGGAACCAATGATAACCCCATCAATACTACTGGTGAAGAGAAGGTCTATGAGGAGTTGAAAGGTAAACTTAATCTTGTAATGAATCACCATTCTGATGCTCGAGACCATGACAATTTGTTCATCATGCATGCTCATTTACGCCATGACTTTGCAGTCGATTGTATCATCGACAATGGCTCGCAAAAGAACTTGATCGCATAGTCCATTGTCGATAAGCTCAAGCTCCCTACTTCTCCACATCCTCATCCTTACTCCCTTGGATGGAAGGATAGTGCGACCTCTTCGTAGATTACACACACATGCACTCTTGCATTTGCCTTTGGTCCAAATTTTAGAGACAAGGTCACTTGTGATGTGACCCCAATGGATTGTTGTGGTCTTTTGCTTGGTAAGCCCTATCAATATGATAGGCGTGCTACATATGATGCTTACAAAAATACATACACATTGCAACTAGATAATAAGCACTATCTCATTCACTCAATTCAATAACATACCAAGCACTCCAATAATCTATTTCTAAGTTGTAGACAATCATGCAAAGCAGCAAATCAAGCATAGGCACTTGCTCTCATTTTCATTCATCCATAGCATAAGCACTTTTTAGTAACAGTTTCTAAATTAAATAGACCCAAAGCAATTGATAACATATTGCACAAATATAAAAGTGTTTTTTAAGAGCCCACTTGCTTACCTCCAAAAAGGGCCATTAACCACACTATTGATATAGTTCCAACTGCACCTCTTCCTAATGCCCCCATGTACAAGCAATCACATTTGCAATATGATAAAATAAAGAAGTAAATTCAGGACCTACTATATAAAGGTTTCATGAACCAAGCATTTCTCCTTGTGTCTCTCCTATTCTTCTTGTTCTAAAAAAATATGGCACTTGGCATCTTTACATTTATTTTTGGGAACTTAATAAATTCACAATAAAAAATAGATATCCACTCCCTCGTATTTATGATCTCTTAGACCAACTTCAAGGAGCCAAGTTTTTCACAAAAATTGATCTCAAAAGTGGATATCATCAGGTCTACATCTAGGTTGAAGATACATGGAAGACAGCTTTTAAAATAAAAATGGGTCTTTTTGAATGGCTTGTTATACCCTTTGGCCTCACAAATGCTCATGCTACCTTCATGAGGCTCATGAATGAAGTTTTCAAAGACTATTTGGATAGATATGTAATCATATATCTTGATGATATTCTCATATTTTCTCCAACATGGGAGACCCATTTGCAGCATTTGGATCACGTTCTTTCCATACTTCAACAACATCAATTGTACATCAATTTACCTAAGTGCTCTTTTGGGAAAAATTATATTTCCTACCTTGGCTTTATCATTGATGAGCAAGGTATTCAGGTGGATCCTAGAAAAGTAGAATTCCTCCTTAATTGGCCTACTCCTACCACTTCCACTGAGTTACGAAGTTTCCTTGGCCTAGCCAACTTCTACCGTAAGTTTATTCTAGGCTATTCCACCATTGCTACTCTTTTGCATAATTTGACTAAGGAAAAATCTATTTTCCATTGGACTCTTGCCCATTTCGATTCTTTTTCCACTTTGAAATATGTGCTTTGTTACACTCCTATTCTCGTTATTCCTGATCTTAGACAACCTTTTGAGATTGAAACTGATGCTTCTCAATTTGCCCTTGGTGTTATCCTCAAACAAAATGGTCATCCTATTGCTTATCATTCTGAGTCCTTTTCCATTGCCAAGAAAAATTATTCTACATATGACAAAGAGCTTTATGCCTTAGTCCAAGCTATCAAATATTGGTGTCATTACCTCTTAGGAAAAGAAACCATTGTTCATACGGATCATTTACCTTTGCACTTTCTCCAATCTCAGAATAAAATCCAAGAAGCTCGCCACATGAAATGGGCTTCTTACCTTCATCAATTTCACCTTGTCATAAAATACAAAAAGGGTAGTACAAATTTTGTGGCTGATTATCTAAGTCATCCTCCTTCCTCTCATGCTTTGACTATTGTTACTACCTCACACTTGGGATTTTAGTCTTGGCCTTCTTTGTATCCTCTTTTTTTTTTTACAAAAAAACCCCCTCCGGCCCCCCCGGCCCAAAAAACCCCCAAACGAGGAGGACCCCCCCCCCCAACACCCCGCAAAGCCCCCCCCCCCCCCCCCCCCCCCACATATTCAATTTTATATTTTACCCCCCCCACCTTTTTTTAGGGGGGAGATTAAAACCACCGCCCCCCCCCAAAAAAATACCCCCCCCCTCCCACCCACCTACAACACCTAGGTTGCCTTATTTGTATCCTCATGACCATGACTTTGCCACAATTTTTAAGCATTTAAACCATCCTTCCTCTTCAAATTTAACCCCTTTTCAAGATTATCATATTAAGGATGGTTTGCTTTACCGCCTGGACAAACTTTGTGTACCCTCTGAGTCTCAAAAATCCCTTATTAAGGAGGCACATTCTACTCTTTATGGTGGACATTTTGGCAAGCATAAAACTCTTCATCACTTGTAGTGATTCTTCTACTGGCCCCACATGCAGCATGATATTTTGAGGTATTTAAGGCAGTGTGCCACTTTTTGTAAATCCAAGCCATCCAACAAAAATCTTAGCCTCAGCATGCCTTTTCCCATTATATCTTGTCCGTGGAAAAGTATTTCAATGGATCTAGTCAGTGTTTTTCCTAAGACATTCCATCAGCATGACTATGTTTTTGTCATAGTTGATCGATTTAGTAAAATGGCTAAGTTCATCCCTTGTAGAAAAACTAGTTCCACTACCAACTTAGCCCAAATCTTCTTTGATACTATTTGGTGTTCCTTTGGTCTACCCACTAGTATTATTTATGATCGTGATTCCCATTTTGTTGGTCATTTTTGGCGTTCCTTGTGGAAAATTTTAGGGGTGTCTCTTAACTTTTCCATAGCTTTTCATCCTCAAACCGATGGTCAAACTAAAGTAGTCAATCGTACTCTTGTCCAAAGTCTTCGTATTTTTCACCATTCCTCTCCAACCAAATGGGATTTGAGTCTTACCCACATTGAGCATGCATATAATCAAGTTTTCCATTCCTCCACAGGTCACTCTCCCTTTGAAGTATGTCTAGGTTTTCAACCCTTAGCACCTTATGAGTTACCCTTGTCCCTTCCATCTCCTATCATAGCCCATATGAAAAAAGAGCAAGATAAAGCCCATTCCTTCATCCACAATTTGCAACAGCTTTACTCTAACATTGTTTCTATTTTACAGAAAACCCAATAGCAACATAAGAAAGCCATGGACAAACACCGTGTTCCACATAATTTCTAGGTGGGAGATAGAATTTGGTTTCACCTTGATCATCGTAGGTTCTAGGGGATGGCCCATAGCAAGATCAAACCCATTCGCTTTGGGCCATACACTATTGTACAATAGGTGTCTAAGAATGATTTTCAACTTGATCTTCCAGCACACTTGGGCATCCATGATGTCATGAATATTGACCTACTCTGCCCATACCATGAGTCTACATTGGATACATAGCCTGTCATTAGTCATCCTATTGATATTGTACCTGACTTCCAGTTTCCTTTGGAGAATGATCATCTTTTTGACACCAGGACGCGCCACACTCGCCAGGGATCTTCGACTTCCTACCTTGTGGCCAAACAAGGATAGCTACCATATCAGGCCCGATGGATCTCTCATAGCTAGATGGTTCATGACTTTCCTTCCCTTTTGACCGCATTGGAGCCCAATGATCTTATGCTGGGGAGGGATGATAAAGAATGATGTGTAAAAATTTATATTTTGCAGTATACGGATATCCTTTCTATTTTGTAATGC